>JARHVA010004490.1:0-370000 GCA_037957365.1 Torreya grandis
TTGACTTGCCTTCTTCCTTACACTATAGGCTCCTGATTAAACCTATTCTAGATTATAGACCTTTGCTTACATAATTTAGCAATGTGATCTCTCTATTCATATTGGTTATAGTAAATCATTCTTAAAGTGAACTCAACTTTACTTAATTTATATGGAAAATGTTTTTCAAAGTATCCCACAACATGACAATTGAAACACTCAACCTTTCTCATACCTTTTGACTAATGACCCCCATCATAGTTTCATGCAAACTCATTTATAAAAAGTATCTTGTATTCTCATAGCCCTATGAATAGATTGATTAATATGTAACAATAAACATTGAATCTTAAATACCTCATGGCATTTGGTTGTTTGATCTAAATTTGTATTCATTTTTCTAGCACCTCCATTCCTTGTCTGATGATTTATCTTTAAAGTATGATTTTTCCATGTTTACATTGACATTCATGTCAACCTGAGAAGTAACTTTGGGTTCTTCATTAAAAACCAATCTAAATCTATCACTAGATGACTCTTGGACTCTTTTGGAGATCATCCAAATCATTATAACTTTTATCAAACTTTAAAAATGATTTCACCTTTCTTGTAGAATTCTCTAACTCATCTTTCAAAGAAATAATCTCAGAAGCATAACCTTTGAGCATTCTTATTCTTTGGTTTTTAGACTTACAGACATATATTCCAAACTTATAATTAAGAAACATGACAACACCTTCGTGCTCTCTAGAGTCTTAAACCAATCTTGCCTTCAAACACACTAAATTGCTCCTCATAGTCCTTTGAGTTTATATTTCATCTTCTAACTTATCTTCTTCTCAAATTTTTAATTCTTCAAAAGCATTTGTCAATGTAGTCTCATAGTCCAAATCATCTTCATCATCATCTGAATCACTCCAAGTATACTCCTTATGATGTGATAAACTTCCTTCTTCAACCATGAAGAGGGAGATTTGTCTTCAACGTGATCATCATTTTTATGATCATACTCTAAGTAACTAACTTCACTCTCATCTGATGAGCTGCAATCTTCTTTGGTGTAGAGACTCTTCTTATCCTTGAAGAACTTATTCTTATTATCAAACCTTCTAAATCCTTTTTTTTCTTTTATCATTCCTAAATGATCTCTTTCTATCATCATGACCTTGATCATGATCTTCATCAACATCCTTCTTATATTTATGAGGGAACTTATTAGCAAAATGTCCTACCTCTCCAAAATTAAATCATTTGATGGATATCTTACCCTTATACTTTCATGAACCTATTTTCAATTTCTTTAAAATCAAAGCAGTTAGTTCATCCTCATCTATATCAAAAATGTCATCCTCTTTGGGTTTCTTTCCTTGAAACTTCTTATTTGGATTCATCTTTGTCTTGAATATTGCTTCCTTATTTGGTGGTATATCATCATTCTTCTTCATCTTATAATAAGTAAGGGTACCATGCAATTGATCCATATTCAACTAAGATCATGAATTTCTTCTACAATAGATACTTTTGGATCAAAATTGAGGGAGAAAGACATTAATAATTTTAAAACTATATTAACCTCTTCAAGGTTCTCTTCAAGACCTTTGATAATGTTCATAATCTCATCAACTCTTTTGCAGAAAGGGATGCCCACATAATCATCTTCCTTCATCTTGAGACTTTCAAATTGCCTTCTATGATTCTACAAATTAGCAAGCTTGACCTTTGAATATCTTTCATAAATGATCTTCATTTTGTCCCATATCTCTTTACCAGATTTTAAATGGATTACCTTGGTGAACTTAGTCTCTATAAGACTACAAGTGATGGCATTTCATTACATTATAATTACTCCAAAAACTTATTGTTTGTAACACTAGATGGAGGAGTAAGAGGAACAACATAACCATCCATAATATATTGCCATACATCAAACCCCTAGGGACATAATGTATGTCATAATCCTTACACTTCAAAAGGCATAATTTGGATCCATTGAATATTGGTGCTTGATTGGTAGAGAAACCTCCTTGATGAATACCCATATTTTACCTTGGATCACCTTCAATCTATCAATCCTTTATGAAAGGACCTGATATGATACCAATTATTAGAGGTATAATCACTAAGAGGGGGGGGTAAAAGTAGTGAGCCTAGATATTTCAATTTTAATTCTAATCCTTTCAAAACTATTAAAAAATTAACATATATCAATCTTGATTAAGCAACATTAAACAAGAGAGCTCATTTATTCAATGCATACACAAGATCAAACACAAAAACCCATAGTTTCCCTATGAAAAACTCTCATGGGTAATAAAACTCACTCTCAAGCCTCTAACACATGGACTAACTATCCTATAATAGATTACAAACAAGAGACTGGTCAAGTCCTTTAGATCAAAAACCTTGATCATGTTCCTCCTGACCAAAGGCCTTTAGTGAAACACCTATTACACAAGGAGAAACTAACCCTAAGATAAAATACTTTAGACCCTCCTTTTAAGTGAACACCTCCACCTTAAAATTGATTTATTCAACACCTAATTTATGGATCTTTGATTTTCTAATCCATACACAAACTCCCTTTCTATCTCATATAGGCCTCTCATATAGGCATGCTACAATCTCTTTCTTTACTTAAAATTATCCTCATATGCACACTCAGACCTCTTTGCATATACTCAAATTTTAAGAGCTCTTATTTTTCATAAAAAATATGAACTTGAAAGTCATATACACATTAAAAAAACTACTATAATCATAAACTCAACCAATATGCACACTAAACTATCCTTTCTTCTTCACTTCAATGCATACTCCTCACACATAAGTCTTGCACAAATCTCTCTCAAAATATAAAAACCATCACATTTGGTTTCACTATTTATAGAGAATTCATGAATTATCAGGTTCAAAATCTTTAGTTGTCATCCAGAACACATACCTTTACACTTAAGGCATCTAATATGGGTCACACTTAAGCACAACACACTTTCAACTAGGACTAAGTCACCCTTTTAGGTCATATGATGATAAATTAAATTCTTTGTCACTTATCCAAACAAAATAATAACACAATAACACTTTAAAACTCATGTAACCATACCACATGATCTATAGGTCCTATTTAAGTGCCAAAAACCATCAAAATACCCTTCTACTTAAGCATACTTTGCTTAAACAACATTTCATACAACAACCATTATGAGTGAATCACATAGTTTTTAAACCTATGTTTATACTAAATATGATTGGTAAAACATTAATAATGCACATATATGGTCTTCATGTGGTCTAAAACATTCCAAAATAGTTAAATCATCATGATACATTGAAACAACATCAACACAAGCTCAAACATCCTTCCTAAGTTTTTAATAGACAAATGTTGAACACATACAATCAAATTTAAAACTCTAATATATTTGAATATACACACTTTAAAATATTTAAATATAAATTTATAGAGGAACCTTAGATTCCCTCTATGAATTCACTTTTTATACCATGAACATATTCATCCTTGCTCAAATGTTATAGCCGAAAATACAAAGCATTGGTTTTTTCTTTAATTAAATTCAAATTCAGACAGTCACAATTAAACCTCGATAACTTTGCTCAAAATCTCATGACCTCACATCTCAGATTAATCATGAAAACATATATATTATTTTAAGGATCATGACCTTTTCATTTCATTTCTCACCATTGGATCTTCATCTTGACTATTTGACTTAATACGCCTCTATCGATCTCCTATACAATAGCTCGATCTTTATCTGTGTTAAACATTGGACATCTTGAAATCATATTTCTCAATGCACACCATTGATATCTGTATATAAAAAAAACAAAACTCACTCATATATCTTGGGGTAAAATCAATATTTATTTCTACTTAACATTAAACTTTGAACACTTGTCCTCATCTCACTGCATCCTAACATCTTAGAATGAACCCACTTTGTTGATCTTTTTATAAGGAGCTCGATCTTTACTTAGTTCAAACATAGAACACTTTGACCCATTTAAATTAATATGAACCATAATGTATGAACCCTCATGAATGATTAGAACTCCATTTGGGTCTTGATCTTTAACATCATGCAAAAATGACTAAATATGGGGGCCATTACTTATCTACCTAGAAGGCCAACTTTGGACCTCAATAACTTTTACTACATTTAGATGCATGATCTAAAATTTTGGACCATATTATATCCTAAAATAGGAAAATCCAACCATATATTAATCTACTCTTGGATATTTTATGTGTGTAATATATAATTCCATTTATCTTCTCACTTAGATTTTTTGACCATAAAGCCAACTATGTCAAAAACTGCTTCAGAGGTCAACTTTGAACATGCATATCTTTTATCTTGATTTATTGCATGATCCAAAATTTAGGGAATATCAAATATACACAAAAAAAAAAAAAAAAAAAAACACATATGATCAAATTATCCTAAAAATACCACGTGTAAAATATGACACCATCAAAATTTCTACTCAGCTTTTCTTGCCACATTGTAAATTTGGCTAAGTATGGGAAAATATTGTCAAATTACATGGGAGCCCAAATTTTACACCTTTATATATTATGTTGTGATTTGTTTCATGATCTGAAATTTATCACATATAAACTAGGAACAAATATGATCACAACCATATGACTAACTCCCCCTGACTCATCCACATGTGGCAATGGTGATGTTAGCAAACTACCTACTCAAATTTTTTGCCACTAGACCCAAAATGTCTAGATAAAAATAATGATCAACTAGATGAAATCCATGTTGACCAAATTTGACCATGTAGGTCAAATTTGGGCCCCTATTAGGTAAAAAATTGGTCTTTAGATGTTTTATGGGGTAATAAAATTTGGTCATAAGGTGTATTATAGGTCATTAGATGAAATTTAATGTCATATTAGCCTTAGTCAATTAGTCTTTTTAGTCCATTTATCCTTTTGAGGTCAAAAAAAAAGGGACATTTAATGACTTTTACAACATCTTATGGAAATTTGAAGGTGAAAAAATGTTATGTCATGTGTCATGTGTCCCTATTATGTCTTAAGTAACTATTTCTAACTGAAAGTGGCACGTGTTTTAGAAGAAAGAGCAGTTTTCATAGGAAAAGAGAAGAGTTTGGCACTTGTACAGCCCATGGAGAAGTGTTCCATGTGGGATAAAGTCGTGAAATGGACTCTACAACTTAATTATATCCATATAAGTGCTTGACAATCTTTGGAAGTGCTAAAAAAGGCCCAAAACTATTTTGTTCCTTTTTTCATCCTTCTAAACACACAGAACTTGTCTTTAGGTTTGTGCTTGGTACTATCAATAGGATAAATTACAATTAAAACACATTTGGGGAGGTGAAATTAAATTTAGATAGATTAATTTTAAATAATAATATTTCTAGGAATGTTGGCCTATTCTTTATGAAAAATTCCTCATGAAGTTGATTATGCTTTTTTGCTTGCTAATCTATGTACCCTATAGGTTTTGCAATTGGGTTAAGTAGTTTCATACATTCCAATTGGTAATTATTGGTTCTAGATTATTTTTTAATCCCTTATATCATGTTTTACATGTTTGGATTAATATTTTGAAAGGATTTGATAGCTCAAACAACTCACTTTGTAAGAAGGTGTTGATAGTGGACTTGCACTCCATTTTCATCATTTGACAAAAACTTATTTCTTCAAAATGGATTTAATAAAATGTGGTATAATTTATTAATAAATCCAAGGGGGATAAGTAAAATATATTTATATCAAAGTTTAAATATTCAAAAATGAGGCATCATTGAGGTTTGTAGTGCAATTGGATACACAGTTAGCCCCCAACTCTTTATCTACTTTTTCACTTGCAAGCATGTCTATGAAACCTATATGGCATGATCATAGAGGTGTGATTAGGGTTAAAAATATTGGTTTATATTTTATCAACATGAAAAAATTAATTTAACATCCAACTGGTAAGAGAGGGATGTAATAGTCATATAGAACTCTTTAGTGTTGTCTGCCATGAACAAACTCACCTACATGTGCATACAAGAGGTTTCAAAATGTTAAAAATGTGGTATAAAGGGTTTGAATCAAGCCCTTTACATACCATAATCCACAATTTTGATTCCTTAAAAGGGTAGTAATTTTTTCATGGAGTCAAACTCATCTTAATTACTCGCCTAAATGCATTCACTACCTATATACATGATATTGTCCAACCTATAGGTGGCTTAACAGAGATATGGAGATATTGGTACAAAAGTTGAATAAGTGATTTTAAAATTCCTTAAGGTATTAATATGGTGAAAATATCATGGGATAAATTTTTTAAAATAATGTATTTATAAAAAATGTTGAAGGCCATCTTCAAAAAATGAGATGATTGTTTAAGAGATCAAATCCCTAAACTAAGAAAACAAAGTTCCTAGGGGTATTTATTGATATCATATAACATGGTTGAAATGACCTATGAAGAAACTAGAATGAGTATACCTTGTATCCTATAGAAAATAAAATTACCTTGAAAATTTTTAAGGATAGAGGTTTAGTGGAGGATGGTGATTGAGAGGCCTAAAGTTACCTTTAAAGACAATAAACTCATGGATTGATGTCTACAAGTTTTGATCCAAGGGAGACCTTTTTCATCCAAAGTTACATAATAGAATATAAACCATGTTTTAAATGTTTAAAAATGGTTTAAAAGGAGTTTTTTTATCCAATATATCATCAAATAGGGTCATATATTGTGTTTGGTCCTCATGAAGCACCTATAGGTGCCATTATCTACAAAATACTCACCTACAACCAATATAGGTTTCAAATTTGAAAGGATGTTTCTTTCTTGAAATGCATGGGTGTTTGGGTATGTTTTATGTTTTTAAAATTATTTAAATATTCCTCATATTTTTTAAAGTGTCTTAGGAAATGAATTTGGTGATGTTTCAAGCTCAAATCCACCTACAAGACTTTGTACAGTCAACTATAGGGTAGCAGGAAGTTGAGACAAGGTATCTAGGTGGTGGTTTAGGCTATAAAATGTGAAAAAAATTGATATTATAAAATAAAAAATGAACATAAATTATTATAAATAGGTTTTATACATTTTTCCAATCCTAAACTAAGGGGGGGACCCATAGAAATCATACTTTTGTCAAAAGGTAGGGTAACATAGTCAACTACTTATGACTAGTCTTAAAAGAAATTCAACCTCCAAAGTGTGAGATGAGTATAAGTATATGTGAGTTAAGTATTTTATGATTTTAGGAAATAATATACACTATTTTAAGTCATAATTTATACACACACACCTACAAGTGTTCCCTCCATTACAAAAAACACAGTCAGGAGATGCATATTATTTGAGAGTTCAAGGTGTATACAGGGTATATATGGAAGGTTTTAGTGATGAAGGGAATTAGAAAAATTATATAAGGATAACTAAAGTATTTATAGTCCCCTGATAGTATAAATAAATCATATAATAGATAACTCTATCAAGTAGCATACAGTTCACACCTTGGAACCCTACATAGTCTATTTTCTAACAAGTTTATTTTTGGTTTTTTTAAGGATTTGAAAGGTCAAATGATGTCAATAAAGGGATAAAATTTGGTGGATAAAATAATTAAAAATCATATAATCTCCTAAAATATTCAATATTTTATGAGTAAATAGGGGAGTACCCTCTATTTTGTCTTAGACTAAGGATACTTTCCCCATACATAAACCCTACAATTTGGAGACTAAGGATGAAAGGTGAGCCAAGGAGTTGATTGAAACTTTAAAATATGTTTGGGAAGATAGATAATTTTTTTTAAAAACATTAGAAATAACTCACATAAGTAAGGAACCCAATATAATTCTCTAGACCACAAACGTTGCAGTCAGATCTAGTAGGTAGAATTAAGGCCTAGAAGCAAAATGGTAGGCCACTTTTACTTCTAGATCTTAATGAGAATTATAACTGATTATAACATGTTTTTATAGTTAATTAATAAGTTTTAAATCTATTGGAGTGAATTATAAACCATAATAAGGTCATTTTGGGTCTTAAACGAACTCAGACTTGTTAAATAAGGTTTAGGCCTAGAAGCCAAAAAGAGAGTCATGGTTACTTCCACCTTGAGATGATAATTTATACCCTAATGAAACACGTTTATATGATGAAGAAATATTTTTTAAATATTTTAAAGGGCATTATAAGTTTTATGAGAATCCATTTTTTCCCAAAGACAACTCAAACTTGTGTAAAATGTGAAAACAAGCTAGATAGGAGAAGTTTGGAAGCTCACACCACTTTTGATGCTATGCATGGGAATTTAAGAAGTTCAAGGATGTTGATGAGGGTATTAAAATATGAATTTGTGGAGTTTTTTGTTATTTTAAATTTCCCATATTTATGAACAAACCTTAAGAGGGTAAAAAGGCTTAAACCCTCGTAAACCCTTGCTAGTGACCAGTTTGGGGAAATGGAGATAGAAATCTATTCTAATGGCATAGTTTTGACCATGAAATGTTTTTGGGGTTTTAATCTCTCAATATCCTTTCCATCCTTTTTAGTTGTATGAAATTATATGGATAGGGTACAAAATAGAGTAATTTTGACTATTTTATGTGTTTTGTAGGTTCTAGAAGAATTTTTAAGATGAAATCAAGTTTGGAAGAAAGATTAGGACTTTTAATAACTCACTATTGCTACTTATTGACTCATAAAAACTTCTAAGTGTTCAAAAAAATATCTCTCATCTCATCCAATCAAAACTGGCTTAATGACTAAACTAATAAGTAGTGAAACTCCAAGTGGAAGTGATTTTAAGGTATGCCTAATGCTTCTACAGCCATGGAAGGTCTTGACACATGTCATAAAACAAATCCCATGGATTTTCATGGGAAAATAAATCCAATTTTGAAGATAAATGTGTAGGGTGCATGAAATAAGAGTTATTTGGACTACAGATGGTGATAGATCATTTAAAAAAGATTCTACCAATACATGGAGAGGCATGTTTTAAATCCTTCCCATAATTATAATAATTAGACCCTATCCATAATAAGTTTTGGGATGTTCAAACAAGTCCAAATCATGAAGGTAGTTTTTTATCCAAAATGAGAACTTTCATGCCACTTTGCAAGAGTTTCATGACTTGAAGAGCCATTTTTTCCTAATAACCTTGCATGGTTAATCCAACATACTCTTCTCATGTGAAATTAACTCCTTTTATCAGCTTGAAAAGTGTTCTTGTGACCCTTCTCTCTCTCTCTCTCTCTCTCTCTCTCTCTCTCTCTCTCCTCTCTCTCTCTCTCTCTCTCTCTCTCCTCTCTCTCTCTCTCTCTCTCTCTCTCTCTCTCTCTCTCTCTCTCTCTCTCTCTCTCTCTCTCTCTCTCTCTCTCTCTCTCTCAATTTCTATAAGAACTAGCCATTTTGGCCATTGTAACTTATGCTCCACCTGAGTATGGTGAATCCCTACTCATTTGCATACCATTTTGATCATTAAGGATACTAATTTTTAACTCTTCATGACTATGCATAGTCTATTCTAACTAGGTGATTGATTTTTCTTAAGTGATAACTCTTGTTTCCTTAGCATGTTGTTTCATTCTTTCATCCTATTTGCATTTGGAAAGCTTCTTCTTGCAGGGTATGTGAAGTTTTATAGGAAGCGTCAAGGTAAAGTGAGTTAGTATATTCACTAGTACCATTCAAAGCCTCTTATCTCATCTTCCTAGCCTAAGCATTCATTCATAACCTCATAATGTAATATTGATGCGAGAAGATGTAGATTGAAGAAGTGTATGTTTGGTTAGTCTATTGGTTTCATGTGTAACATATAGCTAGTTAGAAGTCATCAACTTATTTTGTGTATCACCTCCTTAGGATAGTTTTCTCTCTCCCTTTTCCCTCACAAATTTTATGCGTATTAGTAATCTAAAGTGGTACATCAAGGGAGCTAGCCCTACCTAAAGATTCACCTCATCCTTAGGATACCCACAAGCCTAGAGGTGTTTCAATTGTGCCACTTGGATGAAGAGATCCAATACATATCCTCAAAGGGTGAAAATCTAAGTGACAACAATTTTTGGCATGCCTAGTGGGACCCCTTGGTCTAATAATTTGAAATATTTTTGGTGTTGTCTTTCAACACATCAATCTTTGGAAGAATTTATCCAAGCATGAATGGTGACTCCAAAGATAAATTAGTTGGTCAAGCAGCCTAATTTTACTTTTGAAGATTTTTGGTAATATATTTATTTGTGTTCTTGTTTTCAATTAGGTTTCATGGCTAAATTTGGTGTTGATTACTATTTTACACAAGTTGGTAAGGTATATCCATCTTATGGCACTCCCTATCAGCCTTGGTGTGATCCTTACCAGTCTCATCATGAAGTGTACCAGCTCAAACATGAAGTGTATTAGCCTATTTATGAAGTGTAATAATCATATAGCCAGCCTTCTCAATGTCTTACTCTTCTTAGTCAACCTAGCCAATTCTCAAGTCTATCTATTTCCACCTTCAAGAAAACACTTTTGGAATATGAGAAGTACATGTTGGATCTTGACACAAAAATGGGATATGGTCTTGAGATTCCTATCCATTTCATTCATAAGGTGAGAAATGAATCAGAGATGGTTAAAAGAGAGTGGGTACCTATTGAGATAGCCAATTGGCAAATGCTCATAAGTGAGATGCTTGATGTGAGTGCCCTAGTTTCATCCTTAGAAGATAGGCTTAAAATCCTTGAAAGGTAGCCTCACCAAAATTTTCAGCCTTAAAATCCACTTCCATAAGATTTTTATTAGTCCTACATGATTTACACTCATGAACCCAATCAAGCTTATCAAAGTCATCCTTTTCCCAATCAGTTGGAAGAGAGAGTTGAAAAGAGAAACCTTGTTTTTGAAGCTAATCTTGATAGTTAGATTGAGTTGGCTAATATTTATATGTATAAGTACATGTCATTAGTAAAATAAGTGGAATATAATCCCTCTTTTCCCTCTCTAATTACATCCCCACCTCAAGAAGTGACCCCTAGATATGAGATTCCAATTTAGAGACAAGGTGGAGAATCCAAGCCTAAGGAGATTCCAAGTTTTTTGAATACATCATCCGCTCCTAAAAGTTAATCAACACCTGAAAAATAGACTCCTAATATTAACATGCTAAGCTAGAATAAGATATTGGAGTCATGTAAAAATAAAGAGGACAAAATCTTGATAAGGAGTGTGAAGTTGAGAAAGAGTTTGATTCTATGCAAGTCCCTCCCACCCTTCCTCAAGAGACCTCTTGTGTTCCACATTAGCCATTTTTTACTCCTCATCCTCATGATTATTATTATCATCTTCAAGATATAATTTTACAAGAGAACCTATCCAAGAAAATTTAGGAGTTAGAGTCAAGGATGAACTTGTTGAGTCAAGGTATGATGGAAGGTTTAGACCCAAGAGAAGATCCTATGCCTAAACACACCCCATCTAACCTCTCTCAAGATAATGATCAAGATAAATAAAATTTAAATGAAGTTATTTTAAAATTTAAGGAATAAAAACAATCCATTTTATCCCAAGTTCTTCCTCCCCTTCCCCAAGAGCTTCCAAAAGAATCCCCTACATTTCACTCTCAATCTAATTTTAAGTTCTATGTGTCACCTTCACTAACTAGTTCATATTACTCTCACCCCATCACCCATTTACTTGATGGAAATATGTTATGGGAACATAAAAATGAGTATTTGGTTGAAAAAAACATATAACTCTTGCTTGAATAAAGCTTAGCTCCTTGGTAGCCTCATTGGACTAAGTCACATGACTTCAAGATGCCTAGTCTTGGAATCACAAAGGAGATTGAAGATCTTGCAATCCTCAAGAACCAAAGTCCTATTGTATAGGTTGAGATGTAACTTTATACACCTAAAGAGGTTATAAATATTAAATAAGAGGTGGTATCTTGTGTTGAATCTTCAGATTGGGTTGATATGGAAGAATGTCTTCTTTTTACTACTAAAGAGAAAGAAATAGTCCATGGATATTCATCACTATGAAAGATGTCATGGATGGGCAATAAAAAGCTCCACATCAGATTTTGGATGACTTGTTTTCAATAATTTTATCATGATATACTCTTCTTCAAGGAGGATATGATCTATTTAAATATGGAAAAGGCAACCTTGGTACTCAAGTGATTATGCAAAGAAAAAGCAACCTTTCAAATGTGTTCTTTCAAGAGGCATATGCATTTGATTATGATATGTTTTAAGTAATAAAAATGGGATACCATCATCTCAATAAATTTTTATAAACACATCAGATCTTGAATGATGGAACAAGATCCTATTGGCCTTAATCTTCTAAGGAATAAGAAACCAATCCTCTTGAATCCATGCCTACTAAGAAGATACTAGCTGATCATGAGATGAAGAGTGGGAAAAAATATGAGGTACATGTACAAGTTAAATAGGAATATTTTTATATTTGAGACCTATTTTAAGATAGTATACTTGATATATATCAAGTGAAGTGCCAATGAATAGGTATGATCTACAAAGCATCCAATTCAAGGAGAAACATGCTTGGCACTATGATTCATCTCATGAAAAAAGAAATTAAATGAACTTTCCTTTTTACCATATGAATAAGATATGATTAGTTTATATTTATGCATAATATTTTGTTTTTTTATCTCTTTATGTTCCTTGAGCACATATGTGTGTGTGTTTTGTTAATTTGTTTGCTTTATTTTGTGTGTCCTTTATTTTATGTGATTGAGGTAGTCAAGTGGTTTTGTCTTGATAAAATCTTATTGTCAATGGTATAAATCCTCTTTTTTTTGTTTAAAACTTTATATTACTCCCTAATCCCAATGGATTGATAAGGTTACTAGTCTAGTTAGCATAGCAAACATGCTACCCCTATGAGTCACTAATTTGTTAACCAAATTTGACCCTACAGGTCAAATTAGGGCCCCTATAGGTAAAAATTTGGTATTTATATGTTTTAATGGGTATAAAATTTGGTCATAAGGTGTCATTTGATGGAATTTAATGTCATATTATCCTTGTTCAATTAGTCTTTTAGTCTATTTATCCTTTTATGTCCTTTTAAGGTCAAAAAAGGTGAATTTAATGACTTGTACAACCTCCTATGGAAATTTGAAGGTTTAAAAAGGTTATGTCATGTGCCATATGTCATATTATGTCTTAATTAACTATTTCTAACTGAAAGTGGTAGGTGCTTCAAAATAAAGAGCAATTTTCTTATGAAAAGAGAAAAATTTGGCACTTATGTGGCCCATGGGGATGTGTGCCACATGGGATAAGGTCATGGAATGAATATTCAGATTATTTATATCCATATTAGTGATTTAAAATCTTTTAAAGATATAAAAAAGGCCCAAAACTATTCTACTTCTTTTTCACCCTTCTAGACACACAAAACCAATCTTTAGGTTTGTACTCGGTACAGTCAGCAAGAGAAATTATAGGTAAAATGCCTTTGGGAGGTGAAATTAAACTTAGAGAGACTAATTTACATAAAAATATTTTGATTAATAATATACTATGCTTTATTAACTTTCCTCATGATGTTAACTATGTTTTTCTACTTGTTAATCTATGTACCTTATAGATTTTTCCTTGGTTTGAGTAGTTACATACAATACAGTTAGTCATAGTGGTTCTAGATGATGTTTAATCCATTCTCTCATGTTATCTAAGACTTTTTTTACATTTTTAAAGTATTTGATATCTCAAACAACTCATTTTGTAGGAAGGTGTTAATAGTGGACTTGCACTCCAATTTCAACATTTATAAAAAAAACTTCTTTCTCTATAATGGATTTAATTCAATGTGTCATGATGTATTTATCACTCCAATGGGGTCAATAAATATCTTTATTTCAAAGTTTAAATATTTAAAATGAGCATCATTAAGGTTTAAGTGTAATTGGATACATAGTCATCTACCAACTCTTTATCTACTTTTCACTTGTAGGCACATCTATGAAACCTGTATGGTATGATCATAGAGGTGTGATGAGGGTCAAAAAGCTTGGTGTATCTTTAATCATCATGAAATAATTAATTGGACATAAAAATGGTAAGATAGGTTTGTAGTAGTCATATAGAACACTTTAGTGTAGTCTACCATAAACAAACTCACCTACATGTGCATACAAGAGGTTTCAAACATTGAAATGTGGTATAGAGGTTTTACTCAAGCCCTTTAATAATATAATCCATCATTTGAGTCCTTAAAATGGTAGGAATTTTGTCATGGATTCAAACTAATTCATTGCTTGCCTAAAATAATTCACTACATGTATGCATGATATTGTCCACCTATAGGTGGCTTGACAGAGATATAGAGATATTGGTACAGAATTTGAATAAGTGGTGAACCTTATTTAAGGTCTTAAGATGGTGAAAATATCATGGGAGATTTTTTTGAAAGTATGGATTGATAAACAAGGTTAAATTCCATCTTCAAAAAATGAGATGACTATTTTAGAGATCAAATCCCTAAACTAAGAAAACAAAGTTCCTAGGGGTTTTATTGATATCATCTAACATGGTTGAAATGACCTTTGAAGTAGCTAGATGATTATACCTCGTATATTGTAGAATATACAAGTACCTTTAAAAATTTTAAGGATAGAGGTTTAGTGTAGGATGGTGATTGAGAGGCCTAAAGTTGCCTTAAAAGACACTAAACTTAGGTATTAATTTTTACAGGTTTTGATCCAAGGGAGACCTTTTTCATCCAAAGTTGAAAAATAGACTATGTACCATATTTGAATGTTTCCAATGGTTTAAAGGAGTGATTTTTATTCAAGATATCATCAAAGGGGTTTATGTACTATGTTTGGTCCTCATAAATCACCTACAGGTGACATTATCTATAGAATACTCACCTAAAACCATCATATGTTTCAAATTTGAAAGGAGGTTTCTTTCTTGAAATGCATGGGTGTTTGGGTATGTTTTATGTTTTGAAAATGATTGAAATCTTCCTCAAAGCTTTCAAGTGTCTTAGGAAACAAATTTAGTGATATTTCAAGCTCAAAACCACCTATAAGACTCTATACAATCAACTTTAGGTGAATAGAGGGTAACAGGAAGCTAAGACAAGGTATCTAGGTGGTGGTTTAGGCTAGTCAGGGTGAAAAAATGGATCTTAGATAATAAAAAATGACCCTAAATTATTATAAAGATATTTTATACATTTTTCCAAGCCTAAACTAAGAGAGTAGGCATTGAGATAAATTCAACCTCCAAAGTGTGAGATGATAAGAAGTATAGGTGAGATAAGTCTTGTAGGATTTTATGAAATCTTATACACTATTTTAATGCCTAATTCATTCACACGCACCTATAGGTGTTCCCTCTAATATAAAAAACACATTCAAGAGATGCATACTATTTAAGAGTTCAAGGTGTGTGTAGGGTATATATGTAAGGTTTTAGTGATGAAGGGAATTTAGACACCTCCATAAGGATAATTAAAGTATTTATAGGCCCATGATGGTAGAAATAAATCATACAAGAGAGAACTCTATCAAGTAGCATATAGTTCACACCTTTGAACCCTACATAACCTATTTTCTAACAAGTTTTTTTTGGTTTTTTAAGGATTTGAAAGGTAAAATGATGTCATAAAGGGATAAAATTTAGGGGAGAACATCATTAAAATTGAGATAAACTCCTAAAG
Organism: Torreya grandis; assembly: GCA_037957365.1. Classification (NCBI taxonomy): domain Eukaryota; kingdom Viridiplantae; phylum Streptophyta; class Pinopsida; order Cupressales; family Taxaceae; genus Torreya; species Torreya grandis. Next base: position 15,693 of record JARHVA010004490.1, read on the forward strand.
TATTCAATATTATTTGAGGAAATAAGGGAGTGCCTTCTATTTTGTCTTAAATAGAGGGCACTTTCCCCATACATAAACCCTTATAGTTTGGAGATTATCGATGAAAGGTGAGCCAAGGAGCTTATTGAAAATTTTAAAAAGGTTTGGGAAGATAGATAACACTTTTTAAAACATGATAAATACCTCACATAAGGAAGGAACCCAACATAATGCTCTGGACCATAAAGGTTGTAGTTAGGCCTAATAGGTTGAATTAAGGCCTAGAACCCAAATGGTAGGCCACTTTTACTTATAGCTCTTAGTGAGCCTTCTAAATAATTATAACATGGTTTTAGCATGAATTAAAAAATTTTAAAGCTATTTGAGTGCATGATAAACCATAATAAGTTCATTTTGGGTCTTAAACCAACTCAAGCCTGTTAAACAAGGTTTAGGCCTAGAAGCCAAAAAAGAGAATCATGGTCACTTACACCTTGAGATGAGATTTATACCCTATTTAAACATGTTTATAGGATGGATACATATGTGTTCAATATTTTTAAGTGCAAATAAGTTTTAGGGGAATCCATTTCTATCCCAAAGACAACTCAGACTTGTGTAAAATGTGAAAACAAGATGGATAAGAGAAGTTTGGAAGCTCACACATCTTTTGATGATATGAATGGGAATATAAGAAGTTAAATGATGTTGATGAGGGTATTTAAATATGCATTTTTGTAATTTTTTGGCTGTTTCAATGTCCCATCTTTATGAATGAACCTTTAGAGGGTAAAATAAGCCTAAACCCTCATAAACCCTTGCCAGTGACCAGTTTGAGTAAATGGAGATGTATAGATAATTTTATGGAATATTTTGAACATGAAAATGCTTTGATGTTGAATAGTAATCTCTCAATATCCTTTCCACCCTTTTGAGTTGTATGGAATTGTATATACAAGGTATAAAATAGGGTACTTTTAACTATTTTGTATGTTTTGTAGGTTCTAAAAGGATTTTGAAGATGAAATAAAGTTTAGAGAAAATATTAAGACTTTTAATAACTCAATATGTCAATTTATTTATTTTTAAAAACTCTTAAGTGTTCAAAAAATAGCTCTCATCTCATCTAGTCAATATTGGCATAGTGACAAAGCTAGTGAGAAGTGTGAAAACTCCAAGTGGACGTGATTTTAAGGTGTGCTTGATGATTATAAGACCATGGAGGGTATTAAAATATGTAATAAAACCCATCCCATGGATTTTCATGGGATAATGAATCCAATTTTTAATCCAAGTGTGCAAGGTGAATGAAAGAAGAGTTATTTAGACTACAGATGGTGATAGCTCATTTTGGGATGATTCCAAATGACCAAGACTAAAAATAATGCATAAGGAGGCATGAATGAAATAATTTCCCTTCATTCCAATCATCAGACCTATCCATAATAAGTTTTAGGATGTTCAAACAATTTCAAATCATGAAGGTAGTTTTTGAAGCCAGAATGAGAATTATTATGCCACTTTGCAAGAGTTTCATGACTTGGAGAGCCACTTGTTCCTTTTGACCTTGTATGGTTCATTAAAAATCCTCTTATATTGCAAAATTAACTCCTTTTATCATCTTGACAAGTGTCTTTATGACCCTTATACTTTTATCTTCTCCTCTCTCTCTCAAGTTCTATAAGAACTAGCCATTTTAGCCATTGTAACTCATACTCCACCTAAGTATGGTGAAGCCCTGATAATTTTCATACCATTTAATCAATAAGACTAATGATTTTTACCTCTCAATTATTATTCATATTGTTTTATACTTGTATGATTCATTTTTCTCAAGTGATAACTCTTGTTTGCTTAACATGTTGTTTCATTCTTTCATCTTATTTACAATTGGAAAGCTTCTTCTTTCAGGGCATGTGAAGTGTTATAGGAAGTTTTAGATTAAGGTAAAATCAGGTTTTGAAGGGACCCCAAAACCCAAGTACAAAGAAAGAAAGATAAAGCCTCAACGACCACAGGCAGAACCTAAAAACTACTACAGAAAAGTAGCAAAAATAGGTTTTATATGGACTTGAAACCACTAGAGAGACCACCGATCAAAACCCAGATTTAACAAAGATCTGGCTGCACCATAAACAGAAGATTACAAAAAGAAACCAGTGAACAGGACCAGTAAACATAACCAACAAGAAGAACTAGACTATTCTTCCAGTTCCAAAATCATTTTCACTGTTTCTTTACCTTTCACAACAGTAGTATCCTGAGTAGTAGTTGCCGCCAACTTGGCTCCCTCTTATGTAGCCTTCTTTCTAGAGCTTTGTCTCATCCTTTTGCTAGGCCCCTCCAAGGATTTGGTCTCCTCATTTACTCTTTTTCTAATATTGACAACTGTATCACAAATATTGGACGTTACTTCCTCCATTTTTGTTCGATTCTCCTTAATGAGTTCCTGAAGTTTATTCTCATAATCTTTGAGCTTGACGGGGATATCTCTTATCTATTTTTCCATGATGTTAATTTTGTTCCATGTAGCTTTCTGGTTATCTTCCATAATTTCCACTTTCCTTTTGAGATCCTTAATCTCCTTACACATCCAAGAATCAAATTGGAGAGAAGCCTCTGCTTTGCAATTAACCCAACTCATAGGTGTGTGCATACCATCATTCTGCCCCTTCTCTCTGCATTCTTCAGAATTCTTATTGGGACTGTTCCCACCTTCTTCAAAGTGATCCTCTCAGCCCCTTTGATACTATTCTTTGGTTCCAGTTTGAATTTCCATGTCCATTTCTTGATTGTCATCCTGAACTGTATTTTCCTTTTCATTTCTTGAAACAGGGTCCTCAATTAGGCCATCCTGGACAATATCTTCCTCCGACATTTTCTAATTTTCCTCAGTTTCTTCTTTACTATTTTCAGATTCCTCCTCTTTACTGACTCCTATCTCATTCTTCTCTTGACATTATTCATCCTCATTTGAATTTGTATTCCAGCTTTCAGTTCCTTCTTCTTCCACCAAATTTTCCTCCCTGGGTTTATCAATTCTCTCCCACTCTGTATCTTCTTCTACATTCTGATTATTGGTGCTAGGGAACTTGATTTTGTCTTTCCCTTTTACGATTTCACTCTTTCTGCTCCCAGACTCCTAATTTTTCCCCTGGTTAGGGTTCTTAACCATAGCTTTATTCTTACAGTAGCCTTCAATTAACAAAATTAGGCCTTCATGCAGGATAGGACACGTTTCCTTCTTCCTGTGAGCAAATAGTGTTATAGGAAGTTTCAAGGTTGAGTGAGTTATTATATTAAATAATTCCATTCAAGTCCCATTGTATAGTCTTCCTATCTTAAGCATTTATCCATAACCTCTTAATGTAATATTAATGTGAGAATATATAGATTAAAGAAGTATATGTTTGTTTAGTCTCTTGGTTTCATGTGTAACATGTAAATAGTTGGAAGTAATCAACTTATTTGGTTTATCACCTCCATTAGGATAGTTTTATTTCAATTTTATCTCTCCCTTTTACCTCACAAAGTTTAGGTGTAGTAGTAATCTAAAGTGATACATCAAGGGAGCTAGTCCTACCTATAGATTCACCTCATCCTTACGCTACCCACAAGCCTAGAGGTGTTTCAATTGTGCCACTTGGATGAGATGATATAAGGCATATCCTCAAAGAGTTAAAATCCAAGTGAAAATAATCCACTCATGAACACAATAAATAAAATCATATACTTCTTATATGACTCCTTTCACATGCTCAATACTCCATACTCATCCTTGAACATTCTAACCATGCCAACAATAAAGATCAACCAAGACTCCTAAAATAATACTAGGACAAACACATTGCACATTTTTTCATTATCATTTAGACTATCAAGATACTTCATCCATTCACCAAGACACCTCCATGAAATCAACATGACATCATTGATAACTCTAACATGTAATAGGTCTTATGAATTTTTATTAACATGTTTCAATCACAATTTGATTACACATTGGTTGGCCATATCTCAATTATTCCTTGCTCCTCTTTAGGACTCATGGTGACCTAATTACATTAGGTCTATTTTGTAATGTGTAGAACATGATCCATTAGAACACCTTATATATATATATATATATATATATATATATATACTAATATTATTTAAAATACACTTTAAATATATCCCAACTAACCTCTTATAATCTAAACAACACATTATATATTCAACTACCTTATGAAACACTCCTTACAGCTCACTGTCTCATTAGGCCTATGTGTACTCAAACACTATCTGATCTCTCTCATGATTGATCACCTAAATTTCATGTAAATATAACATACATAACATTTTTATATAATATATATGAAATTAAGGTTATATTTATTTTCTTGGAACACTCTCACTCAATGACCAACATTGGTGTTACTCACCCTTTGGGTCTTATGGAGACCTACTTCATTAAGTTTTCTCTTTTGATGCTAAGTCTTGATATTATTAGATTCATATGGCCTTATATAACCATAAAAAAACACTCAAAAAAATTTAAAAATTAATTATTCAAACCTATTCCATGTTTGGTTATATCTTCATCCTTTTTTCATATCTCGAAGCCCTCTTTAGGATAAACTATCCCATTAGGCATGTACACCTTAGAAACTATCTTGTAATAATAAAGTTTAATCACTAATTTAACATATCTCCTATGAAAAATTAAACATATATAAATATAATACATGAACTCATGAACATCCCTAACTACTTTGAACAAATTCACTTAGATAATAAAGGCTTAAGAATAACTCTACAACTTGCTCACTTAGAATTGCAAGAATACTCAAAAACATAATCATAAGGAATTAGACTTTAACCACCTATGTAGACACTTATTTTTAATATTTATAAATTAAAATTATCCTATGAACTATTTATATAATATTAAAATGAAAAAATCACAATGTCCAATGTAAAATATTGATCTTACAGACCAATTCCTGGACTTAAAGTCTCACAGTCCAAGCTTGAATAGACAAACCATTTTACAAACACATTTTATTCACTTACACTAACCTAAAAAAATAATACCAAGAATGATAATTAACTAAAAATCTCAAAAAAAATATCCATTCACTTGGTTTCATCTTTCTATCATGATAACATGTTCCTATTCATCTTATCACTATTGACTGGGTTTTTCACTATTTGCACCATTAGGTCTATTAGCGACTGGCTAACTTGGATGACCAATTTAGCACAATTGAGGAATAAAACCTATCTATAAAACTTAATTTAAATTAAAAATTAGTCTCTACCTTAACATTCCATCCATTTTACTAATATGTCTAATTTAACTTTTGACTTTTATGATAACTTCTTTAGAAACAAGCCTATAACTCAACATTTTCTCTCTCCTCTCTCTAAAAAATACCACTTATAAGTACCTAGGAGAGTCCAATAATATATAAAATATCTTAACTAAGTATACTAATCCATTTTGGTCACTTTTGAGCAACATCTTCAACATCATTTCTTTATTAGAGTTCTACGAAGGTTTAAATATGTTTCCACTCTTAATGATCATCCATAAAGCATAGCCCCTCAAATAAAAACATAATTCATGTAATTTTGAGCTAGGACCATTACCCATATACCATGAACTACTTATGTTCCCATGAAAAGGTTTGATTAGCTAATGAACACAATAAAATCCTTTTTAGGTTGAGAACCCTTCATTCTGTGCACTCAAGAGACATAAAAACCAATTTTCATGCCTTTTTTTACATATCTTAACCTAAAATTACATGGAAAAACTTGAAAAATTTACTTCACTTCTAAAAATTATTAAATGATCTCAAACACCTTGAAATTTGATCATGACCCTTCATTAGGCCACTCTATCTATCTCTTTGCTCTCTAGACCTTGACCTATAAATCATATTAGGCCTTAAAACTGCTCTTTAAATTCACTCTCCACCTCACTCACATACTCAATAAACCTATCTAATGCTTAAACACTACCATAAATTCTTCACATGTCTTGACAATAGATCATGATACCTCATTAGGCTAGACAAGGTCTTGGAGTGGTCTAGGTGTAGACTTGATCTGAAGGGCCTACCTTTGGAGGCTCACTCTAAGACTCTAATGAGTGTTCCAATGCCTCACATAAATTATAAAACAATGTCATACACCCACTCATGTTGGTATACACTCATCTCACCAAGCCACCATACTCAAACCTTCTTATAGTGTCTCTTCATGCCATAACTAGGTTTAGGCTACTTAAGCAATTGATGCCTTCACCTGTTCCTTCCATGTCATTACCTTATAAAAACATTGACCAAGAAAATATAATAAATTAAAACTTACTCATATAATTAAACCATTCTCTTTCTAATGAGAAAAATCTTTCATAGCCTCATATAGACCTAAAACCATATGACCAAGCATCATACGACATGATATCTCTCTTTTATTCACCTAAACACCTTTGACATCATTCTTGACATCAATTTTTACTTTCATGCAACCAAAATACATTAGTTACCTTCAAATTCTCTCTTTCCTTAAAATTTTCACTTTTCACATGGATTACCCTAAACCTTTTCATGTCATTAGACATTAGTTGTCCTCAAACACTCTTCTCTCTTATGGAAACACCCTTCATAAATGATAACTCTCATGACCACTCCCTTCTCAATGCATTTTGTCTAAATAGACATTTGGCATTAATGACCGTTATGTCTTTACATGATGCACCCTTTTGACATCAATAACAACATGCCAATAATGTAGTTTTAATGTCCTTGTTTTGGTAATAATGTCCTCTTTGTATTACTATCTTGAGCTTATGGGTGCACCTGGACCTAGATCTATAAGTCTTGTTCCTACATGCATGAGCATTGAAACCCTTTAGATGGTAGTTTTTTATTGAACTTATGAGCAAACCCTAATCATTCATGTTGTTAAGGAATCTAGTTGATAGAAGTAAAAAAGTTTTTTATTATTGGGGTAGGATAGACATCCTCAACACCTTATTATGAAGAGAGTTTCCTACATATCAATACTCTGAAGAGGGATCAAGCTTGATGTAGTTCTCCCCACCTAAGTGTTGGTGCAAGTGAAATTGAAGCTAGTATAATAGTTGACTTGAGTTTTTTGAATGTGTTTGAGACTAGAAATTTGATTAGTTTGAGCTTAGGAATGTTATAGATGGTATTATATAGAAGTAGGGTAGAATAGGGATTGATAACCTTAATTGATGCACAAATTGTTTTGAGTTTGCATAAGTAATTTGCATCTAATTTCCATCTATTGGTTAAAGGGATAAAATCATATATATATATATATATATGGTACTTGTGTGGGTGTTAAATAGGTATAGGCCAACCCTAGGAGGTCTAAGATTCAAAAATATATTTGCTTATGGAAAAAATAGGGAAATGACAGTAGTGTCAATATTGGGACACAAGCTCTATGTGGTGCTATTGTCCTTATTATGGTGCTAGTGTCCAAGTGGAATAACCTTAGGCATGAATGGATAAGATATAATAATGAGTGTCTAGAACTACTTAAGGGATGACTATGGATGCTTATGGCCTATACTAAGGCTAGATAAGTGTGAAAATAGGCTCTAGAATAGGTCTAGGGATAAGCTAGGGATAAGTGGTCTCAAGTATAATTCTTAGCACTGAAGTGTCACTTTTAGGAAATTACAACACCTAAGTTCACATTTTATGATGACAAGGGTGATATAAAATAAAATTTTTGATATTTATATGGGGCATGCCTTGATTATGACTAAAATGATAAAATTTTGATTAAACTATTTCCATGAAGACATAAGGACAATGCTCTAAGGTGGTTTTTATATACACATACTATTTTTAAACTTTATCAATTAATTATGCTTTTATCTTGTAAAACCCATTGAGTCTCAATATTTCTAAGTGAAAACCCTAAAGGGTGCGCTGTGAAAGGGTTGGGTAGACCATTTGTGCTTTTTAGGATTGTTCTCTCTTATTTCCACTTGTTACATATCCAATTAGCTCCTAAAAACATTATCCTAAGCTTGGCCTCCTCTTTTTCACACTCCTACATTATTTTACCACCTTTATTACCCTTTTCCCTAACCTAAAAGCTCTTTTGATAGTTTACATGACTATGTCAAATTTTTCAACCTTGTGTTCTTATTGGCAAAACTCATTTAGGGTCTAGGTCAGCACTTGGATGGCCTAGTCTATGTCCTAGTGAGTTTTTGTTAATAATGATACTAGGTTAACAAGGTTGACCCTATCAGCCAAATTTTTTTGTAAGGGTTTAGGGTTATATCCACCTATATAAACACATCCATTTCACCATTATTAGAGAGAAATAAAGAGTTATTATTCATTTGTGATTTTTTACAATCTTCTCTTCCACCATTCTACTTGAGGAGTCTTAGCTTAGGGTTTCTACTTGGAGGAGAATCTAGTCTTGTGGAGAAGTCTTGGATGATTTGGCATTTCCTAGTGATACTTAGAAACCAAAAAAACCTCTTTCAAAGCAATTTCGGCCAAGGGAGAGATTGAGTCTTGATGGATTCATCTTCTAGGTAAGTATCTCTAACTTTGTTCCTCTCTTTAGTAGATACAAGTAACATAAGTAATGAATTTTGAATAATATTACTCTTCTTCTCCATTGAATTAAGGTCTTACCTATACATAGATTAATTAGGATTCTCTTATGAATGTTTAATTTCATTATTTTACTAACCATCACTTTGTGCTACAAGGTTTGGTGAGAACTAGATTAGATTTCTTTGCTTTACTTGTTATTAGTATCATAGGACCTAGTTAGAGTTATTGTAGAATTTTTCTTGAATAGAGGCTTTAAAACCCTCCCTAGTGATATTATTATGGTAAGAGATCCCCTAATTAGGTTTAGTGAATCTATATTGGTCATGTTCCTAATTATCTAATGTATCCCTAATAAAAAATGTAAGTAAGATCTATCTTCTCTAATCTAGGATTGATTTATAGATCTGATGCATTTTTGATTACATACATTATGGCAAACCCGATGTGAATCTAAAACTTGTAGTTTTTATTTCACACTTCATTTATTTCACTTTATTATTTTTCCATATTTACGATACTAGGTCAACTAGGCCAGTATAGTTTCTAACTTATGTGCACAAGTTTAACACATAGTCACATCAAAATGACTCTATTATTTCTATGTAGGTCTTCATCAGATATAGGTTATTAGATCAAAAAATTTAACAAAAAAATCTTATTCACTTTTAGATAGTAGACTATGTTGAATTGGTTAACTTAGTCTCTTATTCATCTCTAGAATAACAAAGTAAGTCATACAGGTCAACTTAGTATCACAATCAGCATCTAGATAACAAACCTGATTGACTAGGTCAACTTAGTCATCTTAATAGGCTTTAACAAATAGGGAATTATAGAATTAGGTCAACCCAGTCAACAAAGTTGGTATAAATTGTAAGTAGTATACAAGGCACTTCAATAGATAATTCATAGTCCTCACCATCTTCCAACCCACAAAGGTTCCTTTTTTTCTCTTTTTCAATTTAATTCTTCCTTATAGTTCTATTTTTCAAAGTTTGTAGTATTCAAAACTACAATCCTATAACAAACTAGGATAACCTAGTTTTATAGTCTATTTTATATTTGAAAGACTAGGTTGACCTAGTCGACTTAGTCCTTAAGGACTCTTTCTTTTATAGTATAGTAACAACCCTATTGACTCTATTCTATAATGTTTACATACACTATAATTTGAATTGCATCTATACTATGCTTAGAATTGGGAATCAACAACTATATGCTAGTAATTAATTCACACTTTTAGTTATTTATATGCTTAAAATAGCTCACATAGTCTAATTAGGTGGTTTTTTCATATACCATTTATTTTCACTATTTTTCTCTTTCTTGCAGACACTACCAAATCACATAATTTCAAAATGCATTTAAACATTTATTTACTCAAGGCCTACCTACTTGGATTTCATCACCAAGGGGGAAACAAACTTGGTTTTTTGGACAAGTATAAACATGTGGTTAATGGTATAAATTTGGAAAGAACTCGACACCCTTATCACTGCAAGATTATGAAGTGAGGGGGTAGGACCCAATACCAAGATAGTATCATTTCCAACATAGATCCCTTTGAGCTTAAACATTTTGAAACCATCCATAGATTGCTTTCTAGTTCCCTAATTTTAACCAACTTCCCTATCACACTTAAAATAACACTTTATAATAATCTAACAATATTTAAGATGACCATTTAGTTAACATTTGCTTTTCAATTGATTGCTTGATCTTTACTCATTGTATGTTGTATTTAAAACACTTGTATTAACCAATTTTGGTGTAAGGTTTTGTGTTGTGTGACCCAATTGGATCATTCCCTTTGCTCTAATTGTTTGTGTTCTTACTTTCACTTCTTGTTTCAAGTAAATTACAAAATATTTCCCTATTTTTAATATAAATTCATTTTGTTTAACACAATATCTTACAAACTATTTTTCTTCCTGCCTATAGTACTAAGTCAACCTGATCGACTTTGTATCCCTTTTTCTAGTCAATTTGAAATACTAGGTTGAATTGGTCAACCCTATATACTTATAAGATCATGTTCTTCACAATTTATAGTACTAGGTCAACCTAGTTGACTATGTACTCTTACTATTGTCCTATTTATTTGACTCATTTCTCTATCTCTCTTTCCTTAGAATTCAATTCATTTCCTCAAATCATCATGAAGTCCCCTATTATAATCTTTTTAGACAACCTAAATTGATTTATACACTATATGGTTTATTAATTTCTCCCTCTCTCTTCCTCCCAAGATAACCCTCACTCTTAGAGCACTTCTTCCCCTCCTTTGTATGTGGATTTTAATATGGTTCAAATCACACCTCAATATGAAGTAGGTGGATCTGATACTTTTTTTACCTATCAATATAATTTTCATCTTCAATATTTTCAAAATAACATGGGAGAAATTGACATAAATCTATCCAATAATCCCAATAATAATCAACCTTCCAATAACCCTCCCCCTAATACTAATTTAGGGAGTTATCCTAAAAACACCAACCCACCAATTGATATGACTCAAATTCTTGCACAAGTCATATGAAAAATGAACATAATGAAAACTTATAACACCTCTCAAATGATGCAATTATAATGTCATTTCATTAATATGGCTAATCAACCTCTGGCTCTCAATCCTCAAACCAATCTAAATTTTATTCCTCCATCTCTTAGAGATTTCTTAGGAAATGTTATTCCTCAACCTATTATGGATTTAAAAAGCTTCAAAATATCCAAAATGAGCCTTTACCTCACTTCATTATGTCTATTTGTATTGGTAACATATTTCCAACTATCAAGTATGATAGGACCAAAGACCCTGCATCCTTTCTCAAAGCATTTGGTAATCTTTATAAAGAGTGGATCCAAACTAATACTTTCACCATAACTAAACTTGTAGTTAAAAAATTCAAGGTGATGTATTGGAATGGTACAACCAACTTACCGAATAGTTCATTTAGCAACTTGAGGATTTAGTCAATCCTTTAGTCATAGAGTTTAAATGTAATGATCTTTCTAAAAAATTTCTTATCCATTTCATCAATGCTAAGCAATCTCCCATCGAATTAGCTCAAGATTTTATCAAATGATGGAAATCTCTATCCCATAAAGCCAACCATAACATGATTGATGATAATTTCTTCAAATTCTTTATAGCTAATTTAACTTCTTCAATTCAATATAATGTTTGAAATTTTGCTCTGCAAACACTTAATGAAGCTCTTGACCAAGATAAACATCAAGACTTTCTCATGAAGTAATTTTTACCTAATATCAAATATCTTAAAAAAATTTCAAACTTCTAATTTCGTCACCGATAATACTCCTCAATATAAACAAGGAGTTGCCAAAGTTAACACTCCTCCATCTTATCACATACCACTAACTATGCAACAAATGAAACAGTTATTACTACCCTCTAAACCCTTTACTTGTCCTAATAATCCTCCTAAGTGGTACGACCTTAATAAATTTTGTTAGTTCCATGCTAACATTGGTCATTCCCATGAAACCTATCGAGGGCTTACTAAATTTTTTTATCTCCTACACGCTTGGTGATTCTTTCAATTATGAAGCCATGATAGAACTTCATCATCAAGAGTACACCACCACTTCTCAAAAATGATAAGCTTCCAATCTTCTTCTAATAACCAAAAATATTTTTCCACATATAATAAACAACAAACTACTAAGGATGTTTACGCTATTTATGCCGACTATGACCAATATTACAATAATTATCAATATGTTAACATAACTAAGGTCAATTATCATCATAAAATAACTCTTAAATATCCTTTTAAAAAACCTAATAAATTATCTTTGGAGAAACAACTTCTCAAAGATAGTACAACCACTCATTTAACTTTGAAAGCCCCTGAGGAACCACCTCCTTCTTCTTAACCCCAAATAACTTCCATTCCTTCAAAATCTACCGTACCATCTAAAACTCACACTAGTTCTTCTTATAAATCCCATTGGAAATTTCTCAAAGAACTTAACTCCATGCCTTGAATTATTCCACTTATAGATTTAGTTCATACATCCCCTTATCATTACAAGTTCCTTATGCAATAATTACTAGAAATTGAAGATCCATATTCTATAGATGAAGAAACACCCTCTATGGAGCCTCAACCTACCAACATGCATACCATTAAAACTATTTGTCCTTCTTCTAATCCTTATATTGAATAAAACATGATTAATGATGATATCCCATTAATAGTACCCTTATGCATAAATTTTTAGTTGATTAAAGGTTCGATATTAATGTGACATCTTTGTGGTTTATCCAACAAATTAGATATAATAAGGATCATCTCAAGAAAACCCACCTCACCTATCATGGATTTGATAAAACTAATCAAAATCCACTTGGTTGTACTTAGCTTTCCCTAACAATTAGACCCAAGACCATTAGAACTAAAATTATGGTCCTAAATTTTCCTCTATATTCTAACATACTCCTTGGTCACCCTTGGAATCATAGAATGAGGGCCATCACTTCCTCTGATAGCTAATGAATCAAATTCCTATATAATGCAAAATAATATAATCATGAGGTTGATCCTAACCCTTGGAATATTCAGCTTCCTAATCCAAAATATTAATATCACATCCCTACCATTCCTACCATCAATAGTGCTCCCTTACTCAAGTTCATAAACATCAATCTAGACTTATAGGTCACTCTTACTAATTTGGATGATGATGAATCTAATGATTTGAAACATACTTACAACACTACTAAGTTACCTCCTTATATTTTAGAGTGGATTCCTCCTTTATTACCTCATGATTACAATATTCTTTTCATTTATGAGATCACTAATTTCCCCTTCCATGTAATGCTCAAGAACCTTCTTTACTAAAAGATGCCTTCACATGAAATGAATATAAAGTGGCCAAATTATTCCAATACCCTCTAGTCATGTCTCCATGAAAGTTTAGTAACCTCAAAATTTCACCTTCTAAAACTCCCCCTAAATCTTAAGTATGTATTATTTCTCCAAATTATGATGATAACTACATCATGTCCCGAGATCAATATCAAGACTTGGATGCTCAACATTATCATAAAACCTTTGCTAAAGTACATGCTTTAAATATGGATATTCATACCATTTCCATGGATCATGAATTAGTTCTTGAAGGTCATGTACCTCCTATTAATTCTTCACTTCTTGATACTCCTTGGGTGGTAGAACAATGCCTACCTTCTGAACCTCTAAAAATTATTTCAACTTCTTTATCACCTATAAATCACATCACTACATCTAATTTTTACCCCATAAAAGAAACTAATGATATACCAATCTCTTATGATCAATCTACTCCTACTCTTGAGATTACATTATATGCTAAGGCCATAAATGTCCATGAGATACGTCATAAATATGATTTCCATGGTAATCAAATTATTGATCTTGAAGTAGATGTAAGTATTATGTTGCTCTTCCCACTTCACCTAGAGATAAATTTATTTTTGAATTACTTCATGGCTGAGAACCTCAACTTCCTCAGTAACATCACAAACTCAATAATTTCAAAATTAAATCCCCTTGGTTCAATAACTTCATTGCTAGTATCGATACTAAAGATAATCTGATTTATTCTTTACCAAATACACCATACCACTTATAAGATGTTAATGTTATGCTTATAAAAAAATACTCCCATTTAATATGGTACTCCATCATGCCCTTGACCAATTACAGTTTCTCACAAACTCTCACCTAAAGAACATGATAAATTTAGCTTATTGTTTGATAAATATCATGGTATCTTCACTTGGTCTTATGATGGTGCAAAATATCATCACTTATCCTGATGCTAAACTTGTGCATGAAAATCAATCTAAATTTCCACATGAAGTTTCCACCTTATATCACAAAGAAATTATCAAACTTTTTGATGCTAAGTTTATCAAACTAGTGGATTATTTTGAATGGGTTTCCAACATAATTCCTATTCAAAAAAATGTTACCATGGTAATTCACATTTACATTTATTTCTACAATTTTAATCTTGCTTGTCCTAAGGATAATTTCCCTCTACCTTTAATAAATATCATTGTTGATTACACAACTAATTATGAAATGATATCTCTTATGTATGGATTCTCAGGCTATAATCAAATTCAAATCACCCTAGAAGACCAACATAAGACCACTTTCACCATGAAATGGGGCACTTATTACTATGTTAAAATGCCCTTTAGCCTCAAAACATCTATAGATACATATAAATGGGTAATGACTCATATATTTCATGATCTTATCCAAAAAAAATTTGAAACCTATGTGGATGACCTCATTGCTAGATCTAGATGTCATCAGACTCATTTTTTTTATTTTTCCATCATCTTCAATTTTCTTCTCAAATATAAAGTTAGACTAAATCCTTACAAATGCATCTTTGGTGTCACATCTAGAAAATTGTTAGGATTCTTAGTCTCTCTCCATAACATTAATGTTAACCTTACCAAGATTAATGCTATCATCAACATGCCCATCCCTCAATACATTCTAGACATTCTCACTTATATTGATAAACTTGGGGAATTTAGATGACTCATCCCCAAAATGGCCTACCATATACACTCTATCAATTCTCTTATTAATAAAGGACCTATGTCAAAAAGAATTTGATAACATGAAAGAATCAATGCTTCACTAACCTACTCTTCATACTCCTTCAAATGATGAACCTTTGATCTTATACACTTATTCCATGCCCATATTAGTCAAGGAAATGATTTCCCAACAAGATGATACTAAAAAATAATATTACATATATTATATCAACTGAGGCCTCATTGATTATGAGAAATGTTACACAAAAGTTGAATGTGATTGCCTTGCCATATATTTTACAGCTAAAGAACTTCAACATTATATGTTTTGTTATACCACTCATGTTATCATTCATTTTGATCTTATTCATAACTTATTCTCCAAATCCTTTCATCCTGGAGAAAAAATTGGCAAGTGTATGGTCCTTATCATGGAATTTGATCTCTAAATTATTACTTAAAAAGCTATTAAAGGACAAATCATATTCGATCAACTTGTTTTATCTCCCATTCCCACTACCAATCACCTTCAAGATAATATTCTCAATGATAATATTATATATATTGAAGGTCTCAACCAAGCCATATATCTTAATGATTACTTTTATAACTTCACTACTGATCTTGAAGCAAGTAATCTTGATGAAACTGCTAACCTCCCCGATACTACTAAACCAAAAGTAGTTATCAAATAACTTCCTAAAATCAATGTCTATTTACATGAGGATACTTAGACCCTTCACTTTTATGGTGATAAATGCCTTCAAAGAGTTATTTTAGGTTGTATTATTATAATGCTTCTTGTAAAAATCATCCCTTTAGCTTTTTTCTTAACATTTGAGGTCACTAACAACATGGTGGAGTATGAAGCTTTAATCTTAGGCATGAGAGTTTCTCTTGATTTAGATATCCAATATCTACATGCTTTAGGTGATTTCTAGCTCATTTTATACCAAATCAATGATGATTATTGATGAAAAAGTGAGAATCTAATTTATTATCATCAAATTACAACTAATCTTTCCAAATATTTCATCTCTTTCACCATCAAGCCTATCCTTCAAGATAAAAATTCTATTGTTGATTCCCTTGCTTCTTTAGCATCTATTTTTCATCTACACCAAGTTCTTACCGATCCCACTTTTCTTATCCAAATAATAAAATATCCATCCTCTATTTAACCACATGGTTTACTAATCTTCCACATTGAGGCCATCGCCATTCAATAAATCCCATGGTATAAAGACATTATTCAATTTTTAAAACACCAAAATTATCCTCCTAACCTCAATTATCATGAAAAGATTCACATTCTCAAACAATATTTTAAGTACATATTTTGATATAACATCCTATATTATCAAAATATTGAAGGTACCTTGATCTATTGTGTTTGCAACATGAGGTTCCTCCTCTCCTTGAGTAAGCACATGGGGGAATTTATGGTGGCCACTACAAATGATTACATATGGGATACTTTTGGCCCACTCTTGAAAAGGATGCCATTAAATTTGTTAAAAAGAATACTCCTTACTAGATTTATGATGATTTAATTCATTAACTTATAGTTGAGCTTCAAACCATAGAATATCCCTGGCTATTCTTCATGTGGGGATTAGATCTCATAGGCAAAACACCTCAATCTCAATATGGGTATGCATTTATAATCACAACCATAAAATATTTTACCAAATGGGTTGAGTCTAGGCCCCTTTTTAATGTCATTAGTACCACCATATCCAAATTTATCCCTAATCAAATCATTTTTCACTTTGGTTTCCCTCATACTATAATTTTAGATCATGGTTTTAATTTCAAAAATAAAGATGTCAAATAGATCTGTTCTAAATTTAAAATTAATCATAAATTTTCCACACCATATCATCCATAATTTAATGGCTAAGATGAGGCCATAAAAAAATTTCTTAATAAAATTATCTAAAATATAATTCATGAAATATGCATGTATTGGCACCTTCATCTCTATCATGCTCTTTGGGCCTATCATATTAGCATACCTACTGCCACTAGGGCACCGTCATTCTCTCTAGTCTATGATTTTGAGTCAGTCCTTCCCTTAGAAGTTGATCTTCTCTCTCTCTTTATATATATTCATGGTATTATACTTGATGAATAATTACATGAAGCTTGTCTTCATGCTCTTGATCTCCTTGATGAACATTGTCTTTCTACTTTATAAAATAATCACCAATACAAGTCTGGTATTTCCAAACAACATAAAAAATTAGTCAAAATTTGCATGTTTAATGTTGGTGATGTTGTTCTTAAATTAGAATACACTCGTGATAAAGAAGGTAAACATGACAAAAAATAGTGGGGCCCTTATTTAGTCAAAGATATTCTTATACCAAGTACCTATCACCTTCAAACCAATAAAGGCCATAATTTCAAAGAGCCCACTAATTCACAATTCCTTAAGAAGAATTCTGCCTAATCCTTCCCTTATTTTCATGCTTTATCTATATGATATTTATCTAATAGTTTTTTTAGGTTACGTACATGGGTCTCACCCTCTATAGCAGTTCTCTCTTTTCACAAACCTTATTCCTTCTTTTTGGTCTCTTGGTTCCATTTTTCTCATGAGATATGTTTTAAAACCATGGATATGTACTGATCTTCCTCATCATTTCATTCTCTTTGTTTCCATACTTTTTACACACTTTTTAACACCCCTTGGGTTTATCTCTTGTGAGTTGTAGTGTAAAACCATAGATATGACCTAGCCTTCTTCACAAATACCATATTTTTTATCCCATTTATTTTTCCAATAATTTGTACACCCTCATGGGTTTCTCTTTTATGATTTGTGGTGTAAGACCTTGATAAGACCTAGCCTTCCTCATAAAATCACCATATTGTCTTTCTTTCTCTAGAAGGCACTTTTCAATGATTATGATTTCTTGATCTTTATTCTGAGCTTTAGCTTTAGCTTCTTTTGATAGATGAAATTTGCATAACAACCTGTGTTAGCATGTTTTCATACATTTCCCTCATTCTTATAATAAGGAATCAAACTTTACTATCATTGTGTCCTTTTTTCACCCTCTGTCACATTTTTTGTGATCTGAATTAATTCAAATTATTTCATGTTTCATTCCTCTTGATTTCCTTTCCTTTCACTTCACATTAGATAAAACAAGGTCAAATTCAAGATAGGACTTTTATTTCACCTAGATTTATAAGACTCTTAGATTCCATACTCTTTAAGTTTATCTCTCTTAGCAACCAAGTCCCAATTATCCAAATAAAATTCATCTTTAACACCCATGTTTGGTTTTACAAATCTGTATAATGGAGGAATAAAAAAAGACATCAATAAAGTTAAAATCTAAATCATTTGAAACAAAAGACAATGATATACAAAAAACAACATACAAGTCTCAAAATTAAAAATCACACTAAAATACATGATTCTAAGCACATATCCTTTCTCTAATCAAAGCTCAAACTCCATAATTGCCCTCACAATAGAGCCAAGATCCATTGGGGTGTGGTAGGAAATTAGATTGGAATAGGAGAATTCAACAAACTCTATTATGTTACCTAATTTCTCACATAAGTACCCAAACTTTGTAGTATACTGATGGCCCTATAAGGGGTCTTGAGGAATGGGGAACACATTGGGAAAAGTAGGCCCATTTTAATTTTTATGCATATAGACTTCACAGGATGATCTATATACATCATTGGTTGACCTAAGATTTGTGTGGATAAGAGAAGTTCTTTAGAGCCTTAATGTTGACAATACTCTTGTTTTTACAAACCTATTTTAAGTTTCTTGAATTTGATAAAGAGTTCATCTACCTTGTTTTTTCCTTCATTTTCCCCTCTACCCATTTCATTTTCCCCCTTGAAAATAAACTTGTGATTATAATTTTTTTTCCCTCTTCTCTACTTTATTCTTCATCACATCTTAAAAACATGCAAGCACTACTTTGTTTTAGTTTTATCTATCCTTAGAGAAAAACAATATGTTTGAAAAACTATGGATTAAATTATTTACACCATGGATCTTCATTTCTAGATATGCCTTTATTTCTTTTACCATTTATTATTGTTGTGAAACCCTTTTGTTAGACAACTAAGACTATTTATACTTTCATGTAATTTTTCCATTGTTGAGTGAGGTTGAATTGTTACTTGTCACCCATCAATTTTGTTTTCCCTTTTATGCACCTTTTTCCATTAATGATTGAATAAGGATTATTACTTATCACTCATCAATGTTGTTTTACCATTTTCACCTATCTAACTTTGTTTAATTAAGGATTGTCACTACTTGCACATTGATTTTTGATTACCATCTTTTGACATGTATCCTTGGTTTGATTTGGTGAGTGCCTTTATTACTTAAGGTTTACTTGTTTGAGTTTTTTGGTCTTTAGTATCCTTGGATTTTTGGTTACCCAATTTAATCTAATTTTTGACTTGGTCATTTTTTCTAACCACTTATCACCCCAACTTGCCAAATTTACAAGTACATCACATTTACATAGCACCAATTATTTTGGATTTTTTGTATTTTTGTATTTTTTATCTTTAGTTTTGTATTTTTTGGTTTGTCAAAAGTAGTCTTTATGCCCTCCATAATCAAAACTACAAACACAATGGACAACCATCTAATGATAAAATTAAGTCAAGGTACATATTAAATTTACTTTTCAATTATTTCCTTTTCAATCATTTAAATTTCAATTATTTTTTATTTCAAAATACTAGAATCCTTTTAGCCTCAATGTTGTGTGTTACTATGTTCTTTATTAAATCACCATCCCCTATTACACCTGAATGACACATGATGAGATTTGAGTAGGGCATATATATACACATAATATTTTCAAACTTGATCAATTATTGATGTTTTCTTTCTTATAGGAACCTATATATTCTTAATATCTTCAAGTACACACCCTAAGGGGTGCATCAAGAAAGGAGTGTATATACCATTGGTGATTCATAGGATTGTTGTCCCTTATTTAGACTTGTTACCAATCTAACCATCTCCTAAAAACATTCCTCTAAGATTAGCCTCCTTTTTTGCACACTCCTCCAATCTTTTACCATTTTTAGTACCCTTTTTCCTAACATAAAACCTATTTTTATTGTTTACATGACTATGTTGGTTGTGTTGACCTTGTAAAATTATTGGCAAAACTCATTTAGGGTCTAGGTAAGCTCTTGGCCAACCTAGTCCATGACCTAGTGAATTTTTGTTAATAACGATACTAGGTTAACTGAGTTGACCCTATCAACTAAAACTTGTAGAAGGGTTTAGGGTTAGATCCACATATATAAAAACATCCATTTTTCAATTATTATAGAGACATCAAGAGTTATTATTTATTTTTGCTTCTTTACAATATACTCTTTTAACATTCTACTTGAGGATTCTTAGCTTCAGGTTTCTACCTAGAGAATACAGTCTTATGGAGAAGTATTGGATGCTTTGGCGTTTCCTAGTGATCCTTAAAAACTACAAAAACCTCTTATGAAGCAAATTTGGCCAAAGGATAGATTGAGTCTTGACAAGCTCATCTTCTAGGTAAGTATCTATAACTTTGATCCTCTCTTTAGTAGATAGAAGTAGCATAAGTAATGGCTTTTGAATAATATTACTCTTCTTCTCCATTGCATTAGGGTCTTACCTATGCATAGATTAATTAGGATTATCTTATGCATGTTTAATTTAATTTGTTTTCTAACCCTCACTTTTTTCTATAAGCTTTAGTGAGCACTAAATTAAATTTCTTTGCTTTACTTCTTATTAGTATGGTGAATATGAAAACATAGGATCTAGTTGGGGTTATTGTATACTTTGAATTGATTTGAGGCTTTAAAAACCTCCCCAATGATATTATTATGGTAATATATCCCCTAATTAGATCTAGAAGATCCATATCAGTCATGTTATTAATTATCTAGTGTATCGCCAATTGAAAGTATAATTAGGATCTATCTTCTCTGAGCTAGGATTGATTTATAGATCTGATGCATTTCTAATTGCATACAGTTCTATAGTTTACCAATCTAATCAGTAAAATATTCAAACCTCTTGTAGATCATTTTTTGGCATACTTTTCTATCAATATTACCAAAAATATTTCCTATGCCCAAATTGTAAAGATAAAACAAGGAACCAATGAACTTATCAATGAATGTGTCTTGAGGTACAAGACAATGTTGGAAAAAATGACCAATCAAATGGTAGATAAAGAGCTTCAAGACATCTTCAATAAAAGTTTTCTTGCCTAATTACATGAGTCCATTTTTTTTTAAAGTTCAAATATTTTGATGACTTATGCAATATTATTCATGATCATGAAATGAAAATTGTTTCATTGAACAAAATTAAGTATGTATAAAACACACCAACTATATAAATACCAAGTTTACTATCAAACCAGGTTATAAGGTGAAACCTACAAAACCTAAAAAGGAAATAACTACTATGGTTAATGTAGTGTCACAACAACATAATTAGATTATAGTATCTAATGTACCAAGGAGATAATTTTCATGTTGACCTGAGTATTAGGTTTCATTACTTTAGAATATTATGGAGTGTCACCTCATATCTCACCCTCTTCCTATAGATGTTGATACGAGTTGACCTCTACCTAAAGGGTATGATGTAAATACTTATTCTAACTACCACCAAGGATCTATGCATTATACAAACCTATATTTTACCTTTGATCATAATATCCAGGACCTCATTGATGACTCAAAAAATTAAATTTGATGATCCTCCAAAGGAATTGAATTCAAAACTTGGTAATCACTAGAATTAGAAGATATTTAACAATCCATTACAAGACCATTATAAGAAAGATCCAGAAGTGAAAATGGCATATAATTCAAATCTTCAACCATCACATTATGGGAACCAATTAAATGTGATTATTGGTACTTATACATGACATACATCTCCCATGGTTTAGAGACATTCTATTATTTTTGATGGCAGTGAGATCATGTATGATGATTCAGATCTTCATTCATTTATTCATTCAAGCATACCTTGATCACTAGACTATACACAATGTTATTATTGATAATGATGATAGTGATAATGTTTTTTCCATGACATTACTTGCACATTTGGTATATACACATGATGATTTACACCTTTAAACTAAAGTGGTCAAAGAATTTGATGGGACCTCACAAAAGGTTCTTGGTGATATTGAATTACCTTTATAGGTTGGACCAACACATGTGCTCACTAAATTATCATTTATAATATACACATGAATCTTGGATATATAATTGGGATGGCCTTTCATATTAACACTCTATGTATTACCTTCTATAGTGTGTGGGTATGTTAAATACATTCATGCCAACAAGGTAATTATAGTTTTCATAATTCCATATGCACATCCACTTGAACAAGATAATTTTATACCCAAGTAGTTTATTATCAAACCTAATAATGTTAATACTTTGTAAAAGGGTAAATAATAAATAATCCACTTTCCTAGGTATCTAATACTTGAGAGACCATTGCATCAGAGATACATAGTGGATTCTATACAATCCTAATCTAATACTATACAACATATTAAGTTACCTAAAATAAACAAACATGTTCCTATTTTTTTTATTAAAAATAAATAAAAATTATTAAATTATGGGTTTAATAAACCCCCATTCCTTATATCATTTCCTCATGACCAAAATTCATATTATACATATGTAGAGCATCACAAATCCTACAATTCTAGATATTAAATTTATATATGATCCTTGGTACTAACATTAGTTTGTTAAACTAGGTTATGCATGGGGAGAAACCTATGAACATCCCTTAGATGGGATAATAATATAGTATTTTATTTTCAAATATTACAAAAAATACCAAAAAAATAAAAAAATAAAAAAATATTCAGCATTTCCATGTTTGACTAGCTCCTTGGTATCTATGATTTTGGTTTCATGTTGGTAGATAGCATATCATTTATTTATATATACACACATATGTTTCATTAATATTTAGAGTGTGATATATAAATAATCATGAACATGATATATGCACATACAAATGTTGGGCTTTCCTTCTACTCACATCATCAGTCCATTTGGGGCAGTCACTTCTTTGATCATGATATACCCAGGATATGTTATTTTATGATAATTTTTTATTATCATGTTTGAGATTATGTACTTACACATGAATTTATCCATTGTTTTATATTTCAAGTGTAATTTATATTATATGAACTTAATGTTTCATACTAATAGATATATCTAGGGACTAGTATGATATGCCTATTGTTGAGTATTCACATTGATGTCAAAGATGCATCTTACATAAGGTTGATGTTAAAGGTGACTAATCCTATTTAGTAGTGTTTAATGTGGAAAGGTAAAAAGAGAGAGTGTTGTCATGAAATAAAATTTAAAGGTAAGAGATAATTTTAAGGAAAGAGAGAATTTGAAGGCAACTAGTGCCTTATGGTTGTATGATGGTACAAGTCATTGATGTCAAAGTTGCATAAGAAGCCTAAGTATGAGCCTATTCATGAAATGAAGAGGTATGTGCATGAAAATTAATTAATAAATGCATTATAAGGTAGTTTATAACTATTTAAGCATGAGAGAAAATCATTTAATCATTCAAGAGAGTTTTAGAGTGAGTCTAGAAGTGTAGGAACTTTAGACTAAGCCTACAACTAGACTTCTCTTAGACCCTATTTAGACTAATGAGGCATGAAGATCAGATTTCAAGGAAATTTTGCATATGTGAGCATGAAAATAGGTAATATATGTTTTTTAAAGCATGTTCACACATTTTGAGGCCATGGTTTGAAGGAAATTGCATGAAACACTATTTTAGGCCTTCTCAAGTTCATAAAATGAGGTCTCAAGATTTGAAAAGCACTTTAAGATTCTCATTGTCACATGTAAATTCTACATGGGAAATTAAAATATTAAGGATTGATGGGTAAGATTCTTATCTAATATCTCTAGGCATTGGTTTTGGATTTAAGGGGAAGTCCTTTATAAATAATTGTTAACACCAAAACTTATGTTAAACCTCTCTAAAACCATAATAAGGACCTGATGTGAAAGATATTATTAAAAACAGCCCATAATTGTCTCAAATACATATAAAAACCATTGTATCATGTATTCAATTATCCCAAGTACCTCCAAGTGGTGGTGGTTAGGTAGATGAGAGAGAAAACACAGATACAGGCTTATTTATCAATAAATTATTGTAACTATCAAAAGTTGCATTGGTTAAGAAAATTAAATGAATGGGAGAAGAAAATAGAGAATAATAATACATGTCCATTATGTTTTATGGATAGGTTTCAGCCTTAAATTACTCTAATTTGTTCATCCAAGTTAGCCAGTCATAGACAGACCTAATGGTGTGAATAGTGAAAAACCTAGGCGTAGATAAGAAGATAGATTTGAGGGTATAAGCATGTCATATTTATGCAACCAAGTGAAATAATATTTTATTTATGAATTTTAATTTATTTTCATTCTTGTAAAAAAATTTGGAGGTTAGTGAATGTGGTGAAAATATTGCTGATAAGTTAACCTATCTGGCTCAAATAAGACTGTGTGATATAAGGTCAAGAAATTGGTCTATAAGACCAATATTTTCCATTATAAAATATGATATTTATATCTTAATATGGTATGGATATATAATAATACCATTTAAATTTATCAATAATCATGAGAAGTGTCTACACAGGTGTTGGAGGTCCAACTCACCATGATTAGTTTTTGAAGTAAATTGGCAATTCTGAGTAAGTTGAAGAGATGTTGTTGAGCCTTTATCTCCTAAGTGAAAGTGTTTTAAGAATTTGTGTATGATATTTAGGTAATTTATTATATTTATACATGTTTTATTTGAAATTATTAAGTTTCTCAATTGTGTTTGAGCTTCATTCTTGCAAGATAGTTTTTTACTGTACACATGTCTAATAGGGTAGTTTGTCCTAAAGAAGGTTTCAAGGTATGAATGAAGGGTGAAGATATAAAAAATCATGGAGGAGGATATAATATTTATTTTAATAAGTTATTTAATGGTTTTTAATTGTTGTATAAATCCATCTAGGTGTAATAAGATTAATATTTGGTGTTAATAAGACAAACTTAATGCAATTAGGTCTCCATGAGGCCTAAAAGAGAAATGAGGCCTATTTACATTATTTAAAAACAAAATGGGTGAAAATATAAATTTAATCCTGTAATAAATATGCTATAATACATATTATATATCTAAAATAATAGGTTGAAGGTGTATGGCCGACCAAGTGGTGTGTGATCATGAGACTTGTATATATATATACAAGGTAGTTTAGGCCTATTTAGGAGTAAGCAATATAAGAGAATAAAATATTGATTTATAGAGAAGAAGCACGTGTTTAAATGAGACCATAAAATTAGATAAAATATATGGTGATATAAATGAATTAGGTGTTTTAATTAGTGTTGAGTCACTTAGGGAGTTGGTGCTTCCTTGTAAGTAGGTGCTTCTTAAAACCTAATCAAGTGGGTGCTTGACTTCATTGGGGTTATTGATCCAAGTTAAGTTGGTGCTCAATATAATTTAATATCTTATATTATAGTATATTATTAAATTTTTAGGGATCATAATGGCTTTTATTCCCCTTGAGGTTTTTCTGCTCATATGTGTGTTTTCTTGTGTTATGTTTATGTGAATGATCTTTATGCATTGCTATATATTTATATTGATTTGATGGTTCAAAGAATGTTAAATTACATGTGAAATAAAGTTTTAAACATTTATCCACCCCCATCTCAATTATTTTGCTTCCAATAATTGGTATTAGAGATTGGTCTTTTGTAGTAGGCCTAATAGCTTAAAGGAGATCCTAGAAGCACAAGCATGTCTAGTCATCAAGCACAATGAGGTTTCTCAAACAATAAAACTCCTCTCTTTAGTGGGATTAAATATTAATTTTGGAGAATAATAATTAAGACCTATATAATTTCCTTAGGTTATGATATATGGTAATATATTTTGCATGGATTCACTCCACCCTCTACACCACCAACTAATGCAACAAGAAAGAAGTGTTGAATCTGAAGCCCATTTCAACACCCTTAAGGTAAAAATAAAATTAATAGGGAAATTGTAACATGTAATTTTTAATTTAAAAAATGGTGGGGAATATTTTTGATTATTCTAACCACTTCCCACATTTATGGCACACTTTATGGAGAAGTGGGTAAGGTGTAAAGAGAATCAGGGGATTATGTTTATCCTGGGTGGTTGTAACCTCCCTTATTTGGTGGGGATATGGTTATCTCCATGGCATGGCACATTTTAAAGGGATTTTGGAAATTATAAATAGGTGTGAGGGGAAACACATTAAAAATTTCATTTTTCACCTCATTTTTGAGCTCTATATTCTCTCTTCGATTGGTGTGATCAGGTTTTAGGTGTAGCTTAGCATCTCAAGAATTCTAGTGTGAATTTAGGTTGGAGAAAGTTATCTCTATGAGAGGTTTCTTGTTGAGAGTTGTATTTTAATCTTGTTTATAATATTATAGATAGATTCTTGGTGGAAGTAGCCCAAATTGGGTGAACCATGTTATATCGATGTTGTGTGTAGTTGTTTAGATCTAATTTTTATTGCATATGTCTCTGATGCTATGATTTTGAGGAATGAATTCCATGTTTCATGTTATTTCATAATTAATCAATTATTAATAATAATTGGTATTATATTTAGATTTAGTATTTTTTCTAAAGTGGTGAATCATAAATAAATATATTAGCTTGAGTGGGAGCTATGGCAGATAATGGTAGATCTAGAGTCAAAAAATTCAATGGGTAGAGTTTTGGATTATGGAAGATGTAGATGGATGATTACTTGTTTCATAAGGATCCTCATCACCATTTGATGTGGAAAGTATGACAACATTCAGGTATGGATCAATAAGATTGGAATTTTCTTGATAGGAAAGCACTGGGAACCATATGGTTGTGCCTTGCATCTTTGATTGCCTTTAATATTTCAAAGGAGATGACCACATTTATTATAATGAAGAAATTATGGGGGTTATATGAAAAAAACTCTACCTCTATTAAAATATTTTTGATGAAAGGGTTATTTAATATGAAAATGTCTAAAAATGGTTCTATAGCTAATCATTTGAATGATTTTAATATGTTTGTGAGTATGCTAGCTTCTGTTGGTATTAAATCTGAAGATGAAGTTAAGGATTTATTTATTTTATGCTCTTACTTTATATTTGGGATATCATAGCTATGGCTATGAGTAATGCCATCTCTGCTAAGGGAAGTTTAAATTTTGATAATGTTATAGGTGTGATTCTTAGTGAGGAAATGCAAAAGAAGAGCACTAGGGAATCATATTTAGGGAATGCTGTGATAGTGGAGATTAGAGGGAGACATAAACATAGAAGCAAGGGAAATTATGGAAATTCAAAGGGTCAGGGAATATTTAAATCTAGATCTAAGATGGTGTTTGCCACTATGGGAAAAGTGGACACATAAAGGAATATTGGGAACTTCAGGACAAGAAGACCAAAAATGAGGAGACCAAGGAGGTAAATGTGACAATAGGTAATATTAGTCAAGATGATTAATTATTTCCTTGGAATGTTTCTAAATCTTGGGTATTAGATTCAAGGGTTTATTTTCATGCCACACCACATAAACATCATTTTATTGATTATGTTTAAGGAGATTTTGGACATGTTCATCTTGGTGATGATGAACCATGTATTAAAGTATGGAAAGTTTATGTTCAGGTGAATATGTAGAATGGGAACACATGGATATTAGAGGATGTCAGACATGTCCCATATTTAAGGTAAAATTTAATGTCAGTGGGGTAGTTGGATAGTGAGGGTTGTTTGATGATGTTTACAATAGACTCTAGGAAAGTTACCAAGGGTGCTCTTATAGTTGTGAGATGTAAGAAAGTTGGCACGTTGTATTTAAATAGTAGTGTTGATCACTATAATTTAGTTACTACAGATGGAGATGCAACTTTTTGGCACTATAGGCTCAGTCATATGAGCTAAAAGGGCATGGAGATCTTGAAAGACATGTTTCTCAGATTAAAATAGGTTAATTTGGACTTTTGTGAAGTTGTGTATGGGAAGTAGAAGAGAGTTAAGTTCTTGAGGGTTGTACCTATGAAGAAGGATAATAAGTTGGATTTGGTTCACTTAGATCTATGGGGGCCAACTTAGGTATCTTCTATTGATGGTTTAAATTAATAAGTTATATTTATTGATGATGTAACTAGGAAAGTTTGGGTTTATTACATTAAGAATAAATCTGATGTGTTTAAAATATTCAAGAGATGGAAATCTTTGGTTGAGAATGAAATAGGTCTCAAGTTAAAATGTCTCATGTTAGATAATGGAGGTGAGTATTGTAGTAAAACATTTGATGATTATTGTTAATAGATTGGAATATTTAGGCAAATGATGGTTCTATGGAAGCCATAGGAGAATGGAGTGGTAGAGATGATGAATAGGACAATCATGGAGCATGAGGTTGAATGTAGGGTTGGCCCTAATGTTTTGGGTAGAAGTAGTTAACACAATGGCATATTTGATTAATAGAGGACCATCAATGACTTTGGATGGAGGCATACCTAAGGAAGCTTGGTTTGGTAAGAAAGTTAATTATTCTTTTCTTAGGGTCTTTAGATGGAGGTATTTGTTTATGTTTCCAAGAAAGATATGACCAAATTAGAGGCTAAGTCTGAGAGATGCGCCTTTATTAGTTATGGTGAGGATGACTTTGGTTTCTAGGTTTGGTGTCTTAGAGACAAGAAAATATTCTAGTCTAGAGATGTTGTCTTAAAATAAAAATTCATATATAAGGATTAGTTTTAGGAATAGGAATAAAAAGAGTACATATTATTTGATGATATTACGAATGATAAGGTGTCCAAGGAGACAATTCAAGAAACTCTTACACAAGAACCCCAAAATCTCATAATAAGAAGGTCTTTTAGGGTAAGAAGAGCTCTTAAACATTTTCCCCCATCTTTGAGTTATTTTTTACTTACTGATAGTGGAGAACTAGAATTTTTTGATGAAGCATTGTAGGTAAATGTTATGAAGAAGTGGGAACAACCCATGGAAGAGGAACATAGTTTGCTCATGGAAAACTAGACATGGGATTTGATAAAGCTACCCTAGGGCAAGAGAGAATTATAGAACAAGTGGGTATATAAAATCAAAGAAGAGGATGGAGGTAGGAAAATATACAAGGCCTAGCTGGTGGTTAAGGGATTTGCATAGAAGAAAGGTATTGATTTTGATGATATTTATTCTCCTATTGTTAAGATGATTTCCATTAGAACTGTGCTTGGTATAGTTATAGTAAAGGATTTAAACTTAGAAAAATTAGATGTGAAGACTGCATTCTTTCATGGTGATTTGGATGAGGAATTATATATGGAGATGCCACATGGTTTTGAGATCTAAGGAAAGGAGAAACTGGTGTGCAGACTAAAGAAGATCTTGTATGGCCTGAAACAAGCTCCATGGCAATGGTATAAGAAGTTCAATATTTTTATGTTGGAACAGGGTTACTCCAGGTATCATTATAACCATTGTGTTTATGTAATTATATTTGAGGATGGTAATTATATTATCCTAAGGTTGTATGTAGATGATATGTTGGTTGTAAGAAAGAACATGCAACATATTCAAGTACTCAAGAGGTAGCTTGGTGATTCCTTTTCTATGAAAGATTTGGGTATAGTGAATAAATCTCTAGTATGAGGATAACTCAGGATAGAAAGGAGAGGAAGTTTATCTAAGAAGAGTACATGAATAAAGTCTTGGAGAGGTTTAGTATGTAGGATGCTAAGTCAGTTGGGACTCCTTTGGTAGGCCATTTTATATTATCAAAGGAGCAATGCCCCAAGATAGAATAAGAAAATTTAAAGATGTCTAAGGTACCTTATTCATTGATATTTGGTAGCCTAATGTATGCTATGGCTTGTACTAGGATAGATATTTCCCATATAGTGGGAGTAGTAAGTAGTTACATGAGTAATCCAAGTTATGAGCACTAGCAAGTAGTGAAGTGGATTCTTTAATATTTGAGAGGAACCATGGGTACAACATTATGTTTTGGTGGATCAAACACCACCTTGCATGGTTATGTGGACTTAGATATGGCTAGGGATGTTTATATAAATAGGATTATGATAGGTTATGTATTTAGTATTAAGGATATAATAGTTATTTAGATTTCCTAGATATAGAAGGTTATGGATTTATCAATCATAGAGGCTGAATATGTTGTTGCTATAGAGGCTAGTAAGGAGATGATTTTGTTAAAATAATTACTTAATGAGTTGGGGCATAAGTAGGAAGTTGGGGGATTACATAGTGATATTAAAATTTCAATACATTTAGCCAAGAACTCTACTTTCCACTCGAGTATGAAGTACATACAATTATGGTAACATTTCATCATGATAGCTTTGGAGGAAAACATGGTGAAGCTAGAGAATATACATACAAGCCAAAATCCTATGGATATGATGACCAAGGTAGTCACATTGGAGAGGTTTAGGTTATGTTCGTCTTTAGTTGGTCTTCATGAAGATCATGGAGGAGTGTTAAATTTTGTTCAAGGAGAAACGGAGTCCAAGTGGGAGATTTTTGAATGTGGAGCTCATTTCAACACCCCTAAGGTAAAAATAAAATTACCAAGGCAATTTTAACATGTAATTTTTACTTTCATAAATGGTGGGGTGTATTTTTGAGTATGATAACCACTTCCCACATTTTTGGCACATTTTATAGAGAAGTGGGTAAGGTGTTGAGAGAATCGAGGGATTATGTTTATCCCAAGTGGTTGTAACCTCCCTTATTTGGTGGGGATATGGTTATATCCATGGTATGGTGCATTTTTAAAGATATTTTGGAAATTATAAATAGGGATGAGGGAAAACACATTAAAAATTACATTTTACATCTCATTTTTGAACTCTGTATTCTCTCTTTGGTCAGTATCATTGGGTTTGAGGTGTAGCTTAGCATCTCAAAAATTCTAGTGTGAATTCATGTTGGAAAAAGTTATCTCTATGAGAGGTTTATTATTGAGAGTTGTCTTTTACTCCTTTTCATAATATTATCGAGCTTCTTGGTGGACGTAACCCACATTGGGTGAACCATGTTATATCAATGTTATGTGTGTATTTGCTTAGATCTAAATTTTCTTTCATATGTCTCTACTGCTATGATTTTAAGGAATGAATTCCATGTTGCATGTTATTTCATAATTAATTAATTATTCCTAAAAATAAGTCAAGTGATAAAAAATCTAAGGTAATGAATGCAAACCTGTGTGATCTTTCAAAAGGAAAATTTGTTAAGGTCATGCATTTTGATACAACCAAAGGGATTTGGGAAAAGTTGTATACCATCTATGAAGGAGACACCAAAGTTAAGTTGGAAAAGTTTTTAATTCATTGAAGGTAGTTCAAAATATTGAGAATGAAGGAGGATGAAAACATTGCATCTTATCTATTAAGAGTAGATGAAGTGGAAAATGTCATCAAAGGTCTAGGAGAGAAGTTGAAAGAATCAACAATAGTACAAAAGGTATTGAGATCCCTGACATCTAATTTTGATTTAAAGGTGTCTACTATTGAGGAGACCAAATATCTTAACATACTACATATGGATAAGCTTCATGTCATCTTGACTACCTATGAAATGAAAACAAGTGATGTAAGACCTTCTAAGAAGGAAGTTGCATTCAAGGATATGAAAAAGTCACAAGGTAAGAAGGCCAAGGATGATGTTGACACATACATTGATGATGACAAGGTAGAATCCATGTTTTTTAGAAAAATAAGAAAAATATCAAGTAAGTATAAGGTCAATTTGTCATTCAAATGCTTTAATTATGGTAAGATTGGTCACTTTACCTCTAAATTCACACCCCTCTAAGGTCAATTTACAAGGAGACCTAGTTCCCCTCTAGGACAAAGCATCTGAACCAAAGTAAAAGCATGGTAAATTCACACCCATATGGATTGGACCATACCAGATTGTAGAAAAATTAGGAAATAACACCTTCAAGATCAAATACTTATAAGGAGTAGAGTTTACATTTCCCATCAATGGGCAATACCTAAAACACTATTTCTCTACTTCTCTCCCTGGGGTCATCATGGAGTAAAACTATAAGATGATTATATTAGTGTAGGTAGGCTAGTTAATTTATTTCCATGTTCTTTCCTTCTTGTCCCTTGTTTGTACATAAACATGTACATATTTGCATGTTTCCCTTAGTTGATGTTTTTATTTTTGTTGTGTGTTTCTTTCATGTTGTTTGGTTCCTTGATCCCAATAAGTCCCTAGGGATAATATTGAGCTCATAAGTTATGAAGTTTGCTTAAAAACATGTCCCCCCCCAATTCATAAAGAAAGGTATGGACCCTATGCATGGGATAACCATGGGTATGAAACATAAAGCATAATGTTATATCATATAAAAATTGACAAAGACCAATGGAAAGGCCAACAATGTCATTAGACCCTAACCACTATCTCAACCTAAAACTAGTTTTAAGAAGACTTGCACTTATGGATGAAAACTCAAATTATTAGGATATACCCAAAACTAGCACTTAATTAATATCCTTGCCTAGGATAAGAGTTACAATCATAGGTGATTTTCCAAAGATCAAGTACTTGACCAAATCTTAAAACCTAACTATCCTAGCTCCCAACCTTACTAAAAGCCTAAAGATCTAATAAAATACAAAAATAAGGATACAGTGCAAAAACCAAAATATTTTATATACAAGTGATTCTAGTAATCTTCACTAGGGCTATGGATGCCTAGCTAGCAGTGGATCAAGGCCGTGAGTCAAGCCAAAGGCATCTTTTTTAGGGCTATGGATACCTAGATGGTAGTAGAGTAATGACCAAGCCTTCCCTAAGTTAAAAGTGTGGTTCATGATGAACATTTTAGCATACTATAAGTCAATATAAGTGGTTGAGGACATGAAACCTAGAAATTATTTCTTGAACCCCATAAAAAATAGTAAATTTAATTCAAGCACAAACATAATCTGGATATGTCTTGGTATTTGACCTTAAAACCATAAGTGCAAGGTTTGTATCAACTATGGCCTAGTCTAGATGATGATATTGATCAAATATAGTGGATAACCTAATTATTTGTCTGATCAGAGTCTCTACATTCTAACATATTTTTATGTTTCCCCATGAGTCATCATTTATTAGGACCAACATATCCCATTTTTTGAATTAAGACACTTTATAATCCCTCAAAATAAAACATGGAAATTCTAACATATCAAGGTCTTTTATAGAATTTGAAGATCATCCACTTTTTTAAGAGATAAGTTTATGTGATTTTAATCTACTTTAATCTGGACTAACATTGTTAATGAATTTTGTTTGACTATTAGTTATAGGTTCCATGTAATGCATCCCCATGGGTTCTACATTCCAAAACCCTAGTAAACCTTTGATTCAAATTTGAATAAAGGCAAGAACCAAACTAGTGGGAACCATTTTAAAATTCATTTATATACTTGAATATAAAATGCATATTCTAGGTTTAGTCATGTTTTTTAACACAACTTGACTAAAAAACTTGACCCCCTTCATTATTTCTCCACTTTTAAGTTGCTTATAGCCTAACTAAATGTCATTTTGTAGGCTCCTTTTATATTCACTAACTTATCCTAAGACTTTAATACTAAGGCCCTAATGTATTCATTAATACAATTGCAACCTTAGTCTTAATGCCTTAAGCCTAAGTTTTTATTGGCTCCATGGTCTTAACATTAACTTCCTCATGCTTTGTAAGATCCTATGGTTGTTGATTTATTGTGGGATTTAATCCAATGGTGTGAAGATAACCTAAACTTTAGCTTAAGTAGCATGCATCTTTGGTGATTTTATGATCCATGCTTACTCACCAAATCCCAATCAAATAGAGTGAGGCATAATTGAAAATTCAAAGGGAAATAAGAAGCTTAAAAGATGGATATGTGGTGTCATTGAATTCAAGGATTAAAAGGAAAAGGGGCCTACCTGACATGATCACCAGTCAATAACAAGTCCCCAAATTAAGATCCTATGACTATCACCTTATCATCACATTTTATCTAATGGGGTGAATTAAGATTGAGACCTTGGGAAGACCCACATAATTTTCAAGTGGCATCTTTGCATTTGGAAGTGAAGATTTTAATGATCTTAAAATTAATGTTCACATGACCATCATCTAAACATCTGAAAAGATGAACTTATTGCCCACATGACCATTAACTTTAAGCCCAAAAAAACAAAAATTGCACTATTTTAAACTTAACATCCATATGACCATCAATTTTAACTCAATGAAATATCTTACTTAGTTTTCAAATGACATTCCAAAATCCTATTTTAAACTTAGAAATGGTTTCAAAATCTAAATAAAATGCTCAAAATATGCTCAAAATGGAAGGCTTTGATATACAAATTTAGGACATATGAAAGAAATATACCTAGCCTAAGTTTATGATTTAAGATTCACATTTCATTTTGAAAATGGAACTTAAATCACAAAATTACCCTATGTAAAATTTAGATTATCATTTCATGTTGAACCTATTTTGAACATGGTTCATGGCACATGGCATAAATATTTTGGCCTAATGTCTTTGTTGTGTTTATTAAACACAATGCATACATTTAACCTAAATTATGTGTACCTTGAACCCCCATTTTTATAATCATAACTTAAGTTTAAGTTCCTTAGCCTAAGGTTTATCCCATGCTTAATAAACACAAACAAACCTTATCTTAAAGAACATATGTCTAAGTTGGGACTTTAAATAATAAACTAACTTAATGTTTGGAAATTATTTACAAATCAATGTTTGTCACTTTATCATTAGATTTGAACCAATGGCATGAGGGAACCAATAGATTTTCAAAGGCATGTAAGCTCACCACATGCTCGATAATAAATCAACAAATGATTGAATAAAATATTAGGAGCATGAAAAAGGCATGTAAAATTCTAAATGGCATGATCACATAGTTTAAAATAGAGAGACCCAATTAGGATCCAAGCACTCAGATTATAATTCATGGCTCATGCTTACCTAAGATTTTAATCCTATGATGTGAAATGAAGGAGGTATTTTTAAATACTAATGGCTAGTATTCAAATGAAATTTATGAAAAATTTCATGAAAGGTCAAGACCAGTGCCACCTAAGTGCCATGTAAGTAGAAAAGGATATAAAATTTGAGATCTTGTGGGCTCAAAAACACAAAGGTATAAAGGCAAAGGTCCACATCAGATCCAAACATGTATAAGCTAAAGTATAGATATATTCCACCATTAAATCTCCAAAACACTAAACCCTACATAAAAGTGACCCAAATGGATCCAATTTGATACAATTCAATCAAAGGATAACTTGATTATGTTTTTGAGCATGAGAGATATTTCACAAAGATCATCTACAATCTAGTGTGAACAATTAGTAAGGAATAGAGACCATGGTAGCTAGCAGTAAGTAATTGAAGGAATAGGCTAAACTCTATTTGACAATAGACAATGAGGGTTGGATATTCAAGGATACATAATTGGACATCACAACTCTAAATATCCAAGGCATTAGGAATTGATTTGAGATCTTATTTATGATATAATAAATGCAACCCATCTTAAGTGAGGATCAGTTAAATACCACCAAAAATAGATGACATTTTGACCTAGTTGTAATCCAAATGGCTTGCCTTCATCATGCCATGGCAAAACTAGAGGTATCATACTGCATTAACATCTTTTCCCTGATATTTTTTGATTGTAGGATAGATGGTGAATGGATCATTAAGGAAGGTAGCTCAAAAGTGGTAGCATACATTTCCCTTGTTGATTTTGAAAAGTACTATAAACTCCCCCTTCCCCATATAAACCTTCCAAAAATGAGGCAATGGACCAATAACCATGACTTGGACCCTGTCCTGAGACACTGGCTCATCCAAGGGCCTCACATCTTTAGAAACCTTGATGTAAAAATCTCTATCATCTAGTTCAAAGAGGGTATTAGGGTTATAATGACCTTTTTGAATAGAGATTTTGGTTCCCCTTTGACCACTTATGTGATTAAGGTTTGGGTCTCATATGTGCACTTCTTGGTGGAGGAAAAACTTACCCCTCTAATTGGAGATTTGATCAGTATCTTCCTCACTTAAATATTCATCACCATCAAGAGAAAAACCTCAAATAATTTTTTAATGATTTCATACCTACTTGATGCCCTTCTAGCCTCAATTACCTTCTCTAGGATTAGGAATTAGTCCATAGAGGGAAGGACAACCATTTCACACTAATATTCCAAGTTGTATATATTCAAGTACAAGAATCACATGTAGTTTATTTAGGACTGTGTTTACCCTACTATAGTGGAGGCCACCATAGGTGTTCCCATGCCTAGTCTCTACTCCCTTATAAAGAGATATGTTGAAATGATAGGGGATGCATGGTATTATCTTGATTACATAGTCATTAGGATAGAAGGATCATGACTCAACCTTAAAAGCTACCAATATATGTTCCAAATAAGCTTATAGAGAAAGAAATTCCTTCCTAACTCAACCATAGCATTGATAGGACTTACAAATAGAAAAATAAAGGCCTACTCCACCCCTTCCTCTTGACTATTAGGAAAACCATAATAAAAGACTAGAAATAGGTAGAGGTTATGTCCAAACACATGGATTCATTTGGATTCCAACTAGATGAACTCTAAATTTGGGATCCAAAGAATGTATTTCGTGACCATGTAAGGGACAAGAAGCTCTCAAAGCCAAAATATGCACATCAACTCAATGTCCATGACACCATATATATCAGGGCTAAGAACTATGAAGAGGTATTGGCTAGGATCCAAGGCTATAACATTAAACTCAAGCATAGATTGGTTAGAGACAATAAGCCATCTAAAGAAACATGGAAAATTCACCCTTCACAATACCATTTACTACCTCAGCCATTTAGAACAACCCATGAGCCACCTTAGATAGAACAGCCGTAAGCCAAACAATAGGTTGAGCAAATTCAGGGTAATCAATGCAAAGAAAAGGAGAAGGTTAGAGAGATGAGATTAGAAGAAAGACCTAGAGAAGGGATACTACCTTTAACCATGTAATAGAGGCCACCTTCTCCAATCTAGTATATTGACATGATAGTCTTGGAACCAAAAGAGACACTTGAGGGTGCCCTCAAGGAACTTGTAAAGTCTTATGGCTCAAGTGGAAAGGAGGACCCTTTATAGGAAACAATAGGAAAGGAGTTAATTCTCATGGTACCTCAAGAGAAGAGGTAGGAAGAATTGGCCTTGAGACTAAGGAAGAAGCCTAGATTGACCTTCACTCATCCCACTAGTGAAGTCAATCTCTTTAGTGATGAATTTCCAATCCATAAGCCAATCAATCCTAACTAGTTCATCTACAGAAATTTATAGAAGATCCCTTCTCTTTCTCATTCTTGGGCCATGAAAAGGGTCACTAATGTGGGAATACAATATAATGTGAAGCCTTGGGTAAGGTTTATAATGAAAGAGTAAGAAGAAAGAAGAATTTTGGTCAGTAAAGGGCTATAAGGCAAGAAGATAGATGCTCTATGAGCATCTACTAACTCAAGTATGGAGGTCCCAAAACCTCCCCAATTCAAGGAACTAGTCACCACTAGCCATTTCAACCCTGAGATAGTTGGGTTATAAATAATAACAACCAAGATAGTTATGGTTAGGATAGAAGAATTCACCTTTCATAAGGTGGAACCATTAGTAGGACTAACCATAATGGGTGGCTAGCAACTTGGAGAGGTTGTAATTCATGATGAAGATGTGGAAAACCTAATTGAAGACCATTCAACACAAGCTAAATCTGGAGTCCAAAGTATGAATCAAAGGATCTATAACTTATAAAGAGAGAAAGAAACTTGGAAAAATGGGTAATTTTATCAATGTCAGATACAATAATTAAGCTACTTGATAAATCATTTTATGACATATTTGAGGCACTTAAGTTGATGAAATTAAGGCAAAGTGCATTAGAAGGACAATCTGAACTAGCCAAGAGTCTAGTCACCTAATGACATGCCTCTAAGGATAAAATATCTAAAATCCTCAATATTCAAGCAAAGAAGTAGATCCCAAACTTCAAGACCATTAGTTTGGGGAATTTGAGGACAACTCTAGGAATTATGATTGAAAAGGTTTAGAGTTTGAGTGCATGGCATAATGGCATGGAAAGGGTCCTAAAAGAAGAGAAGGAACTAATTTCAAGAATTTAACAACTTCTTGGGACCATGCTTACATAGCCTACACAACCCAATGCCCTTGGGATCATTAGTGATGAGGAATTTAAGCATAAGATAACTTTGGTAACCCAAGAAATCAGAGGAAAAGGCCAAGGTAGATATGGAGGTGAGAAAACAAAATCTTTAGCATGATACTCAATACAAGGGAAAGAATAAATGAATCTAGGAGTATCAAAGAGGCCATGGATAGAAATTATAAAGAATTTGATGACCTAGTAGATCAAGGGGAAGAAAAAATCATGAAGCCTACTGTGGACTTGGACTTAATTAATGAATAACGTGAGAGAGCCATGAGCATACTCTAGTAGTGACAACTAGGGGCCCCACCATCAAATTGAGCATATTTTATTTTATATAAAAAAATTAACATTTTAAAGTATGATATCCCATTGTAATGGCATATGCTAATTTTTTAGCATATTTTCCTCTAGGTCAATACAATTTGGAAAAGTGCTTATATTTTAGAACTTGTAACGACAATTATCCCTATCTTTGTGTACTTGTATCTTGTGACTGACTAGTATACTACCTAGTCTTGCTATATATGCATGTATGACCATTATAAAGAGAGTTTTTGAGAAAATTTTGTAAACTTGAAGAAATTAATAAGATCAAATAATTATGCTAAGATTGTCCATTTTTGATGTGTTAATTGATAATATAGCTTTTCTCTCAATTATTATTAGAGGGTTTTAATTTGAATAGTGTCTTTGAGTTTTGAATATCTTTCTTTAATCATAGGGTTTCTAATTTGTGCTTATGCTAGATTAGTTAAAAGATCTTAGGTTCTAATTCATTTTATTTTGCTATGTATTCACATGTGCAAATGCTATTAGATTATAGTGGTAAATCCCTAAAGTAAACATGGTTCTTACTTGTGATTCTTAAACATTTTCCTTTGAATTTTGCTTGATATATAGTGAGATTTGAGCTTAGGTTATGTTGTATTATATATTTATTAAATGCATATTCAATTCAATTGATACTTTATCATAATTTTAAAGACTACAATTGGTAATCACTCACTTATTTTTTGGTCCACCCTCCTCTTTGCTCCTTTTTACACCATGACCACTTTAGTTTTAGTAACATTATAAATATCCACCTAGATTAGTCTATATCAAAAATTGGGATGCAATTCACTAAGTATCAACAAAGATTCACAAAGAATGGGCCAAGGTGGCTCCCAACCACCAAATTATATAAATATTGTGGGATAGTTATCTTAATCTACTACTATTTCACCACAAGAAACCAAATTGCCAAAACCTGCAACTCATGCTCTAAATTTATTTAACTCTAAAATGAGAATTTTTCCTTAAACACTAAGGTCACCTATGGTACATTTAGAAACATCAACAAGATAGATCCTTCTAGTGCTATGAGGGCTCAACTCTTTGAATGCTTACTGATCTTAGTCTTGTTTCACCTAAAATATCAGTGTATCTTCATGTTTTTGAGTGAATTCTTTCCTTAAAAGTATAAAAACCATTGATCTTTGTTATTTCTAGCACCCCTTTGTATTTCATTTGAGGTTCTTTGAGAATTGATGCTTATTTCTAGTAAATTTAGCTTTAACTTTCAAAATCCACAATAATGATATTAGAATGATTTGTTTTGATCAAAGGTGGGCATATCTTTCATAGATCTAAGTTCCTTTAGTCTTATACTTGTAAAGATAGACCATATTTACATAGTTGGGTGTACATTTGGGATAATTTAATCAAATATCAATGTCCTTTAAAAAGTCTCATACCACCTTTACAAAATAAACTCAATGTGCAGGTTTTAACTCATGTTTTTCATAAAGATAACTTGACACATCATATTTTAGGTAGGATCTTCTAATTTCAAGCTAGAATTTCCCAAGGTCAGAATAAGATCACATTCATTAACCAAAGATCCTTTTCTTGAACTTGAGGTACACAAGAGAGCCAGATGTGATAAAGGTAGATGCAAGAGATCCAAACCTCTTCCAACTTCACCTCTTTAAGGTACCTATGCTTTTGACCTTCATATAGGTATGGCATGGTTGGGGGATTCTTCAGTTAATGTACCAAGGGTAGTTCATGATCTCCTAAGGAACCCTAAGAAATATCTACCTATATTTAGTCTAATTGAAATAATAATTGCTAAAGAACATATAAAGTATTTTAAATTTGCCTTAAGGATATTTAATGTCATACATGAGGATGTAGTATGTAGGATATTTCCTTTTAATTTTAAGGATGAATCTTATGAGTGGTTATTAAACTTGACTGATAATTAAATTACAAGTTGGAATGATTTCAATATTGTTTTCATTAATGAATTTGGTAATATTATTAGTCCTTGTGTTATTTACCATGAATTCACCACTATTAGAAGGGACTCCAGTGAGCCTATCAAGTTATTTAATGCTAGATTTCAAAAGATGTATAAAAAACCATAGATCCTTATAAGCTTGATGATGCTCTAGCTTTAGATATCTACAAAGATGTAGTGGATCCTATGACTTCTATATTCTTGAAAAGATCCATCCCAACTATAGCTTCATTGGCCCAGGCCTAATCTGAATTAGTAGCCATTAATGATCAGATGTAGCCTAGGGGAAAATGGATTATTTAGTTCCAAATGTGAACCCACATATTCTTGTGATGAACATGTTCCCCAATAATAACCAAAATCTCTTAGCCTTAAACCAACTTCCAAAATTAAATTAGTTTCCCTTAAGTCATGCAGCCCCAAATCAACATATAGGATTCTTGAGTCATCCTAATAATGGATTCAATGTAGGATATAAATGATATTTATTACCAAATGTAGGTGATAACAATAATTAGGTGCATAATTCTAAAACTCCAAAAAATGAGAATGAGTCTATCTTAAAAATGGTTCAAAAACTAGGCATTGATTTCCTTTAGTTGTAGAAACAAGTAGGCAATACAAGAGAGCACTTTGGTAGGAATTTATCATTTCAAAGGTTTAATAAGCTAAGCAACATATTTCAAAATGATATTTTTCACAATAACAAGGCTAATGAACCATCTTCTAATAACAAGAATATGGATATTAATCTTATTGATATTGCATTGCCTAACTATTGTAGGGTATATTCCACATTCAAGCATGGGGAAATTGATTATATAGAATTTTGCAAAGCCTTTTAAGATTTATAAGAGTAATTGGATACATTTTAAGTTGTACCTAATAAATAAATTGGTGCTGGTCCCTTTGGATCTAAACCATCTAAGAAGGCCTTCATGGTGGACACCTTTGACTTCCCCCTTCAATAGGAAAATGAGCCTGATGAGATCCATAAAGAAGTCCAAGACTTTCAATAGTTCTTGAAGAAGACCTACCCCTTGAGGAACAAGGAGAAAAGGTAGCCTTTCACTACCTCAATGCCTCTAAATAATTTTGTAACTCCTCTTAATACCTATTCAAGCAATAATCCAAAGCCACCGAAAGGGAGTACTTCTAAAACCACTATTGAAATTCCTAGTTCTTCTAGTAAAACTAGATATAACATAATTAAGGACATGAAGAAGATAAATGTTAATATAACATTACATGAACTCACATAGATTACAAAGTAGAGAGACCTCTTTTTGGAATCCTTGTCAAAGAAGCACAACAATCCACCAAAGATTGATCATGCCAACATGACTGTACATAAAGCCAAAGCTGAGTCTCCTCCTTTCTTGATCACTGTTAGGATGTTTGGTAAGAACTTGCATAATTTCTTATTAGATTAAATATCATATAACAATATCATGTCTATAAGTATATACAAGCAACTTGGTTTAACACCTATAAATTCTAATAGGGTTGTCACCCAATTGGATAAATCTAGGGTTAAGGTTGTAGGAGAATTATTAAATGTTCACATATAATTGGATTATAAGCCTAGAGTGAAACAATTAATTTATATTCAAGTGATTGAAATACATAATATTTATGTAATTTTACTAATTGGAGAATGGATCAAGGATTTGAATGGTTACATGTCTACAGATTGCTCACATCTATGGCTACCTTAGAAGGGGGTCCCCTATCAAATCAGGGTTGAAAGAGAACCAAGAATGAATAATATGATAACTAAGTATAATTTTGTAAATGAGAGGTTCAACATAATTGAATCATAATTAGGGGTCTTCACCCTATAGGTTGATAAGATATGTGATCCTAATAATGCTCAGGTCATTCCTAGATTGTGAAAACTACATTTTGATGGTGTTAAGTGACTATAGTGTTGGATTAGGGGTTGGTGTTGTCTTAACTTATCCCACTAATAAAATTATCATGTTTCTTATAATATCTAATTACCTTATACTAATAATATTATTTAGTATGAATCACTTATCCTTGGTTTATAGTTTGCCATAAAAAAATAAGGTCAAAGAACTACTAGTTTATGGGGATTCAAAACTAGTGGTCAACTAGGTAAGAAGAAAATAAAATGTAAAATATCATACTTAAAAAGATATAAGTTTAAGGTATGGGACTTGATTGAGTCTTTTTATTCCTTTAGCATCACCTCCATCCTAAGGGAGGAAAACCAAGCTGCTGATGAGTTGGCATCTACCTTAGCCAACCTCATGCCCAATCAAGATTCTCCAAATTACAACATCGAGTTGATCCCTTGTCCTTTAGTACCTAAAAAAATTAATCAATTTCAAGTATTAAATGATGATTATAAGATATTATATTTTATAAACAATTATAAGGCATTTGATTCCCACATTGTTGATGAAGATGATGAAAATACATCTAGGAAAGATAAATTTGATGGCAAGGTCATTTAGGTGAATGACAACAAAAGTTTCAAGGGGTGATTTATTTAGAAATATTTTTTTATCAAGATAATATTACCAATACTTCCAAGGTTCCAAAGGTAAATAAGAAGGACTATAATACTATTGATATATGCTTGCATAACTAGCCCTAGCTAGTAAATGTTGGGAAGGCCTGTATAAATATTGAGAATAAGAAAGCTAATGAACTATTTATCTAATAAAAAGATGTCATAGCATGTTCCTATGATGAATTAAATGTCTTTGATGAAAGGGTCATCACACATACCATATCCCTTCAAGAGATATGCAAACCATTTAGGTAGAAACAAAGGCCTATAAATCTTGTATTAGAACCAAATCTTTAAAGAGGTTAAGAGACTTCTAGATGCTAGGATAGTCTTCCCCATCAGGCACTCTACATGGGTGGCTAATTTGGTTCCAATCAAGAATAATAATGGTGAGATTAGATTTTGTATAGACTTCAAAATTTTGAAAAATCATCATAGAAGGACAACTACCCACTTCCTTCCCTAGACCAAGTAATTCAAGTTGTTTTAGGATCAGCTATGATGTCCTTTCTTGATGGAATTTGAAGTTACAACCAAGTATTGGTTGATAGGGAAGATAGGATGAAGATATCCTTAACCAGAAAATGGGGGACCTTTACTTACAAGAGAATGCCCTTCGGACTCATAAATCTAGGGGCCACCTTTTAGAGATCTATGGATCACGCCTTTAAAGGCCTGATAGGTAAATGCATAATTATTTACATGGATGACCTAATAGTTTTTTCTAAAAATAGGGAAGATCACTTCAATCATTTACAACAAGTTTTTGAAAGATGCAAAAGGTATGGCATTTATTTGAACCCTAAGAAAAGTATCTTTTATGTGATTGAATCAAAGTTATTGGGTCATGTTATAACCAAAGATGAGATCTCTATAGACCCTAAAAGGGTGGAGGCCATATCTAGAATAGAACCTCCAAATAGTAAAAAGGAGTTAAAGTCATTCTTTGGTTTAATTTA
The DNA here is from genome assembly GCA_037957365.1 of Torreya grandis. Taxonomy (NCBI): domain Eukaryota; kingdom Viridiplantae; phylum Streptophyta; class Pinopsida; order Cupressales; family Taxaceae; genus Torreya; species Torreya grandis. The sequence continues at coordinate 60,054 of JARHVA010004490.1, forward strand.
TTTTGTAAGAAAGTTTATTTTTAGTTTTGTAGAAATAGTCAAACCACTATATGACATGCTAATGAAGGATGCTAAATTCATATGGAATGAGGATTCTAGAAAGGCATTTAATGATATCAAGAAGGCCATCAGTCAAGCTCTAGTCCTTATAAGTCTTGATTTTTCAAGGGGATTCTACCTTTATTCCTTTGCATCTGATCACACTATGGCTATAGTGTTAACTTATAAAATTCAAGGGTGTGACCATATAATAGCTTTTATGATCACTAATTTCAAGAATGCTAAGTTATATTACTCATTGATTAACAAATAATAATATGCATTAGTTAAGGCAGTTAATAAATTTAGGCATTACATCCTTAAAAATAAGGTGCATGCCATCTTACTTGGCACTGCCACCAAACTTATGTTAAGTTAGAATGAATTGGGAGAATGTAGAGGTAAATGGATTTCAATCTTGTAGGAATATGACCTAGATATGAAAACAAAAAATTGGTAAGGTGTCAAGGTTTGATTTAGATGATTTATAATACTAACCCTAGGCTAATTACTATGTAGGTGGATCAACAAAAATTTCAAGCTAGTGAATGGTATGATCTAATCATACATATAATAATCAATGGTACTTGTCATGTAGGTCTATCCAGGGAGAAAAAGAGGGCCCTGAGGTTAAAGGCATCCCATTACTTGATCAATAATAGGGTCTTATATAAGAGGAATTTTGAAGGTGTTTACCTAAGCTGTGTCTTTCAAGAAGAAGCCATCCAAATCATGAGTATTTTTCATGAAAATTTGGGTAATGGACATCCATCTAGGAAGACCAAAGCTTATAATATTCTTAGATATATATATTATTGGATAACTATTTTCAAAGATGCCCAAAAACATGTAAGAGAATGCCACTCATGTCAGATATTTAGCATTAAGGAGCCAAAGGAAGTAATACCTCTATAGCTAGTCATAATTGATAAACCATTTGATCAATATGGGTTGGAATTTATTGGCATTATCAACTCCAACTCATCTGAAGGTCACAATTATGTCCTTACTACCAAAAGTTGTTATACAATATGGATTGAAGTTGAAGCTACCAAAAAATGTAGAATTAAGGAAGTGAACAACTTCTTAGAGGAAAATATTTGTACCAGGTTTGGAACTCTAGTATCTCTAGTATGTGACAATGGGTCTACCTTCACATACATAGAGATGAATGAATGGGATTATGACAATGGAATCACTCTTAAGTTTTCATCCAACCATTATCCCCAAGGGAATGAAGTATCTAAGTCAATAAATAAGAACGTAATGAAAGCAATCAAGAAGTCTATCAAAGACAATCCCAAGACTTAGCACAAGCTCCTTAAATTTACACTTTGGGCTACTAGGATAAGAATCAATCAAGCCTTAATAGCCTCACCATTTCTATTGGTGTATGGATAGGATCCCATCTTTCCATCACTCTCAAGTTGCCTACATACATGGAGAAAATCCAAGATCTAGCCAATTCTAGATTGCTAGATATAATGGAGATGGAATATGTAAGTGAGAAAGCCTTTGATGATTTTAACAAGAATCAAACCACATTCAAGAGATGGTTTGATAAAAGGTCTAAAATAAAGGTGTTTAGACAAGGATACCTGGTCCTCCATTGGGATAAATCATATGAACCAAAGGGGAATCATGGTAAATTCACACCCCTATAGATTGGTCCATACCAGATTATAGAAACATTAGGAAACAACACCTTTAAGCTCAAAGACTTACAAAGTCTAGAGTTTACATTGCCCACCAATGGACAATACCTCAAACCCTATTTCTCTACTACTCCCCCTGGGTTATTTATGGAGTAAAAATGTAAGATGATTAGATTAGTGTAGGTAGGCTAGTTAAGTTAATTCCATGTTCTTTCCTTCTTGTCCCTTTTTTTACATAAGCATGTACATATTTGCTTATCTTCCTTAGTTTTTGTCTTTCTATATATTTTGTGTTTCTTTCATGTTGCTTGGTTCCTTGATTCCAATAAGTCCTTGAGGACAGTCTTGATCTCAAAAGTTATGAAGTTTGCTTAAAAACATGCACCCCCAATTTAGAAAGAAAGGTATGGACCCCATGCATGGGATAACCATGGGTATGAAACATAAATCATAATGTTATATCATAGAGAAACTAACAAATAACAATGGAAAGGCTAACCATTTCATTATACCCTAACCATTGTCTTGACCTCAAACTAGTTTTAAGAAGACTTACACTTATGGATGAAAACTCAAATTATCAAGATATACCCAAAAATAACACTTAATTAATATCCTTGCTTGGGATAAGAGTTACAACCATAGGCTATTTTTCAAAGATAAAGTACTTGACCAAATCCTAAAACTTGGCTATCCTAGCTCCTAACCATACTATATAAAAATAAGGATACAATGCAAAAAATGTAAGTTTTTAGATACAAGTGATTCTAGTAATCTCCATCAGGGCTATGGATTCCTAGCTGGCAGTGGAACAAAGCCATGAGTGGAGCCAATGGCATCTCTATTGGGGCTATAGATGCATGGAAAGAAGTAGAGAAATTCCCAAGCCTTCCATAAGTTAAAAGTGTGGTTCATGATGAACATTTTATCATACTGTAAGTCAATATAAGTGGTTGAGGACATGACACCTAGAAATTATTTCTTAAACCCCATGACAAATAGTAAGTGGAATAAAAGCACATATACATTCTAGATATGTCTTGGAATTTGAACTTAAAACCATAATTAAAAGGTTTGTTTCAACTATGACCTGGTTTGGATGATGATATTGATTAAATAAAGTGGATAACCTAATTATTTTTCTGACCATAGTCCTAGTTTCTAACACATTGTTATGCTTCCCCCATGAGTCACTATTTGTTGGGACCATCATACCATATTTTTTGAATTGGGACCCTTGAAATTCCCTAAAAATAAAACATGTAAATTACAACATATCAAGGTATTCTATATAATTTGAAGATCATCCACTTTGTTAAGATACAAGCTTATGTGGTTTTAATCTCTTTTAATCTGGACTAACATTGCTAATGAAGTTTGTTTGATTGCTAGTTGTAGGTTCCATGGCATGCATCCCCATGGGTTATATATTATAAAGCCCTATCAAACCCTTGATTCAAATTTGAATAAATGTAGTAACCAAATTTATGGGAACCATTTTAAAATTCATTTATAGACTTGAATATAAAACACATATTTTGGGTTTAGTCTTATTTTTTAACACAACTTGACTAAGAAATTTAACTCCCTTCAATATTTTCTCCTTTTTAAGTTCCTTATAGATTAACTAAATGTCATTATGTAGGGTCCTTTTATATTCCCCAACTTATCCTAAGAATTTAATTCTAAGGCCTTGATGTATTCATTAATATAATCATGACCTTAGTCTTAACATCTTAAGCTTAAGTTTTTATTGTCTACACAATCCTAAAATTAACTTCCTCATATTTTTAAAGATTCTAAAGTCATTTTATCATGGGATTTGATCCAATTACATGAGGATAACTCAAACTTTATCTTAAGTATCATGCATCTTTAGTGATATGATGATCTACGCTTACTAACAAAAGCCCAATCGAATAGAGCAAGGCATAGTTGAAAAGTTAAAGGGAAATAGGAAGCCTAACATATGGACATGTAACACCATTGTATTGAAGGATTAAAATGAAATGGGGCCCACCTAACATTACCACCAATCAATAGTAAGTCCCCAGATCAAGATCCTATAACTATCACCTTATCGTGGCATTTGATCTAATGGGGTAAATTAACACCAAGATACTCGGAAGACACATAGAATTGCCAAGTGACATCCTTGCATTTAGAACTGAAGATTTTAATGAACTTAAAATTGATGTTCACATGACCATCATCCAAACATCTAAAAATATGAATTTGACACCCGCATGATGTTTAAATTTAAGCCTAATAAAATAAAAAATTGCATTGGTTTAAACTTGACATCTATGTGACCATCAATTAACACTTGTAAGGGTGTATTTGACATCTATAAAACCATCAATTTTAACCTAATGAATTATATTACTTAGTGTTCAAATGACATTTCAAAATCCTATTTTAAACTCAAAAATGGCTTCATAATCTAAAGAAAATGCTCAAAATTAAAGGCTTTGATCTAAAAACTAAGGACATATGTGAGAAATATACCTAGCCTAAGTCTATGATTTAAGATTCACATTAGATTTTTCATAATACACCTTAAATCACAAACTTACCCTATCTAAAAGTTATATTGTCATTTCATGTTGAACCTATTTTGATTATGGTTCATTGCACATGGCATAAATATTTTAGCCTAATGTCTTTGTTGTGTTTATTAAACACAACACATACATTTAACCTAAAGTATTTATACCTTGAACCCCACTTTTATAATCATAACTTAGGTTTAAATTACTTAGCCTAAGGTTTATCCTATGCTTAAAACATAGGAATAAACCTTAGCCTAAGGAACATAAGTCTAAGTTGGGACTTTAAATAATAAACTAACTTAATGTTCAAACATTATTTGTAGATTAATGGTTGCCACATTATCACTATATTTGATCCAATGATGTGAGTGAACCACTGACTTTTAAAAGGTTTGTAAGCTCACCACATGGCCAATACTTAGTCGATGAATGACTAACCAAAATATTTGGAGCATGAAAAAGGCATGTAAAATGCCAAGTGTCACAATCAAAGAGTTTGTAATGGAGAGACCCAATCAAGATCCAAGGGCCTGGATTATAATCAATGGCTCACACTAACTTGGGATTTTGATCCTAAAGTGAAAAATTAAGGAGGTATTTTTAAATACCAATGGCTATTATTCAGATGGCATTTATGAAAAATGTCACAAAAGGTCAAGATCAGTGCCACATAAGCACCATGTAAGCAAAAAAGGACAAATTTGAGATCTCATGGGATCAAAAACACAAAGGTATAAAGGAAAAGGTCAAAATCAACTCTAGAACACGTATAAGTCGAAGCCTAGATATCTTTCACCATTAAAGCTCCAAAACCCTAAATGCTACATAAAAGTAACCCAAATAGATCTAATTTTCTATAATTTAATCAAAAGATAACTTAATTGTGTTTTTGAGCATAAAAGATCTTTCACAAAGATCATCTACAATCTAGAATGAATAATTAACAAGTAATAGAGACCATGGAAGCTAACAAACAACAATTGAAGGAAAATTCCAAGCTCTATTTGACAATAGAAAATGAGGGCTAGATATTCAAGGAAATAAAATTGGACCTCATAACACTAAATATTCAAAGCATTAGGAATTGGTTTGAGATCTTCTTTATGATAGAGGAATTTAAACCCATCTCAAGGGAGGAACAAATAAATGACACCATAAATAGATGACATTATGACTCAGTTACAATCTAAATGGTTGGCCTTCCTCATGCCATGACAAAACTAGAGGTATTGCACTACATTAACATACTTTCCCCCATATTTGTTGATTGTAGGATAGATGATGAATGGATCATTATGGAAGGTATCTCAAAATTGGTATCATACATTTACCCTATTGATTTAGAAAAGTAATATAAACTCCCCATTCCACATAAAGACCTTCCCAAAATGAGGGAATGGACCAATAACCATGACCTAGACTTCATCCTAAGACCCTAGCCCATCTAAGGACCTCACATATTTAGAAACCTTGATGGTAAAATCCATATCATCTAGTTTAGAGAGGGTATTAGGGTGATAATGACCTTTTTTAATAGAGATTTTGGTTACCCTTTGACCACTTATGTGAATAAGGTTTGGGTCTCATATGTGCACTTCCTGGTGGAGGAAAAACTTACCCCTCTAATTGGATATTTGATTAGTATCTTCTTTGCTAAGAAATTCATTGCCATTAAGAGAAATACCTTAAATAAATTATTTATAATTTCATACCTACTTGATGCCCTTATGGCCTCAATCACCTTCCTTGGGATTAGGAATTGGTCCACAGAGGGAAGGACAACCATTTCACACTACTATTTCATGCAATACATCTTCAAGTACAAGAATCACATGTAGATTATTTGTGACTATGTTTACCCTACTATAGTGGAGGCAATCATATGTGTTTCCATGCCTAATATCCACACCTCATTAAGAGATATGTTGAAATGATATGGGATGTATGGTATTATATTGATTGCATAGTCATTAGGATAGAAAGAATCATGATTCAACCTTACAAGTTACTAGTATATGTTCTAAATAAGCTTAAAGAGAAATAAATTACTTCCTAGCTCATCCATGGCATTGATAGGAATTTTAAAAATAAAAGGAAGGGCCTACTCCACCCCTTCCCCTTGAATATTTGAAAAACTATAATAAAGGACTATAAATAGTTAGAGGTTATGTCCACACATAGGGATTTATTTGGCTTCCATCTAGATAAAATCCAAATGTTAGATCTAAAGAATGTAGTTGGTGTCCATCTAAGGGATAAGAAGCTCTCAAATCTATAATATGCACAACAACTCAATGTCCACAACACCATATATATCAAGGCTAATAACTATGAAGAGGTATTTGTTAGGATCCAAGGCCATAACATTAAGCTCAAGCACAAATTAGTAAAAGACAATAATCCATCTAGATAAACATGGAAAATTCACCCTTTTCAATAACATTTACTACTTGGGCAATATATAATATCCCATGATCTACCTTAGATGGAGAATCCATAACCCTAATAGTAGGTCAAGCAAATTCAGGCTAATCAAGGCAAAGGAAAGGTTAAGGCTGAAGAGATGAGATTCTAAGAAAGACCTAGAGAAGGGCCACTACCTTCAACCATGCAATAAATGCCACCTTCTCCAATCTAGTATATTTACATGATAACCTTGGAACTAGAAAAGGCACTTGAGGGTTCCCTTAAGGAACTTACAAAGTCCAATGGCTCAGGTGGAGAGGAGGACCCTTCATAGGAAACAATAGGAAAAGAACTAATTCCCATGGAACCTTAAGAGAAGAGGTAGGAAAAATTGGCCTTGGTCCCAATAAGACCAATTAAGAAGCTTGGATTGACCTTCGCTCATCCCACTAGTGAAGTCAATCTCTTTAGTGATGAATTTCCAATCCATGGACTAGTCATTCCTGACTAGTTCATCTATAGAAAATTGTAGAAGATCCATTCTCTTTCTCATTCTTGGACCATGACAAGGGTCATTTATGTGGGAATACAAGATGATGTTAAGCCTTGGATAAGTGATATAATGAAAGATTAAGAAGAAAGACTAATTGTGGTCACTAAAGGGAGAGAAGGAAAAAAGATAGATGCTGCTAGAGAATCTACTAGCTCAACTATGGAGGTCCCCAAACCTCCCCAATTTAAGAAACCAGTCACCATTGTCCATTTCAATGTTGAGACAATTAGGTTGGAAATAATAAAAACTAATATAGTTGTGGTTAGGATAGAATAAGTCACCTTTCAAAAGGTGGAAACATTTATAGGACTAACCCTAGTGGGTGGCCAATAGCTTGGATAGGTTGTAATTCATGAGTAAGATGTGGAAAGCCTAATTAAATCCCATTTAGCACAAGTTAAATCTAGAGGCCAAGGTATGAAGCAAAGGATCTAGAACTTGGAAAGAGAGAAAGAAAACATAGAAAAATAGGTAGTTCTATCAGTGCCAAATACAATAATAAAGTTACTTGATAAGTCATTTTATGACATGTTTGATTCTCTTAAGTCAATGAAATTAAGGCAAAGTGCATTAGAAAGACAATGTGAACTTGCCAACAGTCTAATCACCTAATGGTAGGCCTCTAAGGATAAAATAACTCAACTTCTCAACATTTAAGCAAATAAGCAAATCCCAATTTTTTAGGACCATTAGTTTGGGGCATTTGAGCATAATTCTAGGAATTGTGATTGAAAAGGTTCAGATTTGAGTACATGGCATAATGACATGGAAAGGGTCCTGAAAGAAGATAAGGAAATAATTACAAGAATTGAACAGCTTATTTGGACCATGATTATAGATCCTACATAACCCAATGCCCTTGGGATCATTAGTAATGAGGAATTTGAGCATTGGGATACTTTGGTAATCTAGGAAATTAGAGGAAAAGGCCAAGGTAGATCAGGAGGTTAAAACATCAAAACCTTGGGCATGATACTCAATGTAGGGGAAAAAATAAATGAACCCAAGAGTATCAAAGAAGCCATGGATAAAAATTATAAATAATTTGATGACCTGGTAGATCAAGAGGAAGAACAAATCATGAATCCTACTATGGACCTAGACTTAATTAATGAACAACATGAAAGAGCCATGAGCATCCTCCAATAGTGGTAGCTAGGGGCCCCACCATCAAATTGAGCATATTCTATTTTATAAAAGTTTTGTAACATTTTGAAGTAGAATATCCCATTGTAATGACATATGCTAGTTTGTTAGCATATTTACCTCTAGGTTATTATGATTTGGAAAAGCACTTATATTTTATAACTTTTAAGGACAGTTATCCCCATCTTTGTACAACTGTATCTTGTGACTGATCAATATACTACCTAGTCTTCCTATAAAGGCATGTATGACCATTGTAAAGAGAGAGTTTTTGAGCAAGTTTTATAAAATTGAAGAAATTAATAAGATCAATGAATTTTATAATGATTGTCCATTTTTGATGTGTTAATTGCTAATATATCTTTTCTCTCAATCGTTAGTAGAGGTCTTGAATTTGAATAGTGTATTTGAATTTTGAATAGTATTATTTAATCATAGGGTTTATGATTTGTGCCTATGCTAGATTAGTTGAAATATCTTAGGTTCTTCTTCATTTCATTTTGCTCTATATTTAAATTTGAAAATTTTATTTCATTATAGTGGTAAATCCCTAAATTAAACCTAATTATTACTTGTGATTATTAAACATTTTCCTTTGAAGTTTACCTGATATATAGTGAGATTTGAGCTTAGGCTATGTTGTATTATATATTTATTTTATTATTATTCAATTTCCATTGATACTTTTTCATAATGTTCAAGAATAAAATTGGAAATCACTCACTTCTTTTCTGCTCTACCTCTTCTATGTTCCTTTTTATGCCATGACCACTTTAGTTTTAGTAACATTATAAATACACACCTAGATTAGTCTATAGCTTAAACTAGGACATAATTCACTAATTATCAATAGATATTCACAAATAATGGGCCAAGGTGGATCCTAACCACCAGATTATATAAATATTATGGAATAGTTATCTTACTTTGCTATTATTTCTCCACAGCCAACTAGATTGACAAAACCTTACAACTCATGCTCTAAATTTCTTTAGTTATAAAATGAGAAGTGTTCTTTAAACTCTAAGGGAACATGTGGTACATTTATAAGCATCAACATACATACACTAACCTTTCATGATAAAGGGTGTGAGATAAAGAGAGATAAATTAGGAAGGTTAATTACCAATGCTAAGAGGACTAATAACAATCTATATGTCTTAAATGAGATCAATAAGTAAAGATCCTTTATGATAAATATGGATGAAATTTGGATATGTCATAAAAGGTAGTCCACCTAAACTTTGAAAATTTTGTCAAGATAAACACTAAGAAATCTATGAAAAACATGCATATGATCACCAAACCAATAAACATACTTTTCAAAGCATGCCAACATGGTAAACATAATAGAAGAAGGCTTAATTCTAAGGAATAATCTACCACAAGACCTTTCGAGTTAATACACACTAATAGCTATGGACCTACAAGAATCCAAAGTATTTAAGGAGATAACTAATTCATGTTACTCATAGATTACTACATAAGAATGACTTGGGTAGCATTATTAAAGATAATTTAGAAGCTTTTGATAAATTTAAGGAATTCAAGGCTCTTGTTGAGAATGATAAGAATGGAAAGATCAAGTGCCTAAGATCTGACAGAGGAGGATATGTTTGGTTTAATGAGTTTGATGGCTTTTGTGAGGTTCATGGGACAAGGAGATAGTTCTCAACATCTAGGACACCTCAATACAATTGGATAGTGGAAAGCAAGAATATGATAGTTTAATATATGGAAATAACTATGATAAATGAGTATATATTATCTAATGGATACTAAAGAGAGATTGTGAGCACTATAGTCTACATCTTAAATAGAGGATATATAAGGACTAATGGAAACAAGACCCCTTATGAAATATGGAAAGGTAGGCCTACTAATGTGAAACACTTTAGATTATTTTTAATTAAATGTTTCATCAAAAGATATGAGGAATACTTAGGTAAGTTTAATTCTAGGTTTGATGAAGGTATATTTTAGGGGTATTCTTTAGTAAGTTTAGCCTAGAGATTTTATAATAATAGGTTGTAAAAGATAGTGGAAAGTACCAATGTGAACATTGATGAAACAAAGAAATCACACTCAAATTCAAAGGATACATCATATAATATGGACTTAAATAATGAAGAGTAAACAATATATATTGATGAGTAAGAATGAGAAGTTGAGGAGAGACAAGACTCAAAAGGCCCCTCAAGATAGATTCAAAGAAATCACCCTGAATCACAAATCATTAGCAATAAGGATGAAAGTATGCAAATAAGGAGAAAAAATAGTAAGTAACCTAAGTAAATAAAATGTTTTTCTATTATATAGGATTAAACCTAAACATATTGTATAAATAATAAAATTAAAGATTGGATAGGTGTTATGAATGAGGAGTTAGACCAAATAGAAAATAATGAGACATAAAAACTAGTTTGTAGACCTAAAGACAAGAATATAATTGGAACTAAATGGGTATTTAGGAAAAATTTGAATGAAGATGGAGAAGTTACTAGAAACACGTCCAAATTGGTATGTAATGGGTATGCCCAAGTATAAGGGGTAGATTTTGAGGATATCTTTTCTCTAGTATCAATATTGAAATCCATTAGATTGTTTTTATCATATGCATGATTCAAAGGGTTTAATGTGTACTAGATGGATGTCAAATTATCCTTTTTGAATGGGAACTTGGAAGAAGAGGTGTACTATTGGGGGATCAAACCAACAATAGATTAAAATTGTGACATCAATAAACATGGAATTAAACCAGATAGACAAGTAATTAGAATGATAATAGCAAGAACAAGAGATACAAGAAAACACCCTGAAAACTTGTATTAACAAACTCTTTACAAAAGGAATACAATTGAAGAAAGCTTATTTCTTCCACACCTCTCCTAGATGTATAGATCTCTCAATAGATCTCTATTCCTTAAGAGCTATCTCTCTCAAGAACAATCAACTCCAACAAGCCTGGATTGATTCAATTCTGTACTGTTCTTCACACACCAATTCTTCTACAATACAATAAGCTAGGAAGATCTAATTCTTCATACAGAATTAGGAGACTTGAGCATGTACTTCCAACAAATAGTTAAACCACTTAAACAAGGGCTCTAAAAATAGTAATGCCAATAATAGAGACGCGAGCTTGAGTCTACAACTCAAACTTATCATGCAAACAATCGCTTCTGTCCATGGAAATAGCTTTTTGGACATGCAGGTAACCGATGTCGGTTCTTGCTGCTTGTCTGTGACCACCGTTGGCCGATTCTCTATCAACGTCGGCATCTCTGCAACTGCCTGTGACCGACGTCGATCGCTCCTGACCGACGTCGATGTCTGTGTAGACCCGAACCTGATAATGAATGCTCCTTGGTGAAGTTTTTAGCTCCACACCCTAACAATCTCCCACTTGGAGATAAACAGTTGCATCAGTACCTGTACATCAACATCTTTTAGCTCCTCCATATTCAACTCAATCATGAAGACCAATAAAAGTTGAATGAAGATTTAACTTCTCCTTTGTAATCGGCTTGGTTAACATATCAGCAAGATTCCTATCTATATGGATCTTCTCCAGCTTCAACTCACCATCTTCCAATACCTATCGTATGAAGTGATACCTTAGCTATATGTGCTTTGTTCTTGAATGAAAGGCTGAATTCTTAGCCAAATGGATTACACTCTGACTGTCACTATACAATCTGCAACTCTCATGCTCCCTACCAAGCTCATCCATGAACCGTGTCATCCATATCATCTCCTTGCTAGCTTCTGTGGCTGCAATATACTCTGCTTCTATAGTTAACAAGGCAACAACCTTCTGCAACTTAGATATCCAGCTAACCGCCATTCCACCTACAGTAAAAACATAACCTGTAGTGCTCCTCCTGCCATCCAAATCACCTGCCATATCTGAATCTACATAGCCATGTAGAGAAGTATCTGAACCTCATAGCACAAGTGCTTGCTGCTGGTTCCTCTCAGATATCTAAGGATCCACTGAACTACTTTCCAATGTTCCTTACCTAGATTGGCCATATACTTACTTACAACTCCCACTACTTGGGCAATATCCGGTCTAGTACACACCATTGCATACATCAAACTCCCTATTACGGAAGAATATGGAACCTTACTCATGTACTCTACCTCATCATATGAATTAGGACATTGTTCTTTACTCAACTTAAAATGTCTAGCCAAAGGTGTGCTTACTGGTTTAGCATCCTACATATTGAACCGTTTCAACACCTTGTCCACATAATCTTCTTGAGACAATATCAACCTGTGATTTTTCCTGTCTCTCTTAATGCTCATGCCAAGGATTTTCTTTGCTGCTCCCAAATCCTTCATAGCAAACGTTTGAGCTAATTTTACCTTAAGCTCTGAGATATCCTACATGTGAGACCCTGCAACTAGCATGTCATCTACATACAACAATAGAATAATATATCTACCATTATCAAATCTCTTGAAATACACACAATGGTCTGATTGACACCTACTGTAGCCGTGCTCAGTCATAAACCTGTCAAATTTTAAGTACCATTGCCTAGGAGCTTGCTTGAGGCCATACAAGCTTTTCTTCAACCTGCACACAAACTTCTCCTTACCCTTGACCTCGAATCCTTCTAGCTGTTCCATATAAATTTCCTCATCCAAATCTCCATGAAGAAACGTTGTCTTAACATCTAGCTGCTCAAGATGCAAATCCTCAAAAGCAACCAAAGACAATACAACCCTTATTGAAGTCATTTTAAAAATAGGAGAAAAAATCTCACCAAAGTCAATACCTGGCTTTTGTGCAAATCCTTTTACCACTAATCTGGCCTTGTATCTCATCTATCCATTCTCACCTTCCTTCAACTTGTAGGTCCATCTATTCTTAAGTGTTCTCTTACCAACTGGCAATTCAACCAAATCCCATGTTTGGTTTTCTCTTAAGGACTCCAACTCCTCAACCATGCCACACTCCCACTCACTCTTGGACTCCACCTGTATTACTTCTTCAAAACTCTCTGGTTCTCCACCATCAGTTAGCAATAAATAAAATAAAGAAGGAGAATATCTAATTGGAGGCTTACTCACCCTTTCTGACCTCCTGATGGGTGTCTGAGACTCGTCCACAACACGCTGTCCACCCAAGTTCTCTGACAGTGACCGACCTCGGTCACCTCCAGACCTGTTACTGGCTGACGTCAGTTCTGCTTGACTGACCTCAGTACCTGTACGGCCGACATCAGTCTCTGTATGGCCGACGCTGATTTTTGTCTTGCCAACGTCGGTTCCTAGCCTATCGACGTCGATCTCTGTGTTTTCCTGTAAGTGATTATTTCTTTTTCTCACAAGCTCATCTTGGACTTTCACCTCATCCAATTCACCATTGCTCTGCTCAGATTGATTCAACTTCCTTAGCTAATCACAATACATCACTCTTTCATTGAAAACAACATCACGGCTCCTGATTACGTTGTTAGTTTCTAGATTCCACAATCTATAACCAAAATCATCTGAGCCATAGCCAATAAACGTGCATCTCATAGACTTAGCATCAAGCTTCTTTCTATTTTCCTTATCTATATGCACAAAGGCTTCACAAACAAAAACTTTGAGATATGAGAGATCAACCTTTTTACCTGTCCATGCCTCTTCTAGAATACTACCATCCAGAGCTGTAGAGGGTCCTCTATTAATCAGGTACACTGCAGTGTCAACAGCTTGTGCCCAAAACTGTAAGGGCAAACCGGCATGCAATCTCATACATCTTGCACGCTCCATTATTGTCATGTTCATCCTTTTAGCAATTCCATTCTACTGAGGTGTCCTTGGAACCGTCCTTTGCCTACGGATTCCATGCATGTAACAATAATCTTTGAACTTATGACTGCAGAACTCACCACCATTGTCTGATCTCAGGCACTTTAATCTTTTACCTATTTCATTCTCAACCATAGCTTTCCAAACTTTAAAAGTATCAAATACATCAGATTTCTTTCTAATACAATAGATCCATACCTTCCTTGTGGCATCATCTATGAAAGATACATAGTACTGTGATCCTCCAATGGAAGCAACCTGAGCCGGTCCCCACACGTCTGTGTGAACAAGCTCCAACTTGTGCCTCTTCTTAGTAGACCCAGTTTTGAGAAAACTAACCCTTTTCTGTTTTCCAAATACACAATGCTCACAAAACTCTAGATCTATGCCTTTTAAATCTGAAAGCATACCTTTAGACTTAAGAATTGACATCCCCTTCTCACTCATGTTGCCAAGCCTTGAGTGCCACAATTTAGCGTCCACATCTGAAGTAGATAATACAGAAGGAGATTTGTTAGTAACACAATTACACAAATAGAGAGTACCTTCTCTCTTACCTTTGGCCATAATAAGTGCACCCTTGGTCACCTTCCAAGATTCTGCTATGAGAGTTACTGTACAACCCTCATCCCCTAACTTTCCTGCAGAAATCAAATTTCTCTTCAAGCTAGGAACATGCATCACATCTCTCAACACCCATGTGTTGCTATTCTGCATCTTCAGCTGCACTTTACCTTTGCCAATTATTTTACAGGGCTCATCATCCCCTAGATACACTATTCCAAAATCTCCATGGATATAGTCACTGAAATATTCCCTGTTAGGAGTAGCATGAAAAGATGCACCAGAATCTAATACCCAAGATTCTATATTATTATGCAGAGAGAAAATTAAAGCATCCTGTGCAATACCTACAATCTTGGCTTCTTCCTTTCCTTCATGCTGGTTGTCTTCCTTAGGCTTTGACCAAAAATCTCTGCTTATGTGCCCCATCTTTCCACAATTCCAGCATTGTGGCCTTCTGCCATTTCTGGATTTAGATCTGCCTTTCCCCTTTGATTTGGATCTTGCTCTACCTTTCTTGCTCTTCTCTTTCTACCTTCCCCTGCTCTCAAAACTTAAAGCATTCTTGGATGCCTCTTCTGTGCTTTTCCTACGTATTTCCTCATTCAAGATAACACTAACAACATCCTCTACTTTCAAAATATTTGACGCAGATGCAGTATTACTTACTGCCATTACTAAGCCATGCTAGCTTTCAGGCAAAGAACATAATATTAAAAGAGCTTTTATCTCATCATCAAACACTATATTCACTGAACTTAATTGATTCAAAATACCATCGAAATCATTCAGATGAGTAGAAATAGATCCACCTTCATTCATATGCAAATTAAATAACTGCTTCATAAGATATACCTTATTGGAAGCTGAGGGTTTTTCATACAAATTTGCTAACATAGTCATCAACTCTACCGTAGACTTTGCCTATGATAAATTGGATATCACAGTGGATGCTAGACTCAGTCTTATAGAACCCAGAGCCTTTCTGTCAAGAACTTCCCATTCTTCATCCTCCATGTCTTTGGGCTTCTTTGCAATACCTCCTAACAGTAAGTAGAGATCTTTCTGATACAGATAGTCCTCTATCTGCATTCTCCAATGTTGGTAATTTTTGCCATTGAACTTTTCCATTCTTAATTTACTTTCATCTACCATTGCTTCTCCCACTCAAACAAAAATCCCTGCAGAAACTCCTGTGAGAACCTGTAATCAATAAACACTACATAGATCTGAACCACTTGTTAGTGAACCTGAACTTTGATACCGATTATCAAGCTCTGAACCTGTAACCAAGGCTCTGATACCACTTGTTGGGGGATCAAACCAATAATAGATTACAATTGTGATAGCAATAAATGGAAAATTAAACCAGATAGACAAGTAATTAAAATGATAATAGCAAGAACAAGAGATACACGAAAACACCTTGAAAACTTGTATTAACAAACTCTTTACAAAAGGAATACAATTGAAGAAAGCTTCTTTCTTCCACACCTCTCCTAGATGTATAGATCTCTCAATAGATCTCTATTCCTCAAGAGCTATCTCTCTCAAGAACAATCAACTCCAACAAGCCTGGATTGATTCAATTCTGTACTGTTCTTCACACACCAATTCTTCTACAATACAATAAGCTAGGAAGATCTAATTCTTCATATAGAATTAGGAGACTTGAGCATGTACTTCCAACAAATAGTTAAACCACTTAAACAAGGGCTCTACAAATAGTAATGCCAATAATAGAGATGCGAGCTTGAGTCTACAACTCAAACTTATCATGCAAACACTCGCTTCTGTCCATGGAAATAGCTTTCTGGACACGCAGGTAACCGACATCGGTTCCTACTGCTTGTCTGTGACCGCCGTCGGCTGATTCTCTGCCGACGTCAGCGTCTCTGCAACTACTTGTGACCGACGTCGGTCGCTCCTGACCGACACTGGTGTCTGTGTAGACCTGAACCTGATAATGAATGCTCCTTGGTGAAGTTTTTAGCTCCACACCCTAACATGTACATAGAGCAACCTAAGGGTTTCTCACTATTAGGTAACAAGGATTATGTTTACAAATTGAAAATGCTCTTTATGGTCTAAAGCAAACTCCTAAATATTGGTATGCCAAATTGGATAGGTATTTATTATATTAAGGATTCAAAAGAGGTGTTGTAGATAGTAATATGTACATAAAGATAAAATATGATCATCAATTGATAGTATTTGTCTATGTGGATGACATTATATTTGGTGGAAACATTGATAGTAAAACTAAAGCCTTTGTAGATGTATGGAGAAGGAATTTGAGATGTTCATCTTGGGAGAAGTATCATTATTTCTTGGGTTATAAATCATTCAATTTGAAAAAGGTATATTCATTTCACAAGATAAACATAAGAGAGATGTTAAAGAATTTGAGATTGAATAAAGGTAGTTAGTACACTTATGATCATAGGGTGTAAGTTGAGCAAGGAGATGAGTCTCTAAAGTTCAATTAGACATCATACATGTTAATGATTAGAAGCTTTTTGTACAATACTACCTCTAGAACTAATATTATGCAAATAGTAGGTCTTGTTGGAAGATTTCAAGTAGACCCAAAGGAAATTAATTTACAAGTAGTAAAAAGGATATTTAGGTATTGCAAGGGGAATATGGAGTTTGAATTGTGGTATCCAAGGAGCAATGAGTTTAGTTTTAAAGTCTATATAGATGTAGACTAAGCAAGAAGTCTAGATAATAGGAAGAGTACTGGTGGAGGAACTTTATTCATAGGTGGGTGCCTAATTTCATGGATAATCAAGAAGTAACCATCAATGTAATTATCCACTTGTGATGTTGAGTAAATTTTAGTAGATTCATATTTCACTCAGGTTATATGGATGAGACATACCTTAAAAGACTACAAGTTGGAGTATGATAGTCCTAATATTATCTATTGTGATAATACAAGTGTTATAAACATCTGAAAGAACCCTATCATGTACTCAAGGACTAAACACATTCCCATCAGCTATATTTTATTAAGAGAATATGAAAGTGAATAAAGTGTTAAACTTGAATATTTTTTTACATAGGATCAAATTGTAAACATTTTGACCAAGCCACTTTAAAAGGCAACATTTGAACACCTAAGATATGAATTGGGTGTACTTCCTACCTATATCAATCACTAAGGAACTTGAGTGCTTTGGGGGAACTAATAAGGTGGTTCATTATCTCAAAGTTTAGGTGAGTAGTGTTGAGAAGGTATGAATGGAGATAGGGGAACATGTTTGCATAGTTCCTCATAAACTCATAATAATGTATGTGAGTGTTTTGGTTATAAGAGGTGTGATCCAAGAAGTTGTAGACATCACTTTGTCATTTATGTCAAAGGGGGAGAAATTTTAGAATGATGGATAATTTGATTATTGAAAGAAGTTTCTAAGAGTGGTTTCCATCAATGACAAAGGGGGAGATTGTTGAGTACTATCATTGATGTCAAAGGTGCATCTTGCATAAGGTTCATGTCAAAGGTGACTAAGCCTAGTTGGTAGTATGTAATGTGGCAAGGGACAAAGATAGAGAGGTTTTTCATGAAAGGGAATTTTAAATCAAGAGATAATTTAAAGGCAAGAGAGATAATTTGAAGGCAACTAGTGCCTTATGGTTGAATGATGATACAAGTCATTGATGTCAAAGTTGCATAGGAATCCTAGTCATGAGTTGAGTTATGACATGAAGAGGTATGTGCATGAAAATGAATGAACATAGGCATGAGAAGGTAGTTTTTCACTATTTTATAATGATATAAAATCATTGAAGCATTCATGATATTTTAAGAGTGAGCCTATAGGGGTAGGGCCTTTAGACTAAGCCTACACCTAGACCTCTTTTATACCTTACTTGGCCTAATGAGGCATCATATTTCAAGGTAAGTTTGAATATGTGAGCATGGACAAAGGTAATATATGTTTTTTAAGCATGTCCATAAAGTTTGAGTCCATGATTTGAATTAAATTACATGAAAAACTATTTTAAACCTTTTTGATTTCATAAAATGATGTCTCAAGACTTGAGAAGCACTTTCAAACCTTCATTGGCATGTGTAACCTCTACATGGAAACTTTATATATTAATTAAATATGGGGAAGGGTCCTAGATAAGATCTCTTAGAATTGGTTTTAGATTTAAGGGGAAGTCATTTATGAATAATCATTAACACCAAACTTGTGTTAAACCTCCCTAAAACCATAATAAGGACCCAATGTGAAAGATATTTTTCAAAATAGCCTTGAATAGACTTTATTTCCAATAAAAATATTTTATTATGTAATCAATTCTCCCAAGTACCTCTAGGTGGTGGTGGTTAGTCAGATGAGAGAGAAAATTCATAGATATAGGCTTATTTGTGAAGAAATTATTATAGATCTCAAAACTTGCACTAGTTAATAAAATAAAATGAATGGGAGAAGAAGATAAAGACTAATAATACATGTCTATGATGGTTTATGGATAGGTTCCATCCTTCAAGTATGCTATGTTGATCATCCAAGTTAGCTATTGGCAAATAGACTTAATGGTGTGAATAATGAAAAACCTAGCCAAAGATGAGAAGATGGATTTGAGGGTCTGATCATGTTAGATTGATTCAAAAAAGTGTATGAATATTTTATTTATTAATTTTAAGTCATTTTCATGCTTTAAATAAGTTTTAGAGGTCAGTGAATATGGTGAAAAAGTTACTCACAAGTTGACCTATCTGGTTTAGATAAGACTATGTTATATAAGTTCAATAAATTGGTCTACAAGACCACTATTTGCCATTAGAACATATGATATTTATATCTGAGTATGGTATTGAGATCTCATAAGACCATTTACATGAATCAATATCATGAAAAGTGTCTACATAGTCATTGGAGGTATAAGTCACCATGACTAGTCTTTGAGGTAAATTGGTAGTTTTGAGTAAGCTGTAGATCTATTATTGAGCCTTCATCTCCTGAGTGAAAGTTTTCTAAGTATTTTTGGATGATATTGAGGTAATTTATTATATGTATACATGTTTCATTTACCATGAGTAATTTTATTGTGTTTAATTTTCATTCTTGTAAAATAATTTTTTGACTGTACATAGGCCTAATAGGACAGTTTGTCCTAAAGAAGGTTTCAAGGTATGAACAAAGGATACAAATATAATAAAACATGGATGAGGTTATAAGAGTTAATTTTATTTAAGTTATTTAATGGTTTTTATGTGTTTTATAAATACATCTACACCCAATAAGATCAATATTTGGCATTAATAGGATAGACCTAATGCAATTAGGTCTACATGAGGCCTAAAATGGAAATGAGGCTTATTTGCATTTTTTCAAACCAAAAGGGGTCAAAATATCATTTTAATCATGTATAAAATATTTTATAATACCTATTATATGTCTAAACTAAGAGGTTTAAGGTGTATGGTTGACCAAGTGGTGTATGATCATGACACACACACACACACACACACACACACACACACAAGGTAGTTTATGCCTATTTAGGAGTAAGAAATATAAGCAAATAAAATATTGATTGGTAGAGAAGAAGGATTTATTTAAATGAGACCATAATATTAGATGAAAACTATTTTGATATAAATTGATGAGGTGTTTTATTTGGTGTTGAGTCACTTAGGGAGTTGGTGTTTCATTGTAAGTAAGTGCTTGCTAAAGCCTGATAAAGTGGGTGCTTTAATTCATTGGGGTTGGTGATCCAAGTTCAGTTGGTGTTCAATAGAATTTTATCTCTTATATTATAGGATATTATTCCATTTTTATGGATCACAATGGGTTTTCTTCCCCTTGAGTGTTTCCTACTCATATGTGTGTTTTCTTGTGATATGTTCATGTGAATGATAATTATGCATTTATATATCTTTGTATTGCTTTGATGGTTCAAGAAATGTTAAAGTACATGTGAAATAAAGTTTTAAACACTAATTCACCCCCCTCTCAATGACTGTACTTCTAATATTGTTATTAGAGATTAGTAATTTGAAGTAGGCTTAACAACTTAAAGGAGATCCTATAAGCACAAGCATGTCTAGTCATCAAGCACAAGGAGGTTTCTCAACCAATAAGGCTCCTATCTTTAGTGGGAGTAACTATGCATTTTGTAGCATAAGAATGAAGACATTTCTAATGTTATTAGGTTATTATATATGGTAATATGTTGTTGATGGATTCACTCCACCTTATACACCACTAATTAATGTATCAAGAAAGAAAGAAAGTGAAGATAACTCTAAGGCAATGAATACCATCCTATGTGTCTTTCAGAAGGAAAAATTATTAAGGTCATGCAATTTGATACAACCAAAGGGAGTTGGGAAAATTTTTAGACCACATATAAAAGAGATACCAAAGTAAAAGTTGGCAAAGTTTTAGACTCATCGAAGGTAGTTTAAAAGCCTAAGAATGAAGGAGGATGAAAACATTGCATCTTATATGTTAAGAGTAGATGAAGTGGTAAAAGTCATCAGAGGTCTAGGAGAGAATATTAAATAATAAATATTAGTACAAAAGGTATTGAGATCCCTGACATCTAATTTTGATTCAAAGGTGTCTACTATGAAAGAGATCAAAGATATTAACACACTACATATGGATAAGTTTCATGGCATCTTGATTTCCTATGAAATGAGAACAAATTATGGAAGAACTTCCAAGAAGGAGGTTGCATTCAAAGATGAGAAAAAGTCACAAGGTAATAAGGCCAAGGATGTTGTTGAAATAGATATTTATGATGCCAAGGTAGAATCCATGTTTGTAAGAAAACTAAGAAAAAGATCAAGTATAAGGTCAAGTTGTCATTCAAATGCTTTAACTGTGTTAATATTGGTCACTCTAAATGTCCTAAAAAGGATAAGACTGAGCGTGATGGATAACATGATGAACATCATGGTGATGATAATAAGGTCTATCAGACTAAAAAAAAAGGGGGGGGGGTTTAGGAAGTACGAAGGAAAGAAAGGGTCATTCAAGAACAAGATAAGTTTCTACACCAAAGAAGACAATAGCTCATCTGATGTAAGCAATACTAGTGCATTTGATAGTGATGATGATAATAATGACCTTGATATTAATGAAACCTTATTCATGGTTATAGAAACAAATACTGAGGGTTTATCAAAAGGGAAAATCCTTATGGATGATGAAGAATTAGATGAAGAAGAGGATGAAGTGAACCTTGAGGTATAATTGGTGAGTCCTCTAGAGGAGTTGAAGTTCCAAATAAAGAAGAATAAAAAGCTAAGATCATTGGTTAAGATTTATGAGGATCAAATCAATCTCTTTAAAGAGAGACTAAGAAACAACACCAGTGGACATAAGGAGATAATCAAATAATTGGAAACCTAAATTGAAATTTTCACTACAAGTCTTAAGACCAAGGAGGAATAATGCATCAAGTTTGGAACATAAATAGAGTCCCTAAAGGCATAATTAGATCAAGAAATAGTCAAGTTGAAGACACATCAAAAATTTAAAAAAATTACTAAAGTCCTTGGTGATATTATGAAAAATCAAAGGTCTCCACATGACAAGACAGGTCTTAGATTTAAATAAGACAAAAAAGAACACAAGGAAAGTCAAACATCAAAGAACAATACTAATAAAGTAAAGACCTATGTAGGATCTCTAAAATTTGAGACTCAAGTTGATCATCAATAAGTCAAGAAGAATTTTAATCCTTCAAGAGACAAAAAAGGTAGAGGTGTATCATTCAAACTCAAATAGACAAGGTATATTCATTCAATGGTTGTTATTTCTCATGTAATCAATATGGACATAGAGCTATCGATTATAAACACTACAAAAAAATCAATTCCTTATATAAGAATAGAGTGAATGTCCTTACAAGAATAAAATTATAATATTATGCTATAATTTTTATCCAAGAGGACATATTACAATAGACTTTAAGATGAGTCATCTGAGGAAGGTCAATCTAGACAAAAGGGTATATAGTCATACCATTGAGAAATGGATCAAGAAGTTAGACCCAATGGACAAGGTGAAGGAGGAGTAGAAGACTAAAGATGAATAATCTATGTTAGCTCATAATTCTTTTTGCATCCAAGATGAAGGCATGAAATGGTATATAGATAGTGTTTTATCAATCCACATGATAGAGGAAAAGATCAAGTTCATCTCATTAAAGAATAATTCTATAGTGACAATGAGATTTAGTTGGTGTTGAGTCACTTAGGGAGTTGGTGTTTCCTTTTAAGTAGGTGCTTGATAAAGCCTAATCAAGTAAGTGATTGAATTCATTGGGGTTGGTGATCTAAGTTTAGTTAGTGATAAGTATAATTTGATCTCTTGTCTTATAGGATATTAGTCCATTTGTATGCATCACAATGGGTTTTCTTCCCCTTGAGGGTTTCCCACTCATATGTTTGTTTTCTTGTGTTATGTTCATGTGAGTGATCTTTATGCATTGATATATATTTTTATTGATTTGATGGCTCAAATAATGTTAAAGTACATGTGAAATAAAGTCTTAAACACTAATTCACCCCCATTATCAATGATTTTTCTTCCAACACTTATTTTGGCTATTTATGATTCCATGATTTATTTTTTTCACTTCCTTGACTATATTTCCTTGATTTCTCTTGTCATTATGGACCCCATTCCTTGTTGCCTATTTTTTAATTTTAACATGTTATAATTTGTTGTATATGGACATTTGAATATGTCATTATATGCTTTGTGGACATTTTACTAAGTTACATCCCTTTGATTATGCGACATTTGAACATTCCCTTTGTATGAGGTATCCTTAGACAGTTTCCTTTTGTTTTAGTTTTGAGTGCACTTATGTGTGTGCTTGATTACTTTCTAAGATTGTATTATTAATCTCTAGATAGTGCCATGATCTATATCATGTATATTAGGGATTTATGTGATCACATACTATGAACCTCAATGATATATCTACCTATACATTTTACTCCTATATGTTACATGATAAATACATAGATTATATAGTTATATTATCCTTTTGAGGTAAGGTAACTACCAAATTATACTTCACCTTGCCTCAAAATGTGGGGGATATCATTTGAGGCATTTCATATAGACATGATCTCCACATTTTTCATAGTTTCATATTAGAGTGGGGGCATTTCATAGAGGCATGACCACATCTTTCATAGTTTCATATTATAGTGGGGGCATGCTATAGAAACATGTTCTCCACACTTACAATAGTTATTAGATTATCCATATTTAGTGGGAACATGTCATGGGAACATGTCCTCCACACTTAAAATTTTCAAATTGGACATTTTTCATAGTTATATGATTTAGATATGCATTTGTGATATCATTTTATACATTGGTACCATTATTATACTTAATTTTAGCTTGAAACTATATGAGGTGAATATTCCATGAAAATATAATCTAAAATTTCAAAATCAAATCAATATTAATATTTTAAACACTACTATATATTTTTATCATACAAAATATGGAATTTTATGAACTATCATTGAACTAATCTACTACAATAGTTGGTTCAACTTTTGGAAGATTGAGGTGATAAAATCACTCAATCTTACCAAGTTTATAAATTAGACTTGATTTAATCATCTAAATTCACCAAATTTATAGAATGGAGTGATTAAATCATCCACCCTCACCATAGATATATTGTGATTTGATTGTATCACTCACACTTTCCAGGTTATAAGTATGATTGAGATAATCTCAATGGCCATATGGAAACTCACATTTTTTCCAAGGTCGGTGGCATGTTTTTTTCATATATATATATATATATATATATATATGCACTTGAAAGTTTTAAAACTATCTTAATCTTAGCTCCAATGCTTCATAATGAAGCATCTATTCAAATCAAATTGCCAAAAGGCAAGATGGTTACACCAACACACAAGTGTATTGCTAAATTTTTTTTATTTACTTTTAAAAATTTCAAATGCTATAAATTGTAGATTATATTCATTGAGTATACACTTTAACATGATATTGGTTGTAGGTCAGTCACTAGAAAAAATTTAATTTGGGATCATGAAAAGGCAATGTGTTTTATACACACCTAGGTGTGAATTTATTTTCCTTTATCATTACTATATTAAAATGGGGGGAAATGAAGACTCTAAATCTGAATTATATATCACCTTAATCTTATACACTGGGAAAATACCTATCATGGTTGTACCCTTCAGTTTTAAGACCTTATTGTTGAAAGGCTCACATTCCCTATCTCTATGTACCAAATTTATTATCTCTTAGTCTAACCATATTTTAATTTTATGACTAGGCATTCTATAACATGAAAAAATATCTAAACCTAATCATTATCATTATCTTCTATTTTTTGACCTATACCTATTTTCTAGCTTCTTGAACACTTGTGTCCCAACTAGATGCCTACATCAATGCAGGTGTCTCTTTTCCAACTAGGTGACTAATATCCAAAATTCATTATATTTTCAAATTTAATGTATCCTTATGGTAAACCTAAGTGCTTAGTGAGATATATTTTCAAAATGGATTGGTATATATACAAGATCAACCATCATTCATTCTTCACCTAGTAAATTCATGCCTCTCACATATAAAGAAACAAAATAACTATCAATTGAGAATTAAAGTGAGAAAAGATACCTTATTTATTGATATTTACATATAAATCATAAGAGTAGTCTATTTATAGGTATAAATTACTAAAAGAGAAACCCATGAGCCATTTTTTACAAGTTACAATTTAGGTCATTGAATGTACTTGCTTATCACATATTTCATCCTTATGCACATACAAGATAACACATAGGGGAGAACTACATTAGTTTGAGGACATATTCATATTATTGGCTATGTAAGAAGTGCCCATTGATACAAGATTCCTTGGAGAAGCTTGACATTATGTGATCACTAACCCATTTTTCCCAAAGTCAAACCAAGGGAGAATAACTAGAGTTTGATCATTTTACATAGAGTGATAACCTATGTGCATGATTTGTATACATTAGAATAAAATTATAACAAACTTATAAGTCTATAGTTGGTATTATCTATATCCAATTAGTATTCCATATAGAACACCTCTATCTAGAATAGGCTCTTGCATCAATGCAACTATCTAAATCCAATGCAAGTGTCTTTGGCCATAGAATGCAAAATTATAGAATCTAATGATGGTTATATGATCCTAACCAAGTCCACTTCCAAAAATTTTCATCTCATATCAACATGCACATAGTAAACCAACTAAGCAATCTTGTTTCTAATTTATCACAATATTAATCCATAGTTGTAATTTAGATTTTTAGCATATCTTAATATTTAAATTAAGAATATTGTTTATCTGAGTTTGAAAATTAATTAGATTGATATATTTTTTTATCACCCTTGTGATTAATAATTTATATATATTTAACCATATATATCCCATATATTTAAATATAGGGTTAAAAATGACACCTCAAGATGATAAATACCATGGAGAGATATTAAACGAGATTCCCAAGTTACATTTTTACATAAATTAAACTATGGTATTAGATATTGGAAATTTAAATTTTGACCTAGATATACCTCACATGCCTTGTGCATAAACATATGGTTCTTACTAACCCTTACCTCATAGCCAAATGCTTTCCATGGTTCTGACCTTCTTGATTCTCTATCAGTGTCTTACAAGAATCCCCTATTATGTGTCCAACCTATTAAAAATAATGTTCAAATTATATCTAGATCATCATATCACTATGCTTATCTAATATATGAATCCATCAAACTTAGACAAATTTCAAATTTTTGATTCATCCAAAACCCAATAGATTCTTCCTATGTAGATAAATTGTCATTTAAAATTCAAATTATTCCTTATGGGTGATCTATATGTTCTAAATGTCAATGGCATGAGAAAGTACTAAGAGAGACCCATATAAATATACAATATGTCTAATATAATTTGATATCTATAACTTATCTATAAAACATCTATACATTTATGCACATTCAAATGGACTTCCCTATTCTTTTCAATTCAGACATCAATCATAATGAAAAGGTCCTATCCAAATCTAAAGCACATCAAAGCCAAGACAAATTCTATTTTTTAAGTTAATAAATTTAGATCACATGTT
The DNA here is from genome assembly GCA_037957365.1 of Torreya grandis. Taxonomy (NCBI): domain Eukaryota; kingdom Viridiplantae; phylum Streptophyta; class Pinopsida; order Cupressales; family Taxaceae; genus Torreya; species Torreya grandis. The sequence goes on from JARHVA010004490.1 coordinate 86,931, forward strand.
GAATTCATTAAAGGAGAATTATTAAACACATACACCTAACAAATAAAACTACAGGTGGTGTAACTTCCCTGTTTTGTGTATTAGATATGTAGGTAGTGCTTAACCATTCATTAGGGAGTTCACCATTATTCCACTTTTGTAGGCCTAATCTTAGTGTCAAAATTAAGATAAAGAGATAGGGTTATATAATTCTTGTGAAAGATTAGAGTTGCATAGAAGTGAGAGAGATATATACCAAAAAATAGAGAATAATTTAAACACAGAATAATAATATTCACTCTATATATCTTACATTCAAAATTTAAAATTATATAGGACATGTATATCCTATAAACAAAATTTCATCAACCCCTACAATATATCACTAACTAACCAAATAACTCTATAAATCTACCCATTTATTATTATTATTATTATTATTATTATTATTATTATTATTATTATTATTATTATTATTATTATTCATAACAATAACATACCAAACAATATAAATCTATATACATAGTATTGTTAAGCTAACAATATTTATATTTAACTAATGACTATTAACAAACTAATAACTATTATCGATGAGATGTGGGTGAGTTGGTAAAGTGACTTGGTTATTTCAAGAACCATCCAAATTTAAATATTAGTATGGTGTTTGAGGATAGTTTTGGTCATTCATTAGTATTATCAAGCTCATTGTGGCTATTTTTAGTAAATTTGGTACTTGTGATAGATGATCACTTGGGGATCTGGGCCCCCAATTATGTCCTAGACTAGTTGGATCTCTAGTTAAAAGCAAAGTATCTATCTTAAAAAAATTAATAACTATTAATAATATGAACCCTATAAATTTTTAACATTCACCCCTTGTAAACATTATTAATTCTTATTATACACCCCCTTAATGTGAACATGGGGAAAATATCAATCTCGTATCTAGACCTTCACTCATGATTTGGTGATTTCTCAAGATAACCACAAACCTTAATGATGGTTTTACATATGGCTTACCAACAAACAAAAAGGGATGATTTTCAAGTGGTGTACTAGAAACCATAAAAAGATGGTTTTGAAAGTGGCTTACCACCAACCACATCATGGTGTACAGTAATATTATTAGCTCTCTTCACTATCACACATTTAGAGAAAATACAAAGGAATTTTCAACTCACTTGTTACAAAAGTGAACATGAATACATCATTTGTTTTTATTGACACACAACTATAATAAAACACACAACTAAAATTAAATGCACCACCAAATCATATTGGCCCCATCATTGGTCACTGACGAGAGGCTATGGAAACATCATTTCTCTATTACCTCTGACCTCTAACAACAACTTGATTATTTAATTATATGTCATATGTACTGATGTGCTATCAGACATTGGAATTTTTTTGATAAAAAATCCTCTAGTTTGTTGTCCACCTCATATCCAGCTTCAAAATTCTTATAGATTTTGATGTCTTGGTATTGCATATTTTGGACATCAGTTTCTACGGAAAGTGCATCCATTAAATTTTTTACAAGTGACTTTGACTCTTTTAACATAAAGATAAATTTTGGATTAAATATTAATAAAGAGTCTTTATTGATGAAAAAATAAATAGAAGATTACTTTGTCACTTTGGATTTTTAGAACTTATCTAATTAAAAGACTCATTGATCAATACAAAAAAAGACAATTTTGACTAAACTTAAAATACTCTTAAATATGAAATGACTCAATGATAATTTACCAACATACAATTTCATTTTTGATGACTATATTGACTAAAGACGTATTGAATCATAGAGTAATGAATAAAATTTAACATCAATTAATGTATAAAAACATACAATATATAAAATACTATGTGAAAAAATCAAACTTTAGAACCTAAAGACTAAAAAATAAACAAATCATATGACATATAACTATGGACTAAAATCATAATGTTATTGAGAGCAATGACACTGCCAATAAGAATAATCTAGTTCCCATACTATAAATGTTCGTGTGGTAGAAGACACATAATATTCACTACAAGTTTATAAAACTACATGTAAATTATCAATGATAATAAATAATGCACAGGTACTTATTGTTGATCAAATTTGAGTCTAAAATAATTGTAAGAGCATGCACGATAGATAAATGGCATTCAATTTTCACTTTAAAATGTATAGTTGCATGGAAAGAGTTGTATGAACTCTTAAAAACTACAAGAAAGAAAATGTTAAATAACATGTGTATAATTTAGATCTAGTTTATAGACCATTACCAACTACATACAATGATATTTTGAGTAAAGCATTACATCCAACACAAGGAAAGATAAATACAAAGCATTTGAATAAAATGAACACTATGCCATGGCTTGTACATGTTTGATATTAACTAAATGTTATAGTTTGAACATAAAAATAGATATCTTAAATTAGTCTAATGTAATGGTAGATGTGTTAAGATTTGAGAACCTTCAATACAAAAAAGTGACACACCCAATGCTAGACCTCCAAGCCACCTTACCATGATAAGATCCTTTCTCTCCCTCAAACCAAGTACACAGCCCAAAAAAACAAATCATGAGTGATGAGAAAAGGTTGAAAAAATCCTCTATCACATTATTGTCACCATAATCTAGAGCCTACTCTAATACCAAATCTTAGGAAAGATCAAAGTTGCACAACAATGAGAGAGTTGTATACTAGACAATATAGAATTATTTAAACACATACAATAATGATTATTACTCTATATATATTACATTTGAAATAAAAATTATATAAGACATGTATATCCTATAAATAGGATTTCATTAATCCCTATAATATCTCACTAAATAACCAAATAAATATATAAATATACCCTTATATTATTATTATTTTTATTTGATATGGTAATAACCAAGTTTTACAAGGATCCTAGAACCACCAAAGTGCAGTATAAAATTTTTAAACATGCCAAAAAAGGTTGTACAACTAAAATAGCAAAAAACTACAAAACTAAATCAAGATCTATAAATAGAAAACTAGAGAAAAAAATTAGGAGGAAATTTACTCCAGTGGATCTTCAAGATTATTCATTGGGATGTTCTATTTTACCTTGGAAACCTTTTCTTGAGTGTGGTTCTCAAGACCTTCAGTAGCTTCACCAGGGAAGATAATACGGGGTCACTTTTGTCCTTTTACCTAGAAAGGAGACTGATTTGGGGGGAACCTCTTGGTGGAATTTAGAGGGGGGTTTCTCAAGGATTTAGGAAATTAAATGATAGGGGATTGGGTAGGTTGGGTAGGTTGAATAAAAACATGAGCCATAGACTCAACCTATCTATGCAAAGAATTCTAGTCCTGAATGAGTTTGGCAAGGGCCATCCCTACTTGTTGAACCTTGGAATTAAATTTCTCCAATTGTAATTTATTTCTTTCCATCTCATCAACTATAATGGTTTTCTCTTTATGGACAGTATCCACTAGGGTACCCACTTCGATAACATACCAAATAATATAAAGCTATATACAAAATATTGTTAAGCTAATAATATTTATATTTGACTAAAGACTATTAACAAAATAATAACTATTAATAATGTGAACACTTTAAAACTCTAATAATAATATCATGTATTTATAGATCCTAAATATCACATGCATATAGTTTACAAGTAATCACATTGGCTTGTATGGAAATAGATAAAAATTTTCACTCAGACAAATCTAATGGGTACCAAACACTATTATCAGTGAGTACTTCTAAAAGCTGATGAATCTATCTAAACATGATTGATATAGTTTTTTTATCATAGTGACTCTTGATATAGTTTATTTACCTTATTCCACCTACATTTAGTCTCAGACCTTCATAATACAATAAAATTGTAATCTTATTCCTTTTGGTCTTTTCTATTTAAAGTAAGTGCATTTTTCCAATCATATTTTACCTTTTTACTTTTAGATATATGTTTATTATATTTATCATATAATATAAATGATTTAAAATTTATATCTTTAAATATCACATAAATTATAAATAAGTTAAAAAATATTGGTTTATAAATCAAAAACCAATACAAGTGCATCTATTTTAAATAAGTCTCAACTAGTTGAGTTTGATAGTTTCAAAGTTTGACCAAGTACTATTTTACATGCATTGCTTGATAAATAGAAAAAAATATCTCCTAATTATTATCACCCTCCCATAATCTCAAATGATTAGAGGCAATTTCATTTTTAATATCAATGGACATAGAGAATAATTATTATGCATTGTAATAAAATATTGAGCAACTTGTGGATAGATGGGTCATTATATTTGTTATAGTTAAAAATAGGTCAACAGTGTCACTTTCTCCATTTTATTATACTATTCATTTGATAAATACTGAGATATCTCATGATGTTCATACCAAGCAACTAATTTTCCTTGGGTTTCTATGGAAGATAACACTAGAAGAAGATCTTATTCTAATTCACATTTTATAAAGATTGATATTTCCCAAGAAGTTTCTATCAAGGAACCAATTGTCATTTGAGCCCTTATTAGAGATTAATATAGATAATTAATTATTTTAAATGAAAATAATCAATGTAACACATGTACAATTATATTTATTAAGGATATGGGATACAATGATCAAGATTTTTAAGATACACATACTTATGAGAATGTCATGGGGCATGTTGTTATACTAATTTCACATGGGCATAAGATAAAAACACATTATTATATGTATATAAGTATATTCCAAAATGAAATACAACATTGGGACAATAATCATTACAAAAAATGAGAACATATTTTGATAACAATAATATAAATATCTTATTTACTTTCCAAGTTAGTTTACTTAAATATCATAAATATAGAGTGAGCACAAGGAACGATACATTTAGATCATATCCAACATAATTTTGGGAACCAAAGACAAATCAAGATATTAAATATCAAGGAAGGGAGAAATTAAACAACATTACACAACAAGAGCATGAAAATGAATCATTCATAATAATTATGGGACATACACATCAAATGATTATTGTGAATTAAGTTTTACACACCCCATATGATTATTTGTTAGTTATTATAGGCATATGAATTTTGATACCTCTTCATCTAGGCCCCATGTTAATTTATAAATTAATCTTATTTTTATAAAGTACATGGGTAATTAACATATTTATAGGATTCCTTAGATACACAAGCTCTATTTAATACCATCTTTAGTATATATATGTGCCAATTATATACATGGCATTCAAATGGGTGAATTTTTGGGTGTTTCATATGATTATCCTATTTAGATATAGGCATCTCCTCCACCACCCCAGCACCATTTCAATCAATTACTACACTTATTTAGGTTCATTCTATGAAGTTAGCTATACATAGTACTAAGGTTCACACTACATATAAATTTTAGAGGCAATTAATTAAATTTCATAGATGGACATGTTTTTAACACCCATTACATCAAAGAGTTATTTAGGATTACCAAAATCTCTTATGTACTCTATCACATCATAAGATAGTTTTACAAATAATGCATCATATTTTAAAATGATCACAAGTCCATGTTTCTCCTACTATACAAAACATTTCATAAGATGCAATGTTTCTTAGAGTTAAACATCATACATAAGATCCTATGAGTTATGTTGATAATGATGATTACACTACAACATGAGACCATCCCTCACATTCAAATAAAATTACATATGAAATTTATTTCTCATGACAAGTTATCTCACCATTTTAGATATATGATCTACATGATAATCCCCTTTATGGGATCATTGGTTAGAATTTTTAAATTTGTTCAAAATATTCCAAAAATAAAAAAATGGGTCCTAAAAATGATATGATCATATATTACATTACTCATTTATGTCATTTATCACATTTTTTCTAGATTGCACATATTTTTAATATGCACATGCATTTTATGGTTTATATGAATGAGTACAAGACATATAGGATACACTTGATATATGGATGCATAAATGCAAGACATTCCTATAGCTACGGGCCATGCCAATGTTGGGGGAATATAATGCCATATGTTACATTGATACATGGTATATCTTTCTATGAAATTTTTATTAATCATGTTGAGCTAAATTAATTTATTAACATATATTTCTCTCACTTATATTATTTTTAGTGTTACATTTCATAGATATGCTACTTTACTATGTTGTGAAATTGACTTATATTGATAGTGTAGATTGGTTTCACTTATTTTATGTTTCATTGATGGTGTTTCATTTTCAATACAATAATAATAATTTATTCCTTTTTATTTCATTTTCCTTATTTTATGATTTTGATCAATTGAGTGTATCATTGTATGCCCCTTTCTCTATGTCCCTTGTATTTGTGTGGCATTTGATTGTCCATTTTATAAACCCCTAGTCTTATATGGGATGTGATATTTCATTGTGTGGCCTTTGACTTTATGTGAAATTATGTAATATTGAGAATGATTATTATATTATGTAATCATGAGTGGACAAGTCTAGGACTATATATAGATTTTATTGAGTTTGTTGAATTTATTGATTTTGATAAGTTTTAGGTGTCATGAACTATATGATGCACTTATCTTCTTATTTACAGTTCCATGATTCATATAACATAGTTCATTACACAATAATTAAATCAATGATGGTTACTAATATGTACCTAATTTCTATATCTATATTAACATATCATTTATATGCCTTATATTAAATATTTCATATATGCTTTGATGATCTATTAACTAATATTATGACACATTATCCACATGTTAGCATATGCTTCTACATTATTCCATATTGTTACATGGCATGATGCAAATAATTTTTATAGTTTTAGATGAGTAATCATATTATACATACCTCACCTCAAAAAGGGGGAATATTATTGGTCTTATCATATATATTAAATCCTCCATGAATAGAAAATTTATATTTTATTGTAGAATATAGGAATAATAATGTTCAAATTGGTTCATATTATTAGTTTGGCTAATAATATGGGATAATTTTTTACTGATTTAGACATATTTAAGGGAATATTCCATGCTTATGTACACATTTTATAGGAAAGCATTTATAGGTTCTCAAATAATTATAGATTCACATAGATTTTTGTGGTATATTCCATAGATATGTAATATAGTTTTATAGGAACATAAGTTATAGGTTTTTAATTTTTTCATAATTGGAATAAATGAGATATATATTCATATCATTCTATATCATGTTGGCAACCATTGGATCAAATTGTGGGGCATGAACATTGATCATGCACATACACATTATTATAATTTTTGGCATTGATGTCATTTATAAGTGATCACTTTGAATTTAGAAGTCTATCTATAGAGATTGATTCATTTTAATGAGTAATTTCATGATCTATCACTTTGATGAATTTGAGATTGGAAAAAATCCTAATGGCCATCATGTTCATGCTATGTGTAATACCACTTCATTTTTTCCTATTAATATTTTTGATGTGTTAGAGGTACAATCCACTGAGAGGGGTGGGGGTAAATCAATGGTGTCAAATAATCTAATTCAATTTCCAAACCCTTACAAATACTTAAATATTCAACATAATCATTCATGAAGCATACAAATCATTCATAGTAGTGAAAAATGAACATAATGCCAGATCACATACACAACACAAGATATATGTGGGTAACCCTTTTGGGGAATAAAACCATCTCTCAAGCATACAAACACATGGAATAACACCTATAAAATGATCAAAAATAAGAAACTGATCAAGTCCTAATCAGGAACCTTGGTCAAGTCATTATGACCTAAGGCCTTTAGTGAAATAGTATTTCCATAAGGATCACCTACCCATAAAATTATCAATTCCTTCTGACCTACAACCCTAATCAAATCCTTTTGACCAAAGGTATTTAGTGAAACCCTATTTCATAAGGAGCACCTACCCCTAAGGAAGATCAAGTCCTTTAAACCCTCCTTGAAATGAACACTTCCACATTATAACTAATGTCTTCAAAACCTAATGATGGACTTATGATTATATGAAAAATATAAAAACTCTCTCTAACTCATACAAGCCTCTCACATAGGCATGCCATAATCTCTCTCCTTCTTCACTCAAATAATCCTCATATGCACACTCAGACCTCTTTATATATCCTCAAATTATAAGAGAATTATCCTGGCATTAGGAACATGACCTATAGGTCATACACATAGTCAAAAAAAACTAGTTATCATTAACTCAACCAATAAGAACACTACCTATCCTTCCTTCTTCATTTTAATGCATATTACTCACATAAGTCTTTTCTAAAATCTCACATCCAAGTCTAGAAAACATCTCATTTGGTTCCACAATTTATAGAGAAAAAATTAATTAATAAGATAATAATCTCTCCTTGTTGGCCAAAAAACATGCCTTCACCTTTAAGGCATCTCACATGCATCACACTTAAGCACAATCCACTTTCAAATAGGCCTAAGTCACTTTTAGGTCATATGGAGACCCATTCAGCTCTTTGACACTTCTCTAAGCAAAATAAGACCACATGAACACTATAAAAAAGCATGGACCCATTATACATGATTTATAAGTCCCCTTGAAGTGTCCATATCCATCATAGTACCCTTTTGTTTAATCATAAAAATCTTAAACAATATTCGGTGCACACAATCATTATGAGTGAACACATAGTCACCTTATAAACCTTTGTTCATACTACATACAATTAGTCAATCCTCAATAATGTACATAGATCATCCTCATGGAGTATAAAACACTCCTCAATATCTAATTAATCAATATATATTAAAACAATATTAAAATAATCTTGACCAATCTTATTGGGTCATTTACTACACTATCAAAGTCTACCTAGATCAAAAGTTATTGCCCAAAAACTAGACACTGATCTTTTCCTTTACAAATTCAAATATTAAAATGTCAACAGTCACAGTTAAACTTCAAACACTATACTTTCATCTTATGTTCTCTATACTCAAATCAAATATTCACCATTTATATTGTTTGATATTTAACACATAGGCACCAATGCTTAAACATTAAACCTCAGTCACTTTGACCTCATTTTGTGTAATCTCGTAATGTTGACTCCATGCACCCTATCAATCTCTTTGATATTTTCCTCACTTTAGTAATGCTAAACAAATATCACTTTGACATCTTGATTTTAATATGAATTTTTGATCTCTATCTGTATGATCTCTTACTCACCATTGATCCTTAGAATAATCTTGATCTTTATCTCTACTCAATGTTAAACATCATGTACCTGTCCTCATCTTGTTAATTCCTAACTTCTTGGAGAAAATTCTCTCCATCAATCTTGGTCAAACTTTAACATGTACAAATTTGACTATGGGAAACTTAATTATCTACCTAGAAGACCAACTTTATATAGTCATATCTTTTGTTGTGCTTGGATGCATGATCTACAATTTGGACCATATGATCTCCTTACATAGGATAATCTAAAAATATAACAATCTGATCATGGAACCCACACACATGTGAGATATATCACCATAAAAATTCTTTTTCAAAACCTGCTATCATAGAGCTGAGTATGCTTAGAACTTGTTTGGGAGACCAAATTTAAACATGCATAACTTTTGACATGCTTTAACACATGACCTAAAATTTAGTGTAAATCAACTAGGTACAAACTAAACAAACCCATATGGTCATCTTTTCCTAGAACTTAAACACATGAAATATATAAATTCATAAATATTATTACTCATCTTTTTCTTTCCTCATGCAAATTTGGCTAAGAATGGGAAAAAACTATCAAAATGCCTGGGAGCCTAAATTTGCACCCACATATATTTTATTGCACTTAGGCACATGAACTAAGACTTAGTACATAAAAAATAAGGAATAATTTGATCACAACCATATGACCAACTCCCATTAACTCATCCATGCATGGAAATGGTGATGTTAACAAACTGTCTACTAAGATTTTCTACCACTAGACCTAAACTATCTAAATAAAACATATGGACTACCAAATGAATTCCACTTATGCACACAAGCTCTAAAAGTATCAAATAACATATTAGGGACCTATTTCACTTTATCCAATTAACATAATCATCCTTGAACATGTTAATCATGCCAAAATTGAAGATAAACCAAGCCTCCTTTAAAGACACTAGGACAAACACATTGCACACTTTATCATTGTTATTTAGGCCATCAAATTCACTTTATCCACTCATAAAGAAACCACCATGACATCACCATGACATTATTGAAAACTATCCAACATGATGATAATTATATATTTAATATTAATATATTACAAAATATTACCATTATACCACCATCTCTACACAGATAAATAGTTGTATTTTTGATAAACAATGATATTCCTAGTTTAGAGTGGTATTCATATATTCATAGATTTTATCAGATGAGATTATTCCTCTAAAATTTTCATAAAATTTAGAAATATATTTGATAATATATGTTATTAAATATATTATCATTGGATATTATCTTTTCAATATATATTTTTACATTCATTTACTTACATGCCTTGAGTATAAAGAAGCTAAAACTGCATTACAAAAGGTTACATGATAGTGAATGTGGAAGACATTTTATTGGAAAACCCATGTATTACATGTTAATAATAATGGTTTATTACTATCCTTAAATGGAACATGAGTTTTAATAATATGTAAATTTTTATGAGAATTGTCAATGACATAGTAATTTAATGTATGCACCCCATTTCAAGAATTATAACTTATTATTTCTCCTTGTCCATCTTACATTTTGGGTTTAATATAATGTAAAAATAAGTCATCCATAATCAAAAGGTCATAAGTTCATTATTATTATTAATTTATATTTTATAAAATGGGTTGAATTTATTCTTTTAGAATCTACCATGGGTGAAAGACATCTGTATATTTATAATGACTTGCATCATTTTTAGGTTTGGTCTTCTATCTTCCATTACTACAGATAATAGTTAATATTTTAAGAGTAAATATTTAATTTTTGTAATAATTAATATTATATTTAACATAAATTGTTTACTTATTATTTCTCCCAAGGGAATGGTCAAGCTAGAATTATGAATTATTCAATTTTGAAAATATTAAGAGAAATAGTTACTAAACATCATGAAGATTGGAATAATTAGATTATATACACTTTAGTGACATATCTTATAAATTTCAAGAAAATTATAGAGTAACCCTATATTATATTTTCTATCACGTGGATGTGGTAATCCTTTCAAAACTTGAAATTTATTCTTTTTATTGTCCCTTAATTAAGGTATTATGGTTGAAAAAGGATATTTAGAATAATGATTACATCAACTGGAAATGTTGGATGAAAAATGTATACATTATCTTGAGCACTTGAGAGTTTATCAAAATAGTCTAAAAAAATCTTATAAAAAAAGTATAAAATTAGGATATTTATATATTAGTGAATTAGTATTAAAATAAAATAAAATAAATACAAATATGAAGAAAAAAATAATGTAAAATTTAAACATAATTGGCTACATCATTTTTTTATTACAAATAAACTTGGTACAAGGTCATGAACCTTGATACTTTAAAATTAAAAAAATTGAATAATCTAATAAAAATCATGTACTTACACCAACTTCAAACTTGAGGAATTTACTTTTCTTACAAGATTCACATATCATATCTTTCCACTAGGGGCATAATACCCACATGAGTTACACAAATTTTATTTATACATTTCCACTAGAGGCATCATACCCACATGTTCTTCATGAGTTTAATTGATTTTATTTTTTTCTATAGATATTTCCACACTATTACATCAATTATATGCCCTACATATTATGGACTCATCATTGTTCATGATAGGGGTATGTTTTTCTCATACACCCATGTGACTTATTTCCAGTGTGGGTATAATACCCATATATTCTCCATGCTCATTTATTATCATATCTTATTTTAATAAAATTTATATCACTTATGTACCTATTGATTCTACATTACATATATTAGGATTTCCTATGTCCTCCATATACCTAGTCACATGGAGACTACTATATTGAGTAATTTTACTACTATATATTATCCATAGTGTATCATACTATTACAATGGGAAATATTAATTTTCCATATTTATAGGGTACTATATAGGTATATCACTTCCCCCTCCCTTATCTTGTCACACTCTCATATAAGTTACATAGTATTATCAAACATTACATGATGATATGTTTCTATGTTTGCATACATGTGTTACATATTTAATTTCAATGATTAAAATAGTTGAGCTTATATTTATATGTTACACATGGTAAATTTAATCCTTTTATTTTTAAATGAGTGATTTTTAAGACCATACTTCACCTTGAATGGGCTGAATCTATAAATACTGTTTAATCAAAAAAATATTTTATGACTAAAGTCTCATTAGAGAGTTTCCAAATATGTCACCAAATTTATACTTCCCTGATCAAGAAGTATACTTTTATCCTTGAGTGATTGAGACCTATTTTTAAATTTCAAGTTTGATTTCTAATTAGAATAGTCAATTATATAGTTCCAAGTGTGACATCGTGGTTTGTGTACTACTAGGTGTATATGTTAATTTTTTTATTCCTAAATTTATTTATTTGAATTTAAAGTTGTTACCAAGACTACGTGTTCACATTTCCAATTTTATTAAAGCTACATTTATGTTTTCAAGATAGATCATGGTTACACCCAATATATAAATTTAAGTTTCATCATCCATCTCTCACCAATAATACAATCTTTAGTATTTAACATTTCCACTTTGATATGCACATGCATACACATGTGCATAAAAGTGGGGAATTATGTAGATACCTAATTTGGTACAAGACTTATTATTTTAATATTTTAAAATTATTTTTTTTATGGATAATTGATTCAAATTAAGTACTTTTTGGTGTTTTTCCATTTTTTTCTTATCCTTTATTATTTGTGTGGTCTTATGTTTCTCTCTTTATTCTATTTTCTATCTCCTCTATGTTTTCTTATGCCTATAGATATTTGTATTGTCTCTTTTGTTGTGTTCATGTGCTTATACTAGAATCACTGGTCATTATTTCTATTATGATCATAATTGGTGGTCACCAATTATGTTAATTTTTCTACTATGGGTTATTATCCATTCTTCCTCTTTGGATTATTGTGTGGATTCATGTTTAACAAATTTCCCTCTGTTGTATTTTTTTGCATGCAAATAGGTCCTTAATTAGAATTTGATATGTTTATATATATAAATCATCCTAAGGCATTTTAATAACAACTAATGAAAAGTATCAACTTATTACAAAATTCTTAGTTTCATTACTAATATTTTATTTCTACTCTTTAATAGTTTTAATTTATTTCAAGGCTTATATTTCTACATGCTTGGACCAAATAGGGCATTATCAAAAGATCATATAGTTGCATTTTATTTTTCAAGGAGAGGAGGTTTATTCATTTTTTAACCTAGTTTAAAAACATGCACAAGTACTCAAATTAAATTGAGCCTTGATTCTCACACACACACACACACACACACACACACACACACACACACACACACACACACACAACCCTCAAAGGGGCCCATGCCACTAGTATGCACATTTATTTTTTATTTGTATGTGTTGTTAGGTGTTGAGTTTGAATTAGGACTAATTTTAAAGTTGACAAGATTTTGGCATCTTCCCTGACTAGTTTATAAATATGAGAGAGGCATATATGCATCCAATGATGAAGGATCCAAAAAATTATCAAATAGTGAAGATAAATAATAACATAATCATAACATGATTCCAAAATTGGTATAAAATTTACATAATATGTTGTAAAATTATAGTCTAACTACAAACAATGGTGTTTGATTTTGGTTATCCACATGGGAAAAAAACTAATTTTTAGATGTTAATTTGGATAGTTCTAAAACCTTCCTCTATGAATTTACAATCAATATCATAACTCATGTGTATTAATTTACATTATTTTTATTTCTCCTCTTATTTCATTATTATTTATCATTTATAATTTGTGTTACTTACTATCCCATCTTTGGCACTAGGTAGTTATGATTTATTATAGTTTACTATATTTTTCTTGATTTTATTTTGTCATTATTTTAATAATTGATGCAGAGTATTCATCATTATTACACATTTTAATAAGTCATGAATAAGCATAAAAGTTGTATTTATAATTTTCCTTATGAAATGATCTTCTCTAGTTTTAGAATGCTTCATGAGGTCTATATTTGGTTTGTTCATTATGGTGCAACATTATGGGGTATTATAGTTGATGATAGATTTATACATGAATTGAAACTAGATCATTATATGTGAATGGAAATGATTTATAGGTTATACTATAAGTGTATGTTTTATTATCATTAATAATAGTATATTCATTATATATATGATGTAATGAAGTAAAATGATGGATAGGCTAGTCTAGAAAGAAGCTCATATATAGTTTAGACATATTAAGTAAATTTATATTAAAGTGAGTGTAATTTGGTTTTTGAACTTGAATGCCATCTGTATATTATATGTTACAAATTATTTTGGTATCTTATATAAGTAAATACATATAATTAAAGTGAATGAAGTATTGTGATTGTATTATTACTAAGTGGTTATAAGGAGTTAGTATTACCATGAAGATATATCTAAACCAATTATAGTTGTTAATTAATATAATTCAAACAATCATTATAGTTTCATTATGGATATAAAGTTGCAAATAGTCATTCTGTGAATATAAGGTAAAACATATTTTTTTTTTATGATCCTCACTTATATATATATATATATATATATATATGATAAAGCTCAAACTAATATTATACATGATAATTTAACTAATAATATTTATAGTAGTTTTGAAAATTATATAAAAAATAGTGATTGTTTACTTTTCATTGATTTAATAAGTCATATTCAAATCTAATGATTGATTTAATCTACCCAATAAAAATCATATTTGTCATACATAGGTTTGTAATATATAGACTAAACTTTAAAGGAAACATAGTTTAATAAGTTTAAACTCACATGTATTTATTTTATAAATTATTGAGGGGTTATAACCCTGCCAACATATTATATGAGGTTGTAATGAATAACTAATAAAATTATTTAGTAAATGCAATAAATCATCATATATAGAGAATAAAGCTAAACATTTTCTTCTTTAAACATGGAAAAAATAAAACATATAGAGATGTCATGATAGTTTAATGAAACTCATAAGGTATCAAGGGACATGTCAATCCCTAAACCTTAAACATAATTAAAATCAAATTAAACCAAGGTTTTAGATTAAGGTAAAAATAGGTTTTGAAGGGACCCCGAAACCCTATACAACAAAAAAGAGATAAACCTTAAAGCACAGCTGGGTGTCTAAAAAACAACCAGAGACCAGAGCAAACCAAACCAGGTTAAACAAGAACCTAAAAACAACAGAAAAGTTGACACTAAAGAGCCGACCGTCAATAGACAGGAACAGCAACCAACACCCTCCCATACAGAAGAGGATTAAAAATAATAATAATAATAATTTATTTTTTACATGAACGAAGATTCATATCTAGATGGGGGACCAAAGGCTTAGACTTCTTCCTCTTAACAACTGTCCATCCATCCTCTACCTTTGCTACCTCAGTCATCCATACCTCAGAAGATAGTGATCCATGAAGCCCAGGGGGCACAGATGACTCAACAATATCCTTATGAAGACTAGCCACAGTGTGGCTCCTAGGTATTTCCTCCAAAATAGGGGGAGAGACCAAAGCCTACTCAACAACTGGCTTAGAATGATCATTTTGCCCAGTCTCCATAGGAACATCTATGGAATCTTTCACCAGTGGATCCTCCTCAATCATTGGCTCGGAAAGGATACTATCTTCATTCTCAAAATCGGCCGAATTTTCCATGGGTTGTTTAGCCATGTAATGTTCTGAGGAAGCCTCAGACCACCAAGATGATGGTCTTCTGGACTTTGATTTCCCAGCCATACAATGAGCAGTAATATGACCCATCAGGTGACTCTTTCTGCACCAAAAAGGTACGCCCTCAAAATCCAACATTTGTGTCCAAGTACCCCTTGGGGAGTCCAGACAGATCACCTCTGGTAGGCCCTTAGAAACATCCACCTCAACCATTATGCATGCATAGGTCGAATGGTAACAATCTGAAGTATTTTCATCCACAAAAAATAAATAGTCTCCTATAGCATTCCCAATGGTTTTAAAAACTGATTCATGCCAAAGATAAATTGGTAGATTTGGGAGCCGAACCCAGATAGGGATCTTGTTAATTGTTTTCGTAAGTGGATTAAAATCCATATACCACCATTTGGCCATGAGAGGATATTTTTCCTGCCATAAAAAATTACTGTTGCTCAAGATTATCCTTCTATCCTCAGGGTTTTGGAAGACAGCTATAAAAAAACCTTTAACGCATGGGAAGATTTCAACATTATCTTCAATAAGTGGCAACTAGGTCTTGGATATCCAGCCATGTAAATCAGCAAGAGAGGGCCAAAAGCCATGGAAATGAAAAATATCAGCTTGAGAGGAAAAAACTTCTACCCATTCAAAGATTTCGTCAACTATTTCAAGATCTATAGTTACCCTAGTGGGTTTTAGAGCACTTACTGGCAAAACACGGGATGGCCCAAATGATGCTTGAGGCACAGCTTCATGTAGATCCACTTCGAATGCCGCCACATCTGTGAAAGTTCTTCCCCCTACTTTAAACCCTGATCTAGAAGCGTAGGCAGAACGCCCAGCCAAAAACTTTCCTCCACCCGCAGGAAAGGTCTCTTTAGGGGCATTCATATCCCTTCCTTTGCGAGCTAACAACACCCCACCCATTTTGGAAGCTATAGCCATGTCAACCACCAGACTAACGGCACCCATTTTCAAATTTTCTAAAGTCGCACGCTCAGGAGTCGGCATCGCGTGCTTCCCTATGATATTAAAAAATTAAACCAAGGTTACTAATACACTAGTTGATCAATCAAGTAAGAATGAAATATTAATATAGAAGATACAAGTACTTATTATTTTTTATAGAGCCTTGGAAAAACTAAGAGAGAATAAAAAATATTTATATACCTACCTTCATTGGTCACTTTAACTTATGATCACACCTTGTTTATAAAAATAAATTGTATTGTGATTTTTGGATGCTAAAATATGTATACAATATCATTTATATTACCTCTTCACACTACCATCTTTGGACCGACTATCATTGTCATCTTTAACATCATTTAAAAATTATTTCCACTCTCCTTCAATTATCAAGGGTTTTTTTTAATAACTAAATATATTGAGCTATCTCATAATATAATTTTTCCATGTCTTAAGATAGTACACGTAGTAAAAAAACATAGTGTTATTATTGTGCCCTAACACACACACCCCCCATTTTAAAATTTTCAAATAAGATCCCAAAGTGATTGAATATTATTTTAAGGTCTTATAAAATTAAAATATATGATATATAAGTTTAAATATTCATGAATGCAAAAGAGTTTATCTAACGCTTGAAAAAATCAATTGGATGCCTCATTTTTGAGTTGTTTGGTTAAATACAATACATATGTTTTCATTATTCATAGCATGTTATCAAGACTAAAAAGGATTAAATATATTCCTAAGACACACAATATTATTTAATATTCATCTTATATTTCCTTTAAATGCTTAAATATACGGTCTTATTTATGATTTTGTAACACTAACTAAGCTAACATGGTGTTACATTTAGTGGGTGGTTATCCTTTTGTGTCTTAAATAGAATAATTCATACTTAGACATTTATTAAAATATATCAAATACCATCCTTGACACATAATAACATTCCACTCATTTGAAGAATTAAGCTAAAAGGAAAAAGTCTTCCCAATAATCTAATGGTAATGTGAGTGCAAAAATAAGTACTAATAATTTAAGGCAAATAGAGAAACAAGATCTTTCCACTTGTCATCATCCTACTCATCCAAAAAACTAATGGTGACATTAATATAATGATATGTACAAACAATCCTAGGCAAACAGAGTAGTGAGATCTTTCCACTTGTCATCATCCTACTCACCTGGTAACCTGATAGTGACATCAACAAAATAATATATACAAATAATCCTAGGAAAATAGAAAAGTGAGAGTTATCCACATGTCACCATATCACTAACCAAGAGGTGACATAATTATAGAGACATGTATGAAAGACCCCAGAAAGGTAAAGCATTGAGATCCTACAACTTATCATCATCTCACTCACCTAGAAACCTAGTGACCCATGCATAGTGTATAAATTTTAAATTTTTAGTGGAGTAATGTGATATTGCCACTTGTTGCCATCCCACTAGCCCATGGCTAGAAAAATAAAAGTAAAAATATATTACACCTATGCCACCAACATAATAATGATAGGTAAACACATGTCCTTTAGAGAAGCATAAGCCAATAACAAAAATACCAAGGTCAAGTTCGAAAGAGAAGAAAATGGATATCTATCATATTACAATGACTAAGCATTTGAGAACTTATAGAAGAATCCACATGACATTAAATTACTAAAGCAGTTAGTATTATGAAATGTAAATGAGAAGAATAAGAAAAAAACCATTACTACACTTAATTTATATGAACTAGAGAATTAGTGCATTCAATACTTGTATCTAATGCCATCAAATCAATACATTTTCAATTGAATTACACTAACTCCAAGCTATCTAGAATACTATGAATTCAAAGCCCAAGTACATACTAAAAATCCATAACTCCATTGTGTCCAAGAATTTAGAATCTTTTCATAGAGAAAATAGTTTGTAGAAGACATCAATGGATTCCTCATTTCACATCCCCATTCCCTCTACTTGCTCAAGTCTAAGACCAATTGAGTTCACAAATACAACATTTAATTTAACAAATTTGAAACACAAATTCAAGCATTACTCAGATATTTGGGACATGGTTGATGGCATCAATCCCTACAAAGTAGAGGACTTACTTTTCCTCTTCATCCATAGATAGAGGGATGAATTTTTTGAAATCAAGGTAGTTTATCTCCATAACATAGTGGCTAAACCAAAGGTAATTCCATGAATTAAATTACTAGATGATTTATTTTTCAATGGCAAGGTTTCTAGGAAAATAATACATTTTAGACTAGATAAGACACCAGTATCCTATATTAGTGGGAATGCCTTTAAGAGGTATTATAGGCTTCCCATACTAGACATGAAATACAAACAAAACATGGTCAACTCATGGCTTTAGAACAATAATGTTATTAGCAAGCTATATGAATGGGCTGATAACCCAATTAGATTTAGATTAGAAGGCCCTACATCTACCATTCCCATCATTGAATTTAGGCTGGGAGTCATGATTATCATGCCCCTATTGAATAAGATATTTGGTATCCTAACCATCACTTATTTCAATGAGGTATGGGTCCTATTTTTGGGTATAATTTTGACCTCCAATAAAATTATAGCCCTAAGAGAAATTATTCCCTCCAAACTAATTTTGAAACCCACCAATCCTAAGATCTCTTTAGATGGGAATTTATATATGATGTCATATTCGGTGGATGTGATAGCCACAAATTTACATGAATCCCATGATCAACCCTACAAACCACCCATAAAATATCCCAAGAAAAGGATATGTGATAAGTTCAATATTTTTCATATTCATAAGTTCATGAAGAATATAAAGAGGATAACTAATACATGTTATCCCATAGTATATCAAGCCATCTATGGGAAGAATATGCCTAGTATTTATTATTATATAAAGAAGACATTAAAAAGATAGGCAATTACTGGTTATATCCCAAGTGCATTATGATCAGAATTGAGGGAATGAAGGCACACTCTCTATACCTACCAAGGATTATAGTAGACAAAGTTGTTGAGAAGGAATTATTTCTCAATTGGTTGATATAATTAACATCAAGTTGAAGAAATCAAAAAATAAATGTTCCATCCCACTCCCCTTAGTATTGGATGAATGCAATACACTAGGTGGGAACACCTATACATTTTTGGAAAAATTAAGACTCATTATGTGTTTAAATAAGTAATTTTTAGACACTGGGATCCTAGATGGAATGTCTAAGGACACCTCATAAAATATGAGAAAAAGGTAATAATTTACTACATACATCAATCTTATGAGCATGATAATATATGCATGAATGTCAAAGAGATTATGATGTTACTATCAGGATGCACCAAGCCAATATTTCCATAGTAGTATCATAGAGGATCCAATATGATCCTATCATTACTAGGGAGGATACCTGAAGGACCAATAAGTAGCAATGGGTTTTCAAACCCATTCATGGCCCCCCTCCTTAGGTAGAGGAAGAAACACAATGAAAATTTATCCCATCTAAGGTATCTCATATTGAAGAAATAATTGGGAGTCTATCTCCCCCTAGGCACATATAGTTGCTACAACCTCTCCTTAATAAAGGGTTGAGTAAGAATGGTAGAGATTTGAAGATAAAAGACATAAAAATAGGGAAACAATATATTTTCTATGTTTCCCCTACCTCCATTAATAATTTCATAATAGATAACCCTTCCCTCTTTCTTATCTCACGATCTTATTATTTGTATCCTTTGATTCCATCAATAATAATGCTAATTTCTATTGGTTAGCCCACTTAACCACCCATCCTCCTCCTAGTAGTGACTACTATGATAAATCTAAAACCACCTATCATTATAAAAATGATGCCCACCATTCCCATTACATCATCACCAATTTACACTAATGTATCTTTATCTTTGATTCCACTTTCAATTGGGTCAGTCTCTACTATTACCAAAATAATTTTGACCTATACAAGGAAACCTAGGACCCCACCTATTTCTCCTTGGAAAGAGGAAGTATAAAAATAACCAACTAAGGTTCCTAAAGAAAGGGATTAGAAGGAAAGGGGAGACAATAATAAACCCTATTGAGGTTTATGATAGTAAGGAAGAATAAAATATGATGGATAATGAAATAGATTGGATCTATGGAACAAAGAATAAAGAGTCCTAGTCTATAAGTGAGACAACTAAATCTGACCTAGAGGATGATTGGCTATCTAGGAATAATAATCAATCAAGGGGAACATAATTAATCTATGAATATGAATAACTCAATAAAGGATATCATGAATCAACCACTAATTAATTAGTATAGGATAAGGGAGGAGATGGAAAAGTAGAGGTGCAATCATAATTATAGACTGTATATTAGGTACCATGCCCAAGTACACTTTTAAGCTCTTCACTTCAAGAAATTATAGAAAATAGCACTTTGACTACTCTTCCTATGAATATAAGTCCTAGTATACCACAATTTTTGACTTCTACTTCAATATATATAATTCATGTTAGTACAATTGATTTTTTTCATTCTTTACATTTATTGAGCTTAATAACCTAGCTTTAGGCTATTATTACATCACCAATTTTTCCCATTTTTCAAACCATAGCCCAACATACTACTATATTTTCCATTCCCACCAAAATTATGAATGTCAGGGTCCCCTATAACTTTATTACCAACTATTTACAAATTTTTTTGAATACCTTGATGACCTTTCCATTCTTTAGTGGAAGTAACTCTTAAACCCCTAGGCATAGCACCAAAGTGAATTTTGAGAGATTAGTGTCTACTTCCATTTCTTATAAATTGCCCACTCTCCCTAATATTACCTTCCATATATAGATTCTAGTTATTCAATCTCCCCAATCATACTTCTTGGTGGTCTCTATCACCAAAGAAGTTGAAAAGATTGCATTCATAATAGATACACCACCCCAAAAGCAAATTGATGGTTGGAGGAAGCTCATTACTCCTTTCCCTAAAACAAGGGCACCATATCTTAGAGATATTATATCTTATTTTACATTACCTTTAATTAATAAATAAGGTGATCTAGCTAAACCAGCTTAGGGACCACAACCAACCCAACCTCAACAACCCGTTTGACCATAAAAAAATAAAAAAGTTACCCTAAATGTCCCCTTGTGGATCAATAAATTAAAATAATAAGAAGAGATGGGAATTCATGATCTATTCATCCATGAGCAACCCAAAATCAATTTCAACTTTAGCATGCAAATAAACACCTTGATAAAGGTCAAGAAGAAGAGTGTGATTGTTGAGGGTTAACAAGTGGAGATAGAATAAAGATAAGACATATTATATATCATCAAGAGAATGAAGATATATCTTTTAGACTTTAAAAATATTAGAGAGGATCCTTATGGTTTCATATATTCCACAAGATGATTCATCAAGGAGATGTTCAAAATTTTTGACCATGTTATCTAGTGGTAAGCATAATTTAGCTCCCCAGGGATATTCTAGATCATATACAAGAGGTGGCCAAAAAATTATTTGAGACAATTGGCTCAATAATGTCTACAAGGACATTCCTTAGCCTAGGTGGGGATATGTTCTCCAATTATTTAAAAAATTAAAGGACATGGATGGCATGTTACATTTTGCTAGCCAAGTAACTAGAAATAGGGTTCATGCCCATTTAAACCTAATAGATATAACTAAAAAAACATGGGTGAAACATTATATTACTACTAAGAGAGATAGTATATTATAACTACATCACGAGATAAAGACCTTGGTTTCAAATCAAGAAAGAGGCATGAAATCCATTTTGATTGAATTGAGAGTGGTTAAGGTAATAAATCCACGTGGGCAATTGATGCCAAAGCCTATTTTTGATAATCTCTCATGGGTAACACTAGATAGTTTTAAAGAATATATTGAAGGCACGATATATAGGACTATGGATGAAATAATGAAATTGGTAAATTTTTCAAGGGAAAATATCATTGGGATGAAATCATTACATGTTGAAGTTAAATTTACATTGGGTATTAAAAAAAAATTATGAAAAAGAATCCTCAGTTATTCAATAAAGCTTTGCTCAAATTTGAGACTATAGAAAATTATTTTCAATCAAGTCATGCTCTCTATCTCTAGATAGAGGAAATAAATCATGAAACTATGGCAATAAATTGTCTTTATCTCTTACACATAGATCTTAACTTCTAAAATACACATTATTACACACAAATACTGAGCCTACTTATGTCCCTCTTCCAGTTGCAACATGTAAATTAAATAAATTTCCATTGGCACCTACCTATACTTCAAGTTAATATATAGTATTAGTGTTATTTACATCTATAAAATTGGTTATAAATTTAGTTTCCTCCACATCAAATTCCACATCAACTATGTTATAGTTATAATTATTCTAGTGGTACCACATCGACACCAACTAATTATAATTATATAGTTACATGTTCCAATTTATTATGAGTGATAATTCTTAACGTAGGTGCATTGCATTTATATATTGTATTTTTATGTGAAGAATTCTATATTGATAGATTAACATTGTACATGCATACTTTTCATGAATTAGCATAAAATGTTATTTCAAGACTTGAATTTTTAGACTTCACTTTAAATATGAGGAATTCCCCATCCCAATATTATATATAACTGTAACCTTAAATTCCTAAAGGGAGGAGAATCTTGGCTATTGAAATTAATAGGAAAATTTGAAAAGTTCTACTAATTTGATTTTTTATGTGTAAATCTTGATTTTTTTCCAATTATATGGACTATTTGGGATATACTATCATTTTGGTATCTTGTTTCTTTGATTTTTTATGTGTTATATTTTCTAATACAATTAATAATTTTAAGTTATAGCTAATTTGAATTACTTTTGCATGCTAATTATAATCCCCCTTTAGATGTGTAATAAAAATCTAACAAAAATGGAAACCTTTAATTTTTCATGCTTAAGTTTATTTTGTTTTATTTCTATTTGACTCATAACTTTGTTTGAGTGTTGGTGTACTATAATAGCTTTCAATAAACATCGGTCTTCTAATTTCTTGTCCAAACTTAGGTCAAGTGTTACTTTTGAATATTTTTCATCTTGTGTGGTCCACATGCCTCTTTTCTACCCTTCCTTTCACCCATATCAAGTATATATAGGATCATCCATAGCCAACCTATACATGGTAAACAATTTGTGTCACTCATCGTTATTCCACCCGCAGGTTGATATAAAACTAAATACCCTACAACTTGTGCCTTGGAGTGAAATATTTTCATTTATCCTAAAATTTTAGAGCCTACCTCATAAAGTTATTTTTGGTGTGCATAAAACCCAAAAAAATAGGTACTTAATATAGTGCTAGAAGGAGGTCTTGTACCTCTTACTCTTTTCCATTTGAAAATAATCACTTGAGTTACACTCAAAGCACCTATAATATTAAAAAGGTATAACTTAGAAAATAACTTGCTAATTCCACCTTTGGAAATCCATAAAATAGTTAAGTCTAAGAAAGGAATTATGAGATAACCCTGAGCCTAATCATTCTCTCTAGGTAGTCAGCCTTATCTACCATTACTCTTGACTCCCTAACAATAAGTACCACCGTAGGTTCCAACCTAGATAAGAGGTTATGATATAAATATTTTTAGACCTATCCATTATGTACTTAGAAACCCTAAGAAACATCTACTTTCATTTTCTCCCTTAGGAGGAGAAGTACATAAGAACATATCAAGGCCTTCAAAACCACTTTAGGAATCTTAAATGTAACCCACAAAGATGTGGCTTGCATAATAATTACCTTCACCTTGAAATATGTGGTCTATGATTGATTTATGAATATCTAAGAGGGTTCCATTACATCTTGGACCAATTACCAAGATACCTTTTTGGAACATTTTGTCTAGGTCACTAGTGCATATGTTATTTATCAACATTTTTATATTATGAAACAAGATCCAATGAGCCAATTTGAGCCTTCAAAACTATATTTAAAAATATGTAAAATATTATTAAAAATACTTACAAAACTAAAGAAGTGTTATCTCTCAAAATGTACAAAAAATGCTAAACCCCGTGACTGTAATTTTCCTCTACAGAGCAACCAATGTTGGTACACTACCATTAGCTTATGCTAAATCTATCAACATAGATAAGTAATTGAATCCTTAGTTGTATTCAGTGGAATAACTCAATCTTGGTCATGTTTTTTAGTATTTCAATCTAATTCTAAATGTAAAACAAAATACTATATCCCAAAACTAGACCCAAGTGTTCACCCAATACATTTAACTCATGTTCTACTCAATCAGCACCTAGGTTTCCTAAATAATTTTACCCTTAACCATCAAAACTTAAATTATTCATTAATATTAATAAATATTTCCACAACACAAGGTATTAATTATTATTCTATGAAAACATAATTGGAATTAATCTAGAGAATGGTGCAAAAGTTGAGCAATGAGTTTATAAACATACAAAATATATGGAGAACACTAGTATACCAAACACTAATGAAAACATTGGATTATAGAGGTACAACATGCATTTCAATATGTTTATAAAAAATCAAGAACAAAAGGTTCCAGCCAATAGGGGATTAAATATGAACATCATAGAAGCAACCCTTCCTAACTAGTGTCACATGCATAACACTATGCAACATGGTGATCTAGACTGCATCAAGTTTTGTAAAGCCTTAAAAATATTTCAGATGGAATAGATAAGCAAGAGGTTTATATAAATTAGGTAGAACCATATTACTCTATTGGTTTAGGGCATCCAATCACCACCAATGTCTTTGATACTTATGATTCTCCATTTCTAGAAGAAGATAATAATGAACCAAAGGATAACACATATGATATCCATGATTTTCATTAGTATCATCAAGTAGGTAATAATTTCAATATGATAATTAAATAGCCTATGACTACTTTAATTCCTCAAAATAATAGTGTTACGACCCCTCTAGATATAAATTCTAATAATAATCCACCTCCTCCCAAGAGAGATGAATATTTATAGACTACAAAATTGCCTAACATAGGAGGGTAAAATATTATCAAAGATATGAAGAAAATCAAGTCTAACATTAGCCTACATGAGATAACCTACATCACCAAAAAAAGAGAACTACTAATTAAGGCTCTTATTGGGAGATCATTTGACAAATCAAAGGATACACATGCAAATTTGATGTTGTATAAGGATAAGAAAAAAGTACCACCTTTCTTACTGATAGTCTAAATGTTTGGAAATAATATACATGATTTCTTGGTTAACTCTAGGGCATCAACCAATGTGATTCTAATAGTTTTCTACCAAAATTTAGCCTTGAATCTTGATAAATCAAAGAGAATGGTCCTTGAATTAGACAAATATTAGGTCCCATGTGTTAGAGAATTAAAAAAAGTGCACATCTAATTGGCATATGAACCATGTGGAAAAGACCATCAACATCTTAGTTGTTGATAGTATAAAGGTTTATGGTTTGTCGCTAAGTTGTGATTGGTACAAAATGCTAAATGGGTACATGGTTACCAAATTCTCACACATGTGGTAAAAGGGAATACCCAACCAAACATGAGTGGATCATGAGCTGAAGATGAAACATCTGATTATTGAATATAACACCACCAATGAAAAATTAGACTCTATATCTTCACATGTAATTGTGTATACTTTTACCACCATACAAAAACCTCATGAATAATAATTTGAAGGTCCTTAGTTTTGGACCCTACATCTTGATGGATCTTTATCAAATAAATGTTCTAGGATTGGTTTGTCCCTCACAAATCTACAAGGTAAATAATACCTACCTACTTATAGGTTGCATTTTCCTTGCACCAATAATAGAGATGAGTATGAAGATCTAATCCTTGGTTTGTAGTTTTCATTAAATCATAATGTCAAGAAATTGTAAATATTTAGTGGCTCTAAATTTGTTGTAAACTAGATTAGAAGCAAATTCTAGTGTAAACTTAATTATATGAATATGTACAATCACCAAACTTGGGACCTAGTTGAGTCCTTTTAAGCATTTAGCATTAGATCCATCCTAAGAGATAATAAATAGACAACAAATTCATTAACAACCTTAGAAACTAATCTAGCACCACTTTAGGAGTCAAAAATGTAGAAATTCTTAGTGGAGCTAGTTCCATACCATTTTATCCTAGATAAAATGGACATCTTCCTAATGTTTGAGGATGATCAATTGATTGTGTAATTATTAAATAATTCTATAGTTTTTGAATCCCAAATAATAAATGAAGGAGATGTCTAGCTAATGAAAATTGAGGTCATGGGATAAGATGGTGTTTTGAAACTAAAAGAGAACCACATCCCGTTATGCTCAAAAGTAGAAACAACTCAAATCTATTGAGTTTCATTTCATTAGACATAACCTGGGAACTAGTCAACATTCCCAATTGGTGAATGTAGGTTTGAGTTTCACAAAGAGTGAAAAGCAAAGGATGAATAGGTTTTTGTGGAATACAAAGATGTCATTATATGGAAATATGATGACTTAAAGGTCTTTGACCCTAGGGTGATCACTCATACCTTCCCCTAAATTCAAAGCATAAGCTATTTAAGCAAAGATAGAGGCAAATAAATCTAATCTTGAAACCTCTCACACAAGATAAAATATAGAAGCTACTAGATTCCAAAATTATTTTCCCAATTTAGCACTCGAATTGGGTAGCCAACCTTATACTAGTTAGAAATAATAATAGAGAGATCAAACTTTATGTTGATTTTAGGAACTTAAATAAAGCCTTAGATAAATAAAATTACCCTATAACCTACTTGGATGAGGTAATTTAAATGGAAAGTGGGTCTCTAATGATGTCCTTCTTGGATGGATTCTCAGGCTATAATCAAGTATTGGTTGAAGTAGAAGATAGGATGAATACTACCTTTACCACCAAGTGAGGGAATTTTATAAATAAAAGGATGTCATTTGGCCTAATTAATGTGGGAGGTACCTTCTAAAGAGTAATATATTTTGCCTTTAGATGATTGATCAGGAAGTGCATCATCATCTACATGGACAACCTCAGGGTGTTTCCTAAGAATAGAGCTGACCACATAGACCATATACATAATGTCTTTGATAGATGTAGAAGATAATAGCCTCTCTAGATCCACAAAATAGTATCTTTGGGGTTTTTGAAGTAAATATCTTGGGTCATATTATCACCAAAGATAGGATCTCCATTGATCCATAATGGGTTTAGGCCATTTCCAAGTTGACCCCACCTAACAGTAAGAAAGAGATAAAATATTTGTTTGGCATGATTAAATTCATAAGGAAATTTATTTTTTATTTTGTAGAGATTGTCAATCCATTAAATTCTATTCTGAAATAAGATGCTAAGATAGAGTGGACAATAGAAGCTAAGAAATCCTTTCAAGACATCAAGACTATAATTGCCTAGGCCCAATTATGATTAGTCTAGACTTTAATAAATATTTTTATCTTTATTCATTAACCTTGTAACATATTGTTACTATAGTAATAAAAACAAGGTGGAAGATAGTGAACATCCCATTTCCTTCATGGGCACCAATTTTAAGGATGTGGAGTTGAAATAATCCATGATTGATAAACAAATATATGCCTTGATCAAGGCTTTAAAAAACTCAAGCACTATATTATATAGAAAAAACATATTCTACCATCTCAGATCTTGTTCTCAAGCTCACACCTAGTAAGAATGAGCTTGGTGAAAGGAGAGGAAATCAGATGGCCAAACTTCAATAGTTTAGCCTTGAGATTATATTACTAATGATAGTGAGAGGTCAAGGAATCATCTAGCTAATGACTGAAATAGATCCACACATCCACATTGAGTACATCAATGAGGCTCAGGTAGCTAGTGGAGAATGGCACTCATGAATCATCAATTACCTAATTACAAGTACATGTTCTCCAAAATTTAATAGAGAGTATAAGTGAGCCCTCAAACTCAAATCAGCTCACTACATGATCAAGAAAGGAGTCTTAAATAGAAATAACTATCAAGGTGTCTATCTAATATGTGTTTCAAAAGAAGAATATAAGGACATCATAGATATATTTTATTAGAATATTTGTAGTTGGAATCACTCAGGTAATACAAAAAATCATAAGATTTTGAGGATGGGATAGTACCGGCCCATAATATTCAAAGATACACATGATCACATTAAGACTTGTTAAGATTGCTAGGTATTTGGGAAGAAAGAAGTGATTTTTTCCATACCTTTGTAGTCAATCATTGAAGATGTCCCTTTTTTGAATGGGGCCTTAATTTCATTAGGGTGATAAACTTGAATTCCTCATTAGGATATAAGTTTGTCCTCATAGCTAATGACTACTACACTAAGTAGATAAAAGTTGCAGCCACTAAAAATTCTAGAACAATTGATGTCATCAAGTTTCTAAAAGAAAATATATTAAGCAGGTTCAAAAATCCCCTTTCCTTAGTTTATGATAATGGTCCAAAATTTTAATCTTTTGAATTTATAAAGTAGGCCTATGATAATAAAATCATGATAAAGTTATCCTTAAAATAATACCCATAGGGAAATGGAGTGTTTGAGTCCACCAATAATAATTTGATGGATGTCATTAATAATTATACACAAGATAAACCTAGAGAATGGCACCTCTTATTGAAATATGCACTATGGGTGGATAGAACCAGACACAATCAAGCTCTCAAGGTTTCATCTTTTCTACTTGTGTATAGACAATAACCTATCTTACCCATTACTCTAAATTTACCAACCTAATAATTAATGCAAGAGTATATGGGAAAGGGTGAAAGAGTTTAATCTAGGCTAATTAAGATAGTTCACTTAGAATATGTAAGAATTAAAGAATTGGATAGCTTTAGTAAACATCAAGATATTGTCCATTCATGGTTTGGCAAAAGATCTAAGATCAAGGCCTTTGGGATTTTATACTTAGTGTTATTATGGGATAAAACACATGAAAATAATGGAAGACATGATAAGTTCACTCGCTTATAGATTGTACCATATCAAGTATCAAAAATCTTTGGTAATAATGCCTTTTAATTAATGAATCATATTTGAAGTAATACTTCATGGCTACTCCAACTAGAAGTGCATTAAAGTGAACTATAAGTGAATATTTAGGATAATATTATATTATATTTATTTATTTATAGATTATATTTCTTGCTTTATAGATTATATTTCCTGCTTTCCATACCTTGTTTTTAATAGATTGGTTGTTATGATTTATAGGTTAGTTTTGTAAATTGTAGAACAAACTCACCTATGCTAAAAATACAAAGATATGCCAAAATCAATGGGATGATATATAAGGAAACATAATTGGCTCTCATAATAATTTAATATAATAGTACAAGATTATCTGGGATCAAGGTATGTATAGTGATTAAATTAAGTTCTATTTTGATTGAATAGGTTTAATGAACTTCTAGGATTTACTCTAATATACTCATGCAAATTTTCAAAAGGATTTATATTTCCAAATATTTATTTCACTATTTCATGTTAAAACTTAGACAATAAATAATAAACATAAAAATACATACACATTGATAAGGACATATAGACAAAATAAGTTTTCTTATTCATACACCCAACTAATGATGGTTCCCAACCTTTCTTTATCTTTATTTCTTTTATATATATATATATATATATATATATATATATATATCATAAAAGTTCATAGAATATGTATAATTTAATTAATATCTATCAAGGCTATGGATGCCTAGCTATTAGTAGAGCAATGCCCATGATTTACCTACTATTTGATTATAAAATCTAAATTCAAAATGAAACCTACAATGTTTATCCAATACTTTGTTAGAATTTTCATAACCAGGAGGGAATTGATTTCACTAGACCATGCACAAATCTAAGAAATGGAAAGGGTTAGTATGTTACATGAGGAAGTAGTAATTTGTTATAGAGTTTAGTTTACTTATTATTTATTTTTTAGATCTAAAGTTTTCTCATAATACATTATCAAACTTTTGGGTTATCAAAATACTCAGGAGTATTTTCCCTGAAGAGTCACCATTTTTTATGCCCTAACACACACCCCATTTAAAAAATTTCAAATAGGGTCCCAATATTGATTGAATATTATTTAATGTCATTTGAAATGGAAATATATGATATAAAATTCTGAATATTCATGAATGTAAAAGTGTTTATCTAACATTTGAAAATTTTGTTTGGTTGTCTTAGTTTTGAGTTGTTTACTTAAACATAATTTGCAAGTTTTCATTATTTACAAGGTGTTTACAAGACTGAAAAGGATCAAAGCTATGCCTAAGACACATTATGTATTTTACTATTACTTTCAATCTACTTTAAATTCTTACATATATGGTCTTAATTATGATTTTATATCACCAACTAGGCTAACATGTTGTTGCATTTATTGGGTGGTTGTCCTTCTGTGTCTTAAAAAAACTAATTTACACTTAGGAATTTCTTGAACTATCCCAAAGCCCATCCTTGACACATGTCAACATTCCACTCACCTAAAGATTTAATCTAAAAGGAACAAGTCATACAAGTAACTCAATGATGATGTCAATATAAAATTAAGTACAAATAATCCAAATAAAATGGAGTAGCGAGATCTTATCACTTTTCATCATCCCTGTTAGCCAAAATTTAGCCTCCATGAATGAGTGTCATTTAAAAAATTTATGTATTGGACCTTAACTTTATTGATATCCATTATGAAGTTTTTTTATTGGTCATTAATTATCTAAGATGATAGGTAGTGTGATTTCTTTGGTAGCTTACAAGGTCATTTAGGATGGTCTAGTGAGCTTCAAGTTTAAGTCACTTTGTCTTGTCATCAAAGAATCATTCTTTGTAAGCCTTCTTTATGTGTTTATCATTGTTTAAGGAAATTTTGAAAAAGTTAAGGTTAAGTGTGGAAGCAAGTCAATGAGGAATCATTCTAAATGGGATAATGTGGTAACCATTAAAGGAATAACCATTGTCTAAATTTAATCAAATTGGTTAAAAAATACAAAATAGTAAGTTGAACACATTATTTTTCAAGAAAATTGGGAGAGTTTAAGGTATTTTTGACAAGATTAAGGTATTTCATTACTTTAATCTTAATGTGTATTCTAATGTTAATATGCCACTTACTAGTAAATAGAAAATGTGAAGGTGTTTTGCTTAGATAGAGGCCTTTTAAATTCATCTAACATCAAGTGATGACATCATGTTTATATGTGTCTGTATATTTCCCCAAGTGTCTTGGTAACTACTTTATAATGTTGGAAGTCTTCTTGTAATTACCATTCACCATTTACTATAGCCAAATGAGGAGTTATTATATGATTTATGGACAAAAAAGAGGTGGTAAAATTTTTAACACACTCCTCTACCTTTGTATAAGTTAGGGGAAGCTGAAGAGTCACTTGGTTTACCATCTCTAGTAATTCCAAAGGGCAATATAGTCAAATTCTTGATGGAAAAAAGTCTTTAGAAGTCTTTTTATAGAAGGTTTATGTTGATGGGAAGTGTAAAAAATATGACATGGGTACCCATGGTATTATAATATTTAAATATATGCAAAAAGTTAAGCTACAGAGTCAAATAATGTAAAAACCCACTCCATTTCTCCATTAGGTTTCTTGGTAGTTCAAGACAATCAACTAGTTTTCACTTGGTACGTTGAGGAGAGATAAATTTTGGACCTAATATATTTACAATAGTATGGGACCCTAATTAATTTCCACTTTGTGTCATTTTTTTATTTGATTATGCTCCTTAAATTTATGAATAATCATTAATAAGTTAAGGTGCAAAAAAGAGACTCAAAACCCCACCAGGGTCTATTCTATTCAAGTGCAAAATGTTGAATCTGTATGAATGTATGAAAATTATTTTTAAGGGTATTGAGCACTAATTTACCAATTTAATACTATGTTTAATCAATTTTCTTCATGTTCATGTTTGGTGTAGTGTCCAATGGTCTTATTTTACTAGTTTAAACAAGATAGTTAAGTTGTCGGAATTGTGAGGTGTTTTGTGTACATTAAATGGATGAAATGAGATGTTTAATAGTTTATAAAATATCATAAATACTCATAAAACTTTTTATTAAACATTTGAGGCATGAAATTCTTCAAGAGAGGTAGGCAATTATGCATACATAATTAGACAGGTAGAACTTGCAGCCATGGTGGAGATAATCTTGATCAAGTGTGAGTGTGTTTTCACTATCCAAGTTCCCTAAATGAAATAATAATTTTCATACATAATTGAAAAAAAATATCAATAGGACAATCTAGGTGTGAAACCATGGGATTCAAAGTTTTTAGTGTCTTTCAAGACAAGTCCAAAGAGAGCTTGTGAACCTATAAGTCTGCAGACTTATAGGTCATCGTTGGCACCCAATGTTTGTATATGAGAAGAATATACAGATTATTTGAAACATATTATTTCATTTTTACTTTAAAATAGTATCTAAAATTCTTTAATTCCAAGCTTTCTCAGGCCAACAATGAGAGGAGGTTAAAAAAAACATGAGGCATTGCTAGCATGCATAGTCATGTTTCTACAATAAACTAACATCCATATTGTATCAAAAGGATCCAAATTCACCTTATAAATAACCTTAATTATTTTTACAATCTTAAAAAAAAAAATTTTATTAAGTCATAGACTCTTAACACATTTTGCATTCAGTTAGATTATGTAGGTTAAGTTAGATTGTGTAAGCCTAGATGAAAATTGTGAGAGTTATAAGTGGGTGTTCCAAGTGATTTGGATATAGTAATGTGAATATAAGGGCCTAAAACCAATTTTAAACCTTTACGCATGGTTTTATCATTGGTTAATTGAACTCAAATAGGACCAAATAAGGAAGAATCAAGATTTTTGACCAAATGGGCACCTATAGGCCTATAGCAAGCAGTAAGGTCAAAAAAACATGTCATGATGGTTGTTTGAATATTTTATAATATGGATAAGGGTAAAAATAAAATGTGAGAAATATGTTTAAGATGAAAAAACACATCAATAATTATTTTTTATCCTATTAGACTCAACTTGACAAACCTATAGTCAGAAGACCTAAATGACTAAATATAGGCCTACCTATATGAGTGTGTACTTTGTGTTAGATGTCGGATTCAAAGGTAATTTAAGTTTTTATAAGTCCAGGTATTTATTTTTAAATATATTCACACATGTGAATGAGTTTATACCAATCAAAATAGGATTGCTAACTATTGGCAAGTTGACAAACTCAAACACCACCTATAACCCTATCATAGTAAAGTGGAGAAAGAACACATGTATGTTGTGAATAAAAAGGTTGGAAATTATTTATAGGGTTAGGATAAATATTTATACACACTATAATATCATTAAAAACCACTATAGTGTGATTGATAAGAGTTATACCTTTAATATTGTAGTTAAGAGCCTATAAACACCTACAAGTAGGCTATAGATGAATTGATGAAAAGTGTGTTGATCACTATCTAAAGTCATGAGGTTCAGATGAGAGTGAAATAGATATGTTCAATTTAATTTGAAATTATAAAAATGTTTTCATTGATTTTCAAAGTGACTAAAGATAGTGAAGGGCTCAAAAGGGATATTTAGGCCTAAAAGGCCTAAATGATCACACAAAAGTCTATGAGTGAGATGAAAGAAAAATTGTATGTTTTCAATTTTTTGGTAAATTGAGGATTATCAAGAGATGAGTGATTTTATATTATAAAATTACATGAATTTTAGGACCATTGAGAGAAAAAGGAAAGTCTTGGAAAAGACCTGTTAGGGTCATTTCAATATGACTGGCTATAAACCCTTATTTAGGGCTCAAGGTAGATTCTAGTAGATTGAAGGGTCAATTAATTGATAAGAATATTGGGATACTTAATAATATGTATAACATACCCTAAAATTATATTTAAAATCCAAACCAAATGATTTGATGCATTTTCTTTCCAAATGACCTTATTTGAATTCATAGTCATGCTTGTATGACTAAGAAGGTCAGTTTTTAGTACATGTGAACTCATATGAGGAGATGAATGGGATTATAAGCCTATAATATAAGGATAAATGGATTTTATACTCAATATTCTTGGCATTTTTTCTCTATTTAGGTGCCCCAACTTTATGAACCATCCTTAAGAAACTAGGTGACCCTAAAACCCTTCTTAAACCTTGAATGTGACTTGATGTACAAGATAAGACCTATAATAACTCAAAATGGAATTAAATATCCCATAAATAACTTGGAAGATATTTTTTAATCTCTTATGATTTTTAATGATTAGAAGTTTGGCACGTGTGGGTTGTTATTATACAAAAAAGAGCATAAAAAGTTCCCTTTTAAGCTTATGTGCAGGTTTTTGAATTAGACAAGTTCTCTTAATAAATGTTAGAGAGCGTGGATGAAAAATATATATTATACCATAATATACAGGTAATTCAAGAGGCTTATAGGGTCATATAATATGTTTTAAGTGGCCAAATAGGCCTCAATCAAAAGAATGACCAATGCGACTTTAAGAAGGGTAGGGTGTAAGCATGCTTATAGGTATGAAAGCATGAACAATCTTATGAATTCATTTGAATAATGTTAATTTCACAAAGAACTCTTCTTGATGATTATCATGGTGATTTAAATGGACTTATAAGCTTCAGGTTAAGCCTATGATGGACTATCTTACTACCTAGCACAAGAGGCCTAATTATAGGCCTTATGAAGGTAGGAGGGGGTCTAAAAATCTTCAAGACTACTATAAAATCACTATGTAAATATCTTAAATACCCCATATGATCATATGTAAATCTTAAAAAAAAAATTCAATGCTATTTGAGGATTCCATGGCAAAGAAA
Source organism: Torreya grandis (assembly GCA_037957365.1). Lineage (NCBI taxonomy): Eukaryota > Viridiplantae > Streptophyta > Pinopsida > Cupressales > Taxaceae > Torreya > Torreya grandis. The sequence goes on from JARHVA010004490.1 coordinate 122,746, forward strand.
GAATTTTTTGGTTACTCTTTTGTCAAACATGTGGGTAGACTATAGCTACAAGGTGATACTCAAGACTCCTTAACCTGATGCAAGAATTACATGAAGTAAATAACTATGGTGGAGAAATTAAATACATAAAACTTGTATTTTATCAAGTGACCAAATCTTAAGAGCAAGAGGAGTGGAATATTAAGAAGTTTGAAACTCATGTTCAAATATCCAAGAATAGGAAGCATTAAAAGAGACTAAGGCTTGCATAGAGGATATTCAAGGGTGCTAAATGTCAGTTGAGGATATTCTAAATGTTCCAATAAGTATATAGGTAACTCCATGATAAGGATTTATGATCAATAAGGCATCAAAACTTCCAAGAAGGCTACCTATGGCACCCTTATGAAGAGTTACTCCAAGAGAAAGATAAAAAGGAAGATTATAACACATTCTTTACAAGACTGGTGCCACTCTTTCTCTATTTTGTAAATTATTTAACCATTATAGGCATCTCATGAGTTTCTCTTCTTGTCCTATTCTTCTCTCTTCTTCCAATTCATATATAAATGAATCCTTAAGAGGAATTGAATGTATCCTCAAACTATTTATGGCAAAGCCCTACCAATTTAAAGACTTGTACTTACCTTTGAAATTAATTCAAGCTAAGTTATATCATTTCCATATTTCATACAATGATATTGAGTGAGTTGTTTATGAATGTTTCGTGATAGTGAGACTAATTTCATGCATTTTTCCTTCTTTTTCATGCCTATATGTAAGTTAGTCTTCTTTCCATATGTTATATGATGTGTAATACATGTTTTTCTAAGTTTAAAATGTTGAAATTTCATTATTGTATACTCTTAGGCCTATTGAATAATAACCTTAGCTATTGAAATAGACATAAACTTCATATAGAAACATTAATTTCATAGGAGCTATTTTGAAGTTATGAAATAAAATTGTAACTTATTATTGCATAGTGAAAATAATATCAAGTTGAGGATTCTATATTTGGTGCATCACCTCCATGTTTGATTATTATGTTTAGATTATTTATACCACTTTTATTTGAAAGTGTGATTAGCTTTTTAGATGTTTTGGGTGAAGCATCAAGGGATCTATCCCAACCCAGAGGTTTAATCCACTTAGTACGCCACCCATAACCTAGGATTATTCCCATGCTATCATCTAGTTAATAAGGATTTAAAAACCTTCTTACAGGTGGAAATTAGATAAATAAAAATCCCTCTCACCCAGAAACCTAATGGTGATGTCATCAAAATGATATGTACTAATAATCCTTAACTAAAATGGAGCAAGATAATCCTACTCACCTAAAAACTTGGCAATGATGTCAATGAAAAGAAATTTATAAACAATCTTAGGAAAGTGAAAAAGTGAGAGCCATCAATGTGTCACCATCCCACTAACCTAGAGGTGACATCATTATAGACACATGTATTCAATACCTTAAGAAGGTGAATAATGAGGTCTTACAACTTGTCATAATATCATCCACCTAGCAACCTGATGACCCATACATAGTCTACAAAGCTTAACTTTTCATTAGAGTAATAGGATCCTAATATTTATCACCATCCCACCAAAACAAACCTTGAATAAGAAAAGTACAAATAGATTACACTCTACCACCAAAATAATAGTGATAGATAGATACATGTCCTATAGAGACATAAGCTGATAACAAAGACACAAGTTCAAGTTTAAAAGAGAAAAAATGGGACATCTAACATATTAAGATGACTAAGCATATGATAAATTACATAAGAAGACATATCGTATTAAAATACATAGAAGTTAGTTTTATGAAATTTAAATGAAAATACTAAGAAATGAAAGTCGTTATTGTACTTAATTTGCATAAACTAGAGAATTAATGCATTTAATTATTGTAACCAATGTAGTCAAAGAAATATATTTTGAATTGAAATTTTTAGTCTAATTACATTACCTCCAAGCTATATAGATCATTGTGAATTTTGAGCCCAAGTACATACTATGAATCTAGAACTCTATTGTGACCTAAAATTTACAAACTTTGGCTTCCTCATCACACATACACATCCCTTCTACTTAATTAATTGTAGGACAATTTGAGTTCACACATAAAACATTTTATTTAGCATTTTTGATCCATAATTTCAAGCATTACTCATATATTTGGGACATGGTCAAAGCCATTGAGACCTATAGAGAAGAGGACTAACATTCCTTCTTCACCTAGATGTATAGGGATGACTTATTAGAAATCAAGGTAGTTATTTCCATAATGTAGTGGATAAACCATATATAATGCCTTGAATTAACTTATTATATGATTTATTATTTAATGGCTAAGTTTCTAGGAAAATATTACATTTTAGACTAGGCAAGACACTAATAGCCTATATTAGTGGGAATACCTTTGAGAGGCACTATAGGCTTCCCCTACTAGATATGAAATATAAATAAAGCATGGTCAACTCATGGATTTAGAATAATAATGTTGTTATAATTTTTTAGGAATGGGTTGGGGACCTAAGTAGATTTAGAGTACAAGGCCCTACATCTTCCATTCCCATCATTGCCTTCAGGCTAGAGTCAAGATTACCATGGCCCTATTGAATAGCATATTTGATCTCCTAAACATCACTTATGTCAATGAGGTATGGGTCCTATTTTTATATTTAATTTTGACCTCTAACCAAATTATATCCCTAGGAGATTATATTTCCTCTAATCTAAATTTAAAACTTACCAATCCAAGAGTTCTCTAGATGGGAATTTATATATTATGTCTAACATGGTGGATATAATAAATGTAATTGTACATGCATCCCATGATCATCCCTAGTATCCATCCATAAATATTCCCAAGAACAAGCTTGGTATGTGGTAGGCTCAATATTAATCATATTCACATGTTCAAGAAGAATATGAAGAGAATAATTGAGACCTTTTATCCAATAGTATATCAAGCCATATATGGGAATAATATTCCTAAGATTTATAATTATATAAATAACACTATTAGAAAGATATGAGATTACTGAATATATCTTGATTGCATTGTGATAAGAATTGAGGACATGAAGGCAGACTCTCTATACCTACCAAGGATTGTACTAGACAAAGTTGTTGAGTAGTAAATTACTACTCAATTAGTTGATATCATTGACACTTGATTTAAATAAATTAAAATAAGTATTACGACACCCACCCCTACAATATTGGTCGAAGGCAATACCCAAGTTGGGAAAACCTGCATATTATTGGAAAAATTAGAAATCATTATGGGTTTAAGAAGGTACTTTATAGGCATTGGTATCTTAGAGATAATGTCTAGGGACATCTCAGGAAAAATGAAAAAAAGGTAAGAATTAACTATAGACATCAATCTTATGATCGTGATAGTATATTCATGAATGTCAAGGATGACTTTAAGGTTGCTATCAAGATGCACCAAACCAATATGCCATTGATATTATCATAGATGTTCCAATATGATCCTACCATTACTAGAGAGGGTTTTTAGAGGATCAAAAAGTAAAATGGGTTTCTAAACCCATTCATGGGCCCATCCTTAGGTAAATAAAGAAACAAAAGGAGAAAGTGGACCATTTGAGGCAACTCATATTAAAGAAAGAGTTGGGAGTCATTATACCCCTAGACACAAATAACTACTACAACCTTTCCTTAATAGAGGGTTGAAGGAGAAAGGTTGAGAGTTAAAGAGAAAAGAGTTATAATTATTAGTGGGGGAACCAAAATATTTTATTTGTTTCCCCTACCTATATTAACAATTTCATAGTAGGTAACCATTCCCTATTTCTTATCTCAGTTTATTATTATTCATTCTCCTTTGATTCCATAAAAAATAATACCACTTTATAATGGGTATCCCAACATTACTATTCCATCATCATCAGTTGATATTGTATCTTTGTCCCCCATTCCACTTTTAATTTTGCAAGTCTATATTTTTTTCAAGATAATTTTATCCTATACAAGGAAGCCCAAGACCCTACTTATTTCTCCTCAAAAGAGGAAGTAAAAAAAGAACCAATTGAGGTTCCTAAAGAAGGGGGAATATAAGGAAAGAAAAAATAATAACATACATTATTAAGGTCTATGATAGTGAGGAATAATAAAATAAGATGGCCAATGAAGTAGACTAGATATTTGGAATAGAGACCAAATAGTTCTAGTCTATAAGTGAGATAACTAAATTTTACTTAGAGGATGAATGGATATCTAAGAAGAGGTGAATCTAAATAAGTTAGTTTAGGATATGATGAATCAAATGTTATTGAATAATTTTTGGATAAGGAAGGAGATGCAAAAGGAGAGGGGTGCAATCATAATTACAAATTGTAAATTAGGGACCATGCCCAAGTAAACCTCCAAGCTCTCCACCATAAGCAAATATAAAAACTAGTGATCCAAATAATCCTCCTATGACTGTAAGTCATAACATCCCACATTATTTCAGTACTGATTCAATATCTACCATTATTACTAATACAACTTATTCTTTGCAATTTTCCCTATTTTTCAAACCATATCCTATCCTAATACTATGAATACCATGCCCATCATAACTATGAATTTTAGGGTCCCTTATTCTTATATTACCAACTATATTTACAAAAATTGAATACCCTAATGACCTATTCATTATTTAGTGGAACTAGTCCTCAAACCCCTAGGCCTAGCACCAGAGTGCATTTTGAAATCTTAAAATCTACTTCCATTTTTGTCACATTGGAAAATATCCCTAAGAAGACATCCTAGATAGATATTCCAATTGGTCAAACTCGCAAATAATACTCCCCAATAGTCTCTATCACCAAAGAAGCTAGGAAGAATGCATTCATAATATATACACCACCCCAAAATTAGATTACTGCTTAGAGGAAGGTCATTCCTCCTTTCCTTTTAATAGGGGCATCATCTCCTAGAGATATGATAACTCCTCAAATATCCCCTCAAATTAGGTGAGCCAACTCAACCAACTCAGGGAGCCTAATCAACCTAGTCTAATCATCCCATTTGACCCTCATAAATAGGGAAAAAAGTTACCCTAAATGTCCCCTCATGGATTGGGTAATTATAGTGAGAAGAAGAGATGAGAGTTCAGGTTCTAGTCATGCATGAGTAAACCACAATCAATCTCCACTTAAACAAGCAAACAAAAACATTAAGAAAGGTCAAGAATAATATTTTGATTGTTGAAGGTTAGCAACTAGAGATATAATAAAGAGAAGACATATTCTCTCTCACTAAGAGAAGGAAGATAAATACTTCAAACCTTGATAGGATAAGAAAGGATCCTTATAGTTTTGTGGATGCCATATAGTGAGTCACCAAGGATATGTTCAAATTTTTTGACTAGGCTATTGAGAGGTAGCTAGAGGTAATCATAATTCAGGACCCTAGGGAGACTTTAGATCATTTACAAGAGGTGGAAAATTATTTGACATAATTGGCTCAATAAGATCTATAAATTCCATTCCTTAGCCTTAGTGGGGATATGTTCTCTAATTATTTAACAAAATAAATTAAATGGATGGCAAGTTGCATTTTTTTATCCAAGCAACTAGAAATAGTATTTATGCCCTATTAAACCTAATAATTACAACTAAAGTAACATGGTTGAAACATTATATAACTCATAAGGGATATAATCTACTAAAACCACATCAAGAGATGCATACTTTTGTATAGTAGTTTAAAAATCAATAAAGAGGAGTGATCTAAATTTTGATTGAATTGAGAGTGGATTAGGTAATAAATATGTAGGGGCAATTAGTGTCAAAGCATATTTTTTAGAATATCTTATAAGAAACATTGAATAGTTGTAAATAAGATATTAAAGGCACAATCTATAGGACTATGGATGAAATAATGAAATTGGTAAATTTTCTAAGGGACAAGATCATTAGGATCAAATCATTACATGTTAAATTAAAGATGCATTAGGCATTCATAGGAAACTGATAGATAAACTTCCTCAGTTATTCAAGAAATATTTGTTCAACTTTGAGACTATAAAAAATGACTTTAAAAAGCATCATTATCTTTATCTCTAGATATAAGCAACAAATCATGAAACTATTATATTATAAGTATCTTCATCTCCTGCACATAGCTCTTAGCTTCCAAAATATACATTAGTGCACACATAGATTGGGCTCACTTATGTCCCTCTTCAAGTTTTAATATAGAGTTTAACTAAAGTTAAACTAACCCATACATCTACTTCAAGTTAATCTATAGTATTAGTTCCATTTACATATAAAACTTCAATTTTAACTTTAGTTTCTTCCACATTAGCTATGTTATAGTTAGAATTATTCTAGCAGTATCACATCAACACCAACTAATTGTAGTTATGTAGTTTCTTGTTTCAATTGATTTATAAAGTTAACTCCTAACTTAGGTGCATTGAATGTATATATTATATTTTTTATGTGAATAATTATATTTTGAGTGATTAACATTATACATGCATACTTTGCATGAATTAATATATAGTGTTATTTCAAGACTTGTATTCTTAGACTTCACTTGAGAGATAATGCCTTCCCCATATCAAGTTTATATATACTTGTAACCTCTCAGTACTAAAGGGAAGATATTCATGGCTATTTAAATTAATAGGAAATTCTGAGAAGCTATGCTAATTTGATTTTGATGTGCAAATCTTGAATCTTCTCCAATTTTGTGGACTGTGTGGGATGAGATGTCATTATCTTATCTTAGTTATTTAATTATATAAAAATTATATTTTATAATATAGTTATTCACTTCAAGCTATAGATAATTTGAATTCCTTTTGCATGTTAATTATAATCCCCCTTGCAGATGTGTAATAGCATTCTAACAAATGTGGTAACCTTTAATTTTGTATGTTTAAGTTTAATGTGTTTTATTTACCTTTGACTCCTAACTATGTTTGAGTGTTGGTGTGATACAACTTACATTAGACATTGGTCTTAAGATTTCTTTTCCAAACTTAGGTAAAGTGTTGGTCTTAAGGAGTTTTCATCTTGTGTGGTCCACATACCTATTTTATGCCCTTCCTTTCTCTTTTTTTGAGTTTCTTTGAGAGTTCTACCTGCTCCAGTTAAAACCATCATCCTTTCACCCATATCAAGTATATCTAGGTTCATCCATAGTTGACCCATCTATGGTAAGAAATCTATATCACTCATTGCTATTATACCAACAAGTTGTCATCAAAATAAATACCCTACAAATCATGCTTTGGAATGAAATATTTTCACCGATCCTAAAATGTTATAGGTTACCTTTTAAATGTCTATGTGGTGTGCATAAATCCCACATCAATAGTTATATTTGACACTTAAAATATATATAAAATGTACACATGGATTAAATTAACAAGATAATTTAAATTAATAAATTATCGCTATAGTAATTGTTCTATTAAAGTAATTTTTTTATTGTAACTACATTTATGAATACACAAGTTCATTTAATTATGAAAGTTGTATAATCTAATGTTTCCTTAAGGTGGGACCAAAGTGCCTCTAAAAAAATTAAATATTTTTAATCTTTTTCATTTTTTATTCATTAAAAAAAAATCTCACTATATATAAATATTTTATATACCTAAAAAAAATATATATTTGAATTTATATAATTAATTATCTTTGATTTATCTAAATTAGATCATGAAGTGTTAATAGAATAAGATAGTTAGTCCACTATTCTCAAGAATATGAAACATGTAACCTAAAAAACTTCATAGTATCTAATTAATAAGGATTTTTTAGTCAAGAATGAATATGAGATAGTTCATGGGTATATAGATTAAAAATATAGGTTTTAGGTGATCCATATCATCTTAGATGAAAATATATTTAGTGTTTTACTATTTTAAAAAAACATTTTAAACAAATTATTGTGAAAATGTCAATGCTTTCATGAGAATTTTATGTAGCCTCTAGTATATACAGATAGAGGTTATGTAACAATCAATTATTTAAATCTAAGGTTCACAACTATCATTTAATTAAGTACACCTTTACATTTTTATTACATGGAAGTTTCATAGTTCCTAAATTTTCTTCTTCTTAGTTGAGTGCTTTTGAAATTAGAGTGTGATAAGGATGTGTGAGTGAGAAAGTTTCAAAGCATGTATACGTAGCTTTGAAATATTTCAGATGTAAATATTATCCATGAAGGACATGATAATGTAATATACTTGTATTTTTAAAATGAGATAGTAAAAAAAGGAGGAATCCCTCCCTCTTTAGAGTTTTCCCATGTTAAGATTCTCTAGGGTAATCTTTTTTTCTTGCAGTTATGTTTCTATTTTTATTAGTATTCTCTTGATATAAATTCAAGTGAATAATTACTAATAATTTACAACACTTTAAATTAAATTCTAAATAATTTATTGATTGTTTAAAAAAATTTATAAGATACAACAAGTTAATAAATAATTTTTTGTCATTAATATATAATATTCATGTTAATGAGTTAAAATATGGAATATTCATGCTTATAACATATTATAATGGTTTAAGAGTTGATTTATTTTTTAAAAAGTGGTTTGTGTGGTGTGACCATTTTTAGTATTTATGTCAATTACTAAATAAGCTAATGTCAGTGGAGAAGTCTTATTTCCTTTGTAGTAATAAATATTCACAAAAAGGTAGAATAGAGAAATGAGAAGAATGTATCATGAAGATGAGAGAATACCTTTAAATGATGAGGAAATGTTTTAAAATTTAGAAAAGAATGTTTTAAACATCCCTCAGTCCTTGATGAATCTTAATAATATGGATATTATCATGGGGAAGCTTTAAGTTTCCTAAAAACAAGTTAACATATCCATGATGAAGCTAGATAGGTTGGATAATATTATGCAAGTGATTATGGGGAAGTTTTGAGTTTCATCAAAATAAGTCAAGATTTTAAGATTCAATGCCATGAAAATTAGAATCCCCATACAAACCAATCTTAGCCTCCTTTCAAAGTAGATGACAAAAAATAAATCCTTGCGAAGGTGGAGTGAATGCATAGAGACTTGATAATTTGTTGGTCAATTATAGTTGTATTTCCATTTTCATAAAATTATGGAATTATAAACACCCAAATTTGACACAAACCCATTTCCCATGTTTTACTCCTACTTTGACTTATTTGGTGAAATTTTATATTTTTACTTATTTATAGGATGACACTAACCCCACATGACTATATATTTGGTCCACTAATCCCAATAACACATCAATACTTATCCATAAGGTATTTTTTAGTGCTTTTGAACTATTTTAACCTATTATCTAGTCTTTCTTCAAAAAATAATTGTACTTGTCTCTTGTATAAGATTGTGTCTATATGTGCCTACCCTAAACAAGATTGTAATCCTAAGGGATCATCCTTTATTTTTAGATGTCTTTATACATGTTATCCTTTAAATTACACCTTAACCCTTCTCATTTTAAGTTTCAAAAGTTATCTAGCACACGAGTCATCTTAGATAATTCTATAAACATAGGGTATTTCCAATCCATTGATCCATCCAAGGATCAAAATAAAATAAATAGAGAGAACATCCATCACATCAAGAGTAAATCTTAGAGATAATATGTTCTATCTAAGTTCAAATTTATAATCCTATTAATTATCCATCTTGGTATTTTTACACATTTCTTTATGCCAAAGGAGGGTAATTATTATTAGTAGTTGCACTGATCAATTATAGACAAGAGGATGTTCAAACCCTTATGTGAGATATTTCATCCACACACTAAAAAATTACAAGGAGGTATAATTTTAAATTTGTAGGAAACATAGCTTGTAACAATAATTTGATGGTTTCCTAACTCTAATTATTATTATTTTGTTTGGAGTGTGTAAGATAGGTCAAATTGAATATTTAGTCATACAACATATTTTATCCAACACATTTATAAAGTGAAGGTACCTTCATAATAAATAATACACAATACAAAGATACTAGATAACTCAATTTGTGAAAATATACAAAGACATGTCTAGCAACACAAAGATAGAATTAGTGTTGTAGATATAAGAATAATGCACTAAGATTAGTACATTGGGGCATGTTTAAGATATGAATATATAACTACACTATACTCTCAGAGCACATTATGGGTCCAAAATTTTAAGAGTAGTTTAAACACGAAAAAATCCATAATACAATATCATATTTATAGAATAGTCAAGGTAAGTTTTTTCCTTAGCCTAATTTTAAATTAATTGTGTTGTTTCAACTTATGTTTGTGACACTTAAATTTATTTTTATTATTTAACCTCTCATGTAGGTCTAATTTTTTTATTTTAGTTGTGTATGTTTAGTTATACTTAATTTATTATTTCTATTCATATTTTGTGTAAATAATAGAATTAGGGTAAACATAAATGGTGAACCATGATTCTTTTGGTCATTTAACCTAGGGTTTTTATAAACCCTATATTCTTGAAATTTCATGGATTACTTTATATCTGATGTTTAGATCTAAATTATTTCCATGCATGTTCATTTAAAAAACCCTAATTTATATTTATGAACCTACTTAATTAAAATATAAACTAAGGTATAATAATCCTCTTAAGGTTTGACCCTTTCATTTCAATTCTGATTTGTAAATTTTCTCATCATCATAGGGTTTGATTCTCCTATTTTTATTTTCAATTTCTTTACTAACATTATGGTTTCATTCTCTTTAAATGTGATTTTATTGATTATAATCATTTTTATACATTAATTCAATGGTTTTGGAACTTTTATCTTTACTGGGTACTAAAATACAAAATGCTTATGTTTAAAATAATCCTAGTCATTTATACTAAACCAATGACTAAGAAAATACATGCTCCTCTTTTCCTTCAAAATAAATAAATTACCAAGAAAACATATTATCTTATTATCCTTTATACTAAATCATTCAATAAGAAAATAAATTATGAATCATGTGTGAATTAAAAAAATGCTTGTATTCCTACTCTTTGTTTGAATATAATTATTAGAAATGTTTGTATTTATACTAATTTAAGTGAAAATGTTGAAATTGATGTCTATAATTAAGAATATTGTGTTTTTAATCCTTCCTTGCTGCTCATAATTTTGAAAATATTTTTTAAAATCCTTAATTTATTGATGAAAATCTAGCTAGATACATCTTGTAAGATTAATGATTTTAATATTAGTGATGTTTATGAATACTATTCTACCCTTAATTCCCCCATATTTAAAGATATTAATCAAGTGATAACTTTGAATGAACCTCATTTCAAACAATAGGTAATACCACCTTTACAACCTTTTCCAATCAACATGATACAAACATATATTATGGGAGAATCAAGAAATTTGAAAGATGATAAAAGCATCCAAAATGAGCATGTTAACAATAATTAAGAATTTAATTAAGACATGAATATATTTAAACATGCATACCTACAATATTCATCACAATACTATGATTGATCTCTCCCCATTTGTATGCTTCACTATGCATCAACCCAAGTGGGAAAAATAAAGTAACTTTTGGGTGATAATTCTTTGAATATTTAACAACCAAAAAATACCACTTTTCCCCAAACATTCAATTCAAAATAAATACATGTGATGGATTATGATGTAAAAATTTAAAGCACCCATAAAGTAATGAAGAATATAAAATCAAATAGGAAAAAAATGGTGCTAAGTATATGAACCTATCTTATATTTTGAAAATATTAAAGAGACAAGGGCTGAAAAATAAATTATTTTTCTATTCTATATGTGACATCACAACCATTGCATTATATCTAAATATATTATAATAAATGGAAAAAAATAACCAATACAATATATAAATAACATGTAACTAAAATAAACTATGAAAAAAATGTGCCTCCTACACCACACTTGGTAAAGCACTATGTCACACAGTAATAATATGTTAACACTATATGCCTTACAAACATAAACAAGCTTGTATTTATATAATCTCAACATAAAATGATTCTTTTGGGACTCATCGTTTACTATTAACAAAAAGTGAATGACATTGAGGGATTCCATGTATATATATTTTCAACCATTTTGTAATGTAAATTATTCTTTCTTATTATTTTTCATTATTTTTAATTTGTTTTCATTAAATTATAAAATAGAACATTGATAAAATTAAAAAAAACATCCTCGGTGACCATCGTCAATGCATATTAAATATTCCATAGTCTTGTGCATGGATTTTGTTCTATTTATGATTTATATGTGCCTTATTCTTAGTGTTTCCTTTTTAAAAATTATAAAAATATATAGAAATTCATAAAATAAATAAATTAAAAAAAAAACTATTTTTATTTATCTTGGTCATATGATACATGCCATACTTATTTTTATAATAAACTATATATTTTACATATCCATTTTTTACTTTCACTTTTTAAAATGACATACCTTGATCTATGTATGGGGAAGGGTAATCTAGATAGATATGATTATCAATTATATTTAGAGATCTCAATGGATGGAGACATCTCCTACTATGTCAAGGAATCACATTAATCTATATACAACTATCTTTACATATATCTTATTTATTATTCATTTACACGAGGTGCACATATTTTACTCATGTATATGGATACATTTATGTTATTTTTTAAATGTAATTACATTAGAGGAATATATTTTACACATCATCATATATTAGTTTCATTTAGGATTTTTTAGATCATAATTACATTCTTCTATTTTATACATTTTGAATGGTACTTTCCTTCTATAGCCATTGACCTTATTCTAAGCCACTTATTTCAAGTTTCTTGTTATGTTTAATTATCCTTGACAAATTTATTGTTGGTCTCATTATTATCAATTGTATTAGTATTCTTGATGATGATAACATACTTATTGAGATATTTTTTCATAGCATGCATTAAGTTATGAGGGAAGCCTATATATTCTTAGAATCCTCCTCATCCCATTTTTCTAATTTGTAAGCCTTGATCCATTTTCCTTTACATCCATGTTATTCCATGCGTGATTTTTTCTTTTCTTATAAATATAACTAAAAAAATAAAAATGTGGTTTTACACACAATTATATCTCTTTTCCCTTTATGGAAACCATACCCAAGAATAATATTTATTGGCTTATATATACACATGTTTTATTATGTTGGAGCATTCCCCTTACTTTTTTATCATTAATTTATTATTATTATTATTTCAGAATGACTTTAGCTAATATTCCCATGGTGTCAAGACACTAGTTATTCAATCATGTGCATTGTATTGGTTATATATGTATCTCTATAATGGGTCAAATTAATCACGTACATTATTACATATTGGCATTACTTGACTATCAATACATTTATTGACTTGACTAAATATTACACTTTGAGGTTACATAACACATTAATTTATGGTGGTAATTTTACCCACACATGTTTTCTATATATTATAGGTACTATAAATTCTTGAATTATAACTCTATGAGTTCAACATTAAGACTGACATATGACAACTATCCTAATTATATATGAATTTATTTGAGAATTTTTATATATTACGGAGGTAGAAAGTATTCCAAAAACACATCTGTATCCTTAACCATTGGTTCACATCCTATTTGTATTTGGCATGTAGTTGGCTATATCATATGTCATGATATTTTAGTTTTACATTACACTTTTGGACCTATATTAGGTAATTGTCTTAAACTATTAAATGGATCATGATACTCAATATAATATTTTTTTTACTTTATCACAATATTATTATCATTATTAATTAATATATGAATCAAATATTTCTCATAAATGGGTAGAAAAATATAAAAAATATTGGAAAAAATTCAAAATTCCAAAAACATTGGAAAATTTTAAAATTTTCAAAAACAATGGCAAAAATTATAAAATTCAAGACATTGGAATTTTTTTTAAATAAAATATATTGATTCATAAATTCTATGTATTTATATGTTATAGATTAGTTCATTATCCATGGTTTATGTAGTCTTATCATAGTGTTTTTATGGAGTGAGTGTTGTGTAGATTCACTAGTTACATAATTTCACATGGTGCGCTCTCACCTTGGATGGGCTAATTTCATAGACAACATGTCCTAGATTGGTGAATTTTAATTTCAAAGGATTCACACATGGTGATGTATATCCTTGATTATAATTTATTAGTTTTAGCTACATTACTACATTTTTCTCTAATATCCTATACATCTATTATAAAATGGATATCTCACACTATAATTGTTACATAATTACATTGATTATTTGTGTGTGAATCATTGATTGTGTGATTGTGTGTGTGTGTGTGTGTGTGTGTGTGTGTGTGTGTGTGTGTGTGTGTGTGTGTGTGTGTGTGTGTGTGTGTGTGTGTGTGTGTGTGTGTGTGTGTGTGTGTGTTTACCTATTTATGCATCCTTATTCCTATAGGATTATCTTTTCATCTTTTTTTTTGAGTTATTTCATGATTCAAGTTAATAAATTAGGTGTAGTCACTAACATTGTCTGGTCCTTTTTGGGTACCTATAGTGCTTTGGTAGTTACTAGACATCTATGGGAGTATATTGCTTGATTATGTTTTCATGTTTTTCTAGGCCCACCTTTGGGGAATGTTTGTTACATAGGTATACTAGTTTATCCCATTTGTAATTTTTTTTCACAATATATTGTAACATGAATTGATGCTAATTTAAAATACATAAATTTAAAATTCAAAACTCAAAACTTAAATTAAAATTAAAATTAAATAATTGTAGAAAATTAACTAGCTACAATCTCATCTATTATATGAGAGAATTTTATCAATTACATATGTTTTAGATAATACGTGTGATGACTAAATTAATTTTTATTTCATATGGTGTTTTTAATGTGTTATTTCAATGTGATTTATTCTATCAAAAGGGTATCCATCACTCATCTAAAAAGGGGGGCATTTATAAATGCATTTTTAAAATTTAAGACGTGTCTGTTATGATCAAAGATGAGATAATTATCTAATTACTTGATCAATAAGTGGATGGGATGTTGGTGACTCCCTAAAAAGTGTCTTGGATATGTTTGAATATATTTTTTTAAATTATAATATATGTACATTGGGTGATGGTAACTCCCATGATAAAGTGTTAGTATATGTTTTCAACCCATACAAATTATAGCGATGGATAAATTTTATTGGAATTTGGGGAAAATACTAGACATGTGTATTCTTTCCTATAATTCCTTTTAATTTAAATTTCAATAAATAATTTAAAAAACTTTAAATTTTCAAATAATCACATATATATCATGAAAAAAAATTATTTGTAAAAAAAATAACATTTTTTTAGGTAAATCAAGTAATCAAGTGTGGATGGAAACTTAGCGAGAGAAATTTCAAACCCTTAATTATTCTTTAGGTAATAAAAGGTTCATGTTTCAAGTTATTTAAATTTATAATTGGCATACACATGAATTTTATTAACATATCCACATCAAAGTAAGGCATTATGTAGACACCAAAATTTGACATAAAACTCTAATTCTTGTGTTTTATTCCCAAATTGACTTATTTTGAAAAATAGTACATTTTAACACATTTATAGGATTTCAAAAACCTTAATTGAGTCTTAATTTATTCCACTAATCCTAAAAAACACCTCAATACTTATCCATAAGGTATTTTTTAGTAAATTTTAAAAAGTTTTCACCTTTTATTCAATCGTACCTTGAAAATAAAACCTTATTTGTCTCTTAGAAAAATCCATTCACATATGGGCATACCATAGACAATACCATATACTTAAAAAATTGTACCTTAAAAATTTATGGCTATTTTTACCCATTTTCCATTAACTTTTCCTTTGCCCTTACCATTTACATTCTTAAAAGTCATCTTGCACACATGAGTCATCCCAAATCATATTATAGTATAAAGTCTTCCAAATCCATTAACCCTTCTTGGGATTTATATATGATCAATATAAATCATTTATCACACCAAAGTTATATCCTAGATCCAAACTTATCCATTTAAATTATATTTCATAATATTACACACTTGTGACACTTATCCATCTTGGTCCTTTACACATTCCCTTGTGCTAAAGAAGGATAATTATAATTTAATAATTGCATTGATAACTTATATGGAAGAGGAGGTTGAAACCCTTACTCAAAATATTCCATCCAAAAATTAAAAAAAAAATACATGGATCTCTAATTTTGAGTGTGTAGGAAATGCATTTTATAATGTTTCTCTAGAAGTTTATTGACTCCATTATCAATGTGTTGTTTAGGAGTGTGAAATATAAGTTAAATTGAAAATATTAATCATTAATCATATTTTAATATGCACATATTCAAATTGAAAGTATATTCATAATAATTAAGACATAAGACACAAAAAATATAAAACTCAAACTCTGGAACCCTACATAGATAGGCTCAGTGACACAGATAATATTGATGCCACAAAATAGGATTGGTGCATTAGAATTTCTATAAATAACATGTACAAGATATGCTTATATATTATGAACTCATATTAGATAAAATTTTAGGTCTAAAAATTTAGGAGTAGGTTAATCATAGTTAACACAACCAAAATACAATCTCAGATTTACTAAATATTCAAGTTGAATTGATTCATTAACCTCTTTGTTAATTCATTGAATTTATTTAGCTTATGTTTTTAACCCTTGGGATTTTAAAATTATTTATACTCTTAATAATGTTTGAATTCCATAGTTAATTATTATATGTTTATATCTACTTAATTGATTTTCTTTTAATAATATTTTTTATAAAACATATAAATAGGGTAAACAATAAGTGAAAAACATTCTTTTGAAATATTGAAGCTAGGAAATATTTATTTAATTGGTTTGAAAGTTATGTTCATTCCTATGTTATGATGATTTTTTATCCAATTTATTTAATGGAGTGAATTTAATATTTCAATTAAAAAATCATATTTTTTATGAAATTTAAATGTCTATTAATTGCAAATATTTTATGCAAAAGCAATGCCAAATTTTTTAGGATTATATGAGTTTTGAAATAAGGAAGAAATTGGAAATTATGCATTGAATCATGAAATCATGTGGAATTATGTTTTATGCATACATATTCACCTAAGTAGGCTCATTTTTTAAGCCAATCCTAAGGACATAAACAAGGATTTTTATCAACCACATTAAATTGATATGAAAAATAAAAAGGATTCATCTTGTTCTTCAATTTATCCAAATAAGCAAGGTGGTTTCAAGTCAAAATTGAAAAGAAAATGGAAATCCAAGAATAACTTTAACAATATTTTTCTCAAAAGGATCAAAAAGGACATTTGGTCACTATGACGTTGATGGTCATATAGGTGAGAGTTCTTGTAAATTCATTTTAAATTTCATCCTTTAGAATAATATGAAAAATAACAAGAAGAATGAGGCTATGACTTTGGTTCAAAGGAAAAAGGTTGGGTACAACTTCGATGTGGATGAGAGGATTTATCATACCTCCATTTGTAGAGAGGTATATTTTTTTTGAAATGATTATCATGATAAAGATGAACTTAAAAAATAAAAAAACATATCCAATTTAAATTTAAGAAGAAAATAATTTACATTATTTTTTATTATTTCCCTCAAAAAATTTAATTATAAATGAGTTGGTAGAAAAAATGGGTGTGAAATATATAATCATCCTAATATTTATTATATAGGATGGCTGAAGTAAGGAAAAAAAATACATGTAAACAAATAATGTAAAATTAATTTTGGGATGAATTAACATTTAAATAATGAATTTTAGGTGCATGTTATGCATCTTGATGTTTGTGGTGTAATTTTTAAATCCCATATAAGTATGTTAGATATGATATCTTTATGAGAAGAGATAACAAGTGTTTCTTGGTCAAATATGGTAAAATCTAAATAATTAATTCCTATGAAGGTATTATCAAACATATTCTTTTTAAGTGAAACATGAGCTTAAAAAATTGATTGATGCCAGTGGGATGTTTTATTTACTTCTTTTGAGGCATAAATAAGAAAATTAATAATTATAATAGAAGACTTTTCATATAATTCTATTAAATACTATCATAGATGAATGGAATGTTTTTTGCATAAATATATGGAAATTTTCTAATATCCTAGAGGTATGCATATAAAAATAGGCATTGATCATGAGGTACAATTATTACCAAGTTGTCCTTTTTATAACATTGGTCTTTATAGATAATTAGCAAAGGAGAAAAAATGAGGTATGAAAGGAATTACATTATTTGTTAGATCAAGATGTAATCCATCCTAACATTTCTCTATATGATTTTCATATTGTAATTATGTCTAAGAAATATTTTTCATGTAAAACATAAGTTAATTATATAACATTGAATAAATAAATATTTATAATAAGTATCCATTATCATGGATTTATGTTATTTTGGATAAATTTTGGAATGCTAAGTATTTCACCAAGTTGGATTTAAAATTCATTTATTACAAGGTGAAAATAAATGAGGAGGACACATGAAAAAAGGTATTCAAGATAAGGCAAGGTTTTTGTGAATGACTTGTAAATCCTTTTGAGTTTTGTAATTACCTTGGTGTTTTCATGAGGTTAATGAATTAGGAATTAATTCCATTCATATATAATTTCATAATTTTTTACTTGTAATATATTTTATATTTTTAAAATAAATTATTATGAGAATATACTATATTTGAAACATGTTTTTAAGGAGAAAAGGCTATCGATAAATTAGAATAAATGTGAGTTTGTACAATAATCACTTGTCTATTTTGAACATGTCGTTAGAGGTGGGGAGTTAAGAATTGATCATGTAAAATTAGAAGGAATTTTGGAATATAAGAAGCCTTATAATGTGACTAAGGAAAGAAAATTTATAGATGTAACTCAATAATTTAGGAAGTTAATGAAATATTTCTCTACCAAAGTATTAACTTTGCATGCCACTAAAATATGAAGTCTTTTATATAGGGTAATAAATAACATAATATTTTTTTAAAAGTAGATAAAAATATTATAAATTCACCTTTTATCACCTTAATTTTTTTTCAAAAACCTTTTGAGGTGGAAACATATTCAAATAATTATGCTACGGGATATTCAATATTATAAGGAGGTAAGACAATATGTTATCTTTTAGAATTATTTTGTGGGTTGATTTTGAATAACTTCACGTGTGATAAATAATTTTATGATCTTGATCAAGTGGTTAAGAAATGGAATCATTATATAATGGGAAAATAAATCATTATTTAGATAGTCATCAACCCCTCCAGTATTTTCAAGCCCAATCAAAATTGTAACAATTTGTAGACACCCGAATTTGGCACAACACCTATTTTTAATGTCTTTTTAATTAATTTATTTACTTAGGCATTAGGTTATGATTAAATACATAATGGTGCATGTTTATTATATTTTACACCTTTATTTTATGACTTTTTCTATATTATCTACCTTTTCCTTTATGATTTTATTATATTTCCCCTTTCACTTTATGATCCTTTATGACTTGATAAAGACCCTTGTTAGTTATTTTGAGTCCTATCTTAAGTATTTAAGTTTGTTTTAAATTTTATTGAGTCCTTTATTAATTATTTAAGTTTAATTTTAATTATTTTAAGTCATCTCTTATGTCTTTCAATTCTCATTTAAGTTCTTTTGGGTCCCTTGTGTGCACCACTAAGTTTTTAATTCAAATTATAAGAATCCCTATGTAAACAAAGTTATCAAAAGGCTTTTCATGAAAATTGGTCTCATGTTTTAATAATAAATCTCACATTAAATATATATTAAATGTTTTACATTTTTTATAGTTTATTTCTAGAGTTATATTTTGAAGTACTATTACATTTTCATTCTTGTACCAAAGGTGAGATAGGAGAAGAAGCATATAGATCTGTACATCAACATTTCACATATATAGATAGAAGGGATAACTATATTATCATGAGGAACATTTGAGATATGTAGGTAGTGCTTAGGTATAATGGGTTTTTTAGGACAACTCATCCATTCTTACTAACCCATTTTATTCCACCTTTATTATCTAATTGATATCCAATGCATGTACAGGATCTAATGTTTTGATATTTCAAGTGGACTAATTAAAGTCACTTCATTAAATATTCAATCATACAATCAGCCTAAAAAAAATCAAGGTAGTATACCAAATAGGATAAGTTTCTTTTCATTCCTTTGTGTTTGTCATTGTGTTAATTCACTTGTCAAACATATACTTGCCAATATTGTATTTTATACTAGTTTTCAAAAAATCATATCTTAAATGAGATTCTATTAGTTATGTATAATTTAGGGTTATTATATTATTAATCCAAATTTTATATGAAATATATTGGTGAACTTGCATATTTTTTAACATTTTCAAACCTTAGATACCCACTAGGATGTCTATTGAGCATGGTCATTGATGATAGGTTGTCATTGGTGTCAAAGAGAGGATGAGATATTGGTGCATTAATGACAAAATATTTGGGTTTGATAACTTGATGGTGTGGTCATGTTGAAGAGACCCTATAGGGTTTTATTTGTTATTAACGTTCTTATGGAAGTGAAAGGAATTCATCAGAGCAGTCATATGAGTGTCTAGGTTCAAGTACTCATCTTGATAGATAAGGATAAGTGAGCAGATTTATGACATCATAATTTTAACATGTGGTAGATTAAAAAGGAAATGATCACATAGTGATGTTAAATTTTGAGCTTAGTTTCTATGTTCTAATTTTTAGGTCATGAGATTATGTATAGCAAAAGATATTGTGGTGCAAAGTTGGCCTTTTAGGCAAATTACAGTGGTTTCCATAGTCAAATTTATGATATCAAAGATCTACATTGAGCATTTAATCAAGTGATGAATACATATGGAGAGTGATTAATATTAATAGATAAGGATCTAATGGTGATTTAGTGATCATGTAGATAGAGATCAATGACACGTGTGAAGTCATTATGTCAAAGGTTCATAAGATTATATGTGATAGTGACATGTGTCTTAATCATGATGATTTGATAGAAGATCAATAGCATGTGGGTGTTCATGAAAATGGAGATAAATGGTGTATTTTAATTCAAATATTTAATTCTCAAAAGGCATGTGGTAATTCTAAGTGGTGCAAGAGCAGGGATTGACAATAATGTGCTCAAAAGGTATATGAGGGTGCTAAGTGTCTTAATCACAAAAGCATAGATCAATGATCAACAGTGAATGTTAAATAGTTAAAGTTAGGATGATCATAAGGAGATAAATATAGTATGTTTTAGAAATTTTTTTGGGTAAATTAGATAAATACATGTGTCTACAATGTTTACATTACATAGTGACCATTGGCATTTGAATTAGCAAAGGAAAAAACTAGTTTATAGTATTTTGCTAATATCTTTTGATCTAGGATGAATTTTTTGATGGTGTAAAATTAAAATTTGAAGAGTACTTTAATACACATATATAAAATTTATTTATAAGTTTTAAATATTTATAAATTCAAATTTATTATGATTCAAAGTTGACTATTTGTCTGACCATGTTATGTAAGTGACCAAAGAAGGATATTTGAGTTGTTCTTAATAGTATTTTTTTTTCAATATTAACTATCTATTAGAGAGTGTTATATAATCCTGAGTACCATATGTGTGTAATTTGGAAGTTTGAATATCCCATATTTAGTGTGAACAATTTCTTGGAAGTTGATTGTATTTATTGAATGTACTGGTAGATTGAGTAACCATGTTGCAGGAGTGAGTTGAAGGTGTTCTGATCAAAATTGAAGAATAAAATGAGTATGGAGATTTTATATAATTATATAAGGATTATGAAAAAAAAATTATGTCATGATATGCCCTTGATAAGATATAGAGAGTCAAAATAGTATAATTGTATTTTGACTATGTGTGACCAGCCTGAGTGGTCATTTTGAGAGAGTTGTTTTTAGTGCTTAGAGATTGTGTTGAAGTTTCTAAATCACATGGAGGTGTTTCATATGTATATGTGAAATATTTGAGTAGTTTATTTATAAGTTTGAGACTATGTTTTCTATGTATGAAGGCCTAAAGAGTGAGGAAACCTAATTAGTAGGTTCAATTGTTGAGTTGGTGTTCTAGGTGGCATGGGCCCATATGAGAGTGATAAATGGGATATTAGAGCTAATTTTGATGTGTTTTCATCAATGTTAAGTTATTAATGTGGTACAAGTAGTCTCACATGTAATGTGTGAGTATGAAGGCCTAATTATTTTAGGTCTTACCAAGACCTAATGGTGGTTTAGGGCTAATGAGGTATTGGCAAACCTAAATAGTGTGTCGTTATTAATTTTAATATGTATGAGTACCTATTTAAAATTTATAACAATTATGGTAATCATATTTTTTGACCAAGATATTTTATACCAAGAGAGTGGTATAAATACAAGGCATTCTTGGCCTATTTGTGTTCATTATGGAAGGGTGGATTCAAGCGAAGGAGAGAACCTTTAAAAGAGAAGGTAAAAGTAATTGAGGACCAAAAAATAGCGAATATGATTATTCATGATTGTTTGATCAATTTGATGTAGGAGGACACATGGGTCATTAGACCTAATGAGCCTAGAAGAGGTAGTTTGAGCGAGTCAGTCTTAGAGGTAGCTTGAGAGAGAATGGAGGTGAAAAATACAAACAAATGTGGTTATCGCTAGTTGAAGAATTAAAAAAAAATTAATATGATATTTTAAAGGTATCCAAGTGGTTTATTATTTTCCTATTGGGTTGGTTCCTCCTTATAAGATAGAGTTTGTTAAAGGTCTAGTTGTTATGGGTGCTTAGCCAGATAGGGGTAGTATCTCCTTGTGGGATTGGTGTCTCACTAAACTTAGGGATGGGTGTTCCTTGATAATTTAGTGCTAGTCTAAATGTTGGATCTTTTTATTATAGTACTATAGTATATCTTTTAGGGTTTAATGGGTTTTATCCCCTAAGAGGATTTCCCACATATATCAGGTGTTTTATGCTTGATCTTATTTTATCTTCCATGTTCATTGTTATGAATAATGTGTACACTTCATGATTATAAATTTTGAATGGTTAAGGGTTTAAAGGGTTTGGAATTGGATTTAATATCTATCATCACTAATTCATACCCCCCCTCTCAGTGATTATACCTTTAATAATTGGTATAAGATAATGTCTTTTTGGAGTATGTCTAATAGCTTAAAGGTGATCCTAAGTAGCATAAGATAGATATGCAATTGAAGAAATATAATTAAGATTAGAAGGCTCAAGTAGAGGTTACTTATTCATGTCTAAAGTAAAGTGAAGAAAAGTTCAATTATTACAAGGTAGTTTTTGAGAAGTACAGAGGTAAGATGAGCAAGTATGATCAAGAAGAAGCTCAGAATAAGATCATGGCCTCAATATTTAAGGAGATTTAAGATGAGTTCATCAAGATAAATAAGGATATATATATATATATATATTGAAATAAATCTCAAGATCAAAAGGTGACAAAGAGAAGATCAACATTCTTGAGGATCAATTAAGAGTTACAAAGATTAATCTGAGTTTAAAAGAGGAAAAATGCAAATATCTTAAAACTTAGTTAGAAGAGACAAATGCAAAGTTGAGTTCAAAGCAAGGTGATCATGATGAGTTAGAGTCCAATATTTATTATATAAATATTATTGAAGATAAATCATGTAGATTGAAGGATGACATGACTAAAGAAGCTAAGAGGGATAAGGAGACCATCCAAGATATCAGAATTCAGTTAGAGGCTACAAGTTCAAGTATAAGAGCTAAAGAAGATGAGAGTGTTCAAGTGAATACCAAGATAGATTCATTTAAGGATGAGCATGATAAATTTATTGTCAAGGTAAATTATATTGAGAAAGATCAAGAGAGGTCAGCTCAAGACAAGAAGGTGAAAATATTGATTAGGCAACCAAATGCTATAAGGTATGAAAGTTCATTTAATGGTCATGATTTTGCATGTAAGCTTTTTGATCATAAGGAAAGAAAATTTAGAAGGAAGAGTAGCTTGTAAGCTAGAGGTATGGATAATATAGTCTACTATAATTTTCATGACATAGGACATATTACTATATTCTACCTCAAAATACATGGAAAAATACTAACCTAGGTATGGAGACCCTAAGATAATTAAGCTTGAGCATAATTAACCTAAGATACAAGATGGTATGTTTGTTGAGATTCATAATATTCATGAAGCAAAAGGTATGAATGATTTTATTTGTTTAAGTTACCATCAAGTTGGTAATATTTCAAGATATTATAAAAGCAAGCTCTCAAGTCATAAGAAGGTCATGAACATTATAGAGTGATCAAGAAAGGTCAATCTTTGGTATAGAAACATAAGGAAGTGAAAATCAAGAAAATTAATTCAGTCGAGTTGAAAGCTCAAGGTGGTTTGCCTCCTAAAGAAAAAAAAGAATTAAATATGAAGAAGGTTCAAGAATACCAAGAGAATGTGTCATATATCTAAATAGAAAATGAGAATCAAAATTTAGGTCAGGTTGAGCTCAAAGAAAATACCAAGGTGATAGTTGAGGCTAGTTCTGAGGTGCGTATGGATACAAGTAAACATCATGCTATTGTTAAACAAATTTCATGTGGAGAACATTAGTTGTCAATTTTTAGTGATGAGGTATGTCATGAATATTTTTTGTCTCCATGTATTATCAATTCATTTTTAAAATAAAAGGATAATAATGTAGTGGATGAGCAAGTTGATTCTCTTAGGTATAATAAAAAGAAGAAGAACTATCAGTTTCATATGACCAAGGAGGAGAAGGAATATGAGGAGTTATGGGAAACTCTTGGTTTCACATTGTTCTAGGACATTATGGGCTAGGGTGTCTCTATCTAAGCTTTAAGGATACACTTGACAAGTAAGAAGAAGCATGGTGGATGCCAATTGAGTTGTGGTTGATGTTGTAAGACAATAATATCAATTAAAGATGTTTTTGGCTAAGGGGGAGCTAACTCAATTAGCTTGAGTGGCTTGAAGAAGATGTGTATGATGTGAGGGGGAGCATATGTGAAGATGCTTCAGTCATGATAGAAGTGTGAATATGTCTACTATAGTTGTGATTTCAAGAATATTGATATGATGACTTGATAAAGCCAAGTCATGTGTTTTGACAAGGTATTTAATCTTTATACATGAGAAAAGAGAGCTTGTGAGTTATGTAGGTAGACATGTCTAAGGATTAGAGAAGGAAAAGTTTAGATTGGTGTATGTCAAAGAATATATGACATAAGATAGAGCTTGATGTTAAGGGAATATTTCTAAGCTCTATGAGTAGTTTGTTAGGTCAAAGATCAAGTTGGCATATTGAAGAAGAGACCATTTTTCATTAATTTTAAAGGGGGAGAAAGATCATAATGAAGGATTTAAAATAAGTAATAAGCCATTCTAAGGGTGTTTTACCATCAATGATAAAGGGGGAAATTATTGAGCATGTTTATTGATGTTAGGTTGTCATTAATGTCAAAGAGAGCATGAGATACTAGTACATTAATGAAAAATAAGTTGTGTTTGATAGTTTTATGGTGTGGTCATGTTGTAGAGACCCTATGGGGTGTTATGAATTCTTAGAGTGATTATGGAAGTGAAAAAAATCATTAGATCAGTCATATGGGTGTTTATTTTCAAGTAGTCATCTTGACAGATAAGGTTTAGTGAGAATAATCATGATGTAAACATTTGCATATGTGGTAGTGTTAGAATTAAATGATCACATAGTGATGTTTAGGTTTGATCCTAGTTTATATGGTCCAATTTTTAGGTCATGAGGTTATGTATAACAAAATATATCATGGTAAAAATTTGGCCTTCCAGGCAGATTATAGTGTTTCACATAGCCAAATTTGTGATATCAAAGATCTAAGATGAGAATTTAATTAGGTGATGAATATTTATGTAAATTTATTAATATAAATATATAAGGATATAATAGTGAGTGAGTGAGTGATCATACAAATAGAGATCAA
Organism: Torreya grandis; assembly: GCA_037957365.1. Classification (NCBI taxonomy): domain Eukaryota; kingdom Viridiplantae; phylum Streptophyta; class Pinopsida; order Cupressales; family Taxaceae; genus Torreya; species Torreya grandis. The sequence goes on from JARHVA010004490.1 coordinate 148,763, forward strand.
TGATGCATGTGAAGTCATTATGTCAAAGGTTCGTGTTTGTGACATGTGTCTCAATCATGATGATTTGATATAAGATCAATGGAAAATGGTTGTTAATGTAGATGGATATATATTGTGTGATTTAATTCAAATATTTAGTTCTCATAAGGCATGTGGGATTGTCAAGTGGTGTAAGAGTAGGTACTGACAACAATGTGCTTAGAAGGCACATGAGGGTACCAAGTGTCTTAATCATGAAAGCATAAATCAATGATCAATGATGAGCATCAAAGATTTAAATAAATGAGGCTCATAAGGAGATAAATGGATAAAATTTTATTAATTTTTCAAGTGACATGATATTAATAAACATGTCTATGTTGATTGCATTACATAGTGACTGTTGCCATTTGAATTAGCAATGGGAAAAACTAGTTTATAGTATTTTGCTAATATCTTTTCATAAAAGAAGAATTTATTGATGGTGTAAAAATAAAAGTTTAAGAGGAATTAAAGGTGAATTTATATAATTAATTTATAATTTTTAAATATTTTTATAGTCAAATTTATTGATCTACAAAGTTGACTATGTGTTTGACCATGTATTATAAGTGACCAGAGAAGGATATTTGAGTTGTTATTGATAGTATTTTGATGTTTCAAGATGAAATATATATTGGAGAGTTATATACTCCATGAGGAAAATATTTTGGTATTTTTGAGGTTTTAAAAATCCATATTTAGTTTGAAAAATTACTTATAAGTTGACTATGTTTGTTGAATGCACTGGCAGATTGAGTGATAATGTTGTAGGAGTGAGTTGAATGTGTTCTGAATAGAATTTAAGAAAAAAATGAGTATGGAGATGTTATATAAGTATTTAAGAATTATTATAAAGTATTTTATGTCATGATATTCCCATAATAAGATATGGATAGTTAAAATAGTATAAATATATTTTGATTGTGTATGACTAGCCTAAGTGGTCATTTTGAGAGTGTTGTTTATAGTTCTTAGAGCTTGTGTTGAAGTGTATAAATCACATGGATATGTTGAATATGTATTGAATAATTCACCCATATGATATAATAATATTTATATGTGAAATATTTGAGTAGTTTCTTCATAAGTTTGAGACTAATTTTTTTATGTATGTATAAAGAGTGAGGAGACCTAATTAGTAGGTTCAAATGTTGAGTTGGTTTTATAGGTGGTATTGACCCATATGAGATGGATACATGGGATATTGGAGATATATTTGATGTGTTAAAATCATTTTTAAAGGATGAAGGTGGTTTAATTAGTCTCACATATAACATGTGATTATGAAGGCCTAATTGTTTTAGGTCTCACCAAGACCTAATGGTAGTTTAGGGCTAATGAGGTATTGGCAAAACTAAGGAGTGTGTGGTTATTAAATGTAAAATGTATGAGGAATTATTTTAAATGTATAAAAATTATGATAATCATCTTGGCTGACCAAGATGGGTTATACTAAGAGAGTGGTATAAATACAAGGCATTGTTGGCCTATTTGTGTTTATTATGGAAGGGTAGATTCAATTGAAGGAGAGAACCTTTGAAAGAGAAGGTATAGGTAATTAAGGGAAAGTAGAGAGTGAATAGGATAATTCATGATTTTTTTATCAAGTTGTTTCAGGAGGACACATAGGTCATTGGACCTAATGAGCTTAGAAGAGGCATTCCAAGCAAGTTTGTCCTAAAGGCAACTTGAGAAAGATTGGAGGTGAAGAGTGAAGACAAAGGTCGTCATAATTAGTTGAAGAGAAGAAACATGTATTTAATATGGTTTATTCAAGGTATTTTAGTGGTTGATTAGTTTTTTATGGGTTTGGTTCTTCCTTTCAAGATAAAGCTTGCTAAAGGTCTAGTTATTATGGGTGTTTAGCTAGATAGGGGCAGTAGTTCCTTGTGGGATTGGTGTCTCACTAAACTAAGGGATGGGTGTTCCTTGACCAGTTAGTGCTAGTATAAATGTTGTATCATTTTATTTTAGGATTGTATTACATCTTTTAAGGTTCAGTGGGTTTTATCCCCTAAGAGGGTTTCCCACATATATCATGTGTTTTATGATTGATCTTGTTTTATCTTCCATGTTCATTTTTATGAATGATGTGTATGATTCATGACTGTATGAGTTCAATGGTTAAGGGTTTAAAGGGTTTGGAATTGGATTAAATATATATAGCATCATTGATTCACCCCTCCTCTTAGTGATTGTACCTCTAAAAAATTCGACCTTATCTTTCCAAATATAATTAATGACATATATATTTTGATAAGTATGAGAGTTTTTTTATTTCTTACAAAGATATAATCATAAACCTAATTTTTTTTGCATAAATTTTGTAAAAAATTAACATAATTTAAAATTTACTATTTTTAGTAATTTGGCATAAAAGCCAGTCAGTTTATCAATTTTAAAATTACATTTTTGGTTTAATCAATTTTATAATTGTTTTCAAAAATCTCATTCATATTTAAAAAATACCTAATGGATATATTTTAATTATTGATTATTTATTAATGGTTTTTTTGTTTTACTTCTAATCATTCTATTTTTTTTTATCTCATATATAATACATAACAAATATTTTTTCAAAAGTATTAGTTTTTACTATCATTGATAAATTGATAAATTTCTTTTTGTTTGCAAAAACATGAACAACTTTTTTGGAATTGTCAATTTACTATTTTTAGTAAATTCTTATTTAAGTGGTAAATGGTCTACCTTTATTTAAATAAATTATGGGTTTTCTTAGTTATATAATTTTGTTAAAAAACCTATTTTATATTTCAAATTTACTTATAAAAGCTATTGTAATAATTGATTCTTTACTATGTAGTTTTCTGAATTTGTCTATGCTCATTCTACCTTGTTTGACACATATTTGGTTCATAACAACTTAACTTTCAAAAATCATAGAGGTTTTAATTATTCATATATAAATAATTAGGAACTTGTTTTTGATAATAAAAAAAGTATTACTTATATTTCTTATAATTTTCAAATTATTATTTTTAGTAAGTGCTAAAGTAAGTTAATAAAAATCTATTTTCAAATTAATATCTGGGTTCTATAAATTCTCTATTTTATATAATAACCTATTTATTTTATTAAATATTTCAAATATCTCTTAAAATTTCCATTTATTTTTTGTGAAAAATTATATGACTTTCTTTTTGTTTATTCTTATGTGGTTTAGGGTTCCAATTAAAATTATGATTTTATAAAATCCAAAATTTTTGATTCCTACATAAAAATATTTTGCTTTATTTTTTTATTTTTTTTCATTTGTTTTGTTTGTTTTAGAAACTATTTTATGATATTTAAAAAAAATTATTAGCTATTGTCATGAAGGGTTATGGAGTTTTCTATTTATAGACATCATGGTATGAGGGGTTTTACTCCAATACTCATAGCCATAGTATATAGATAAACATGGAATTTAGTTTCCATGTGCCTCAAAGTGTATATTAAATGTTTATGATCCCTTATTTACACAAATAAGAATCATTTTTATCTATAAAATCTATGGTGCACCTAAGGGAAGCATATTTCCCATGATTTTACTCACAACTTACCCTCAAAAATAAGGTTAGTGGGCTATAAGAATGGTTTACCTTTGTATTTAATGTTCTGAAACATTGGGCCAACACTAATCAATGAACAAGAAAGTATATATGAGAGCCTAAAAATCATTCAAGCCCCTTTCCTATATTACCTATCATACCTTTATTTTTGATTGTATTATGTGATTAATCACCAATTTCATTATATATGCTATATTAATTGTTAACTTTAAGCATTCCCTTTTATTGTATTCAAATTCATTTCATTTACCATGGATAGTAAAAATAGATATGCTAGTAGTATTCATCTACTTGATGAATTGTTTTCCACTTATGTTGTCCCATTTTATTATGATAAAGTTTTATGAATAAATAGATATAAAAAAAACTTATGGAAGATGATTATATGGATTATTAAGATCTTGATAGCATGGATACATATGAATCATTTTAATATAAAACATATAGATATGACTTTATCCAAAAGGAGCAAGATGCACCTTTTGATTAATCTTTAAATTCATCTTTAGGGCATCCTCTAGAACCCTTTTTGGGTTCTTCTTTACTTTTGCCTTTGATCATACCTCTAAAAACCCCTTTGGTTTATTTTATAGATTTCTCTTTGGATTTAAATTCATTTACATCACTATATACTTCTTTGTATTATATTATATAATATACTACTCTCTAGATTTACCTCTACTAACACCTATAGATTCCTCTTTAGATTCTCCTTTAGAATTCTCTTTAGATACACTTCTATATTTCTATTTGGTTCATCCTTTAGACACTATTTTAGATATATATTTTGACTCTTATTTGGTCACACCTATAGTTTCCTCTATATATTCCCATTTAATATCCATTATGGATGTGCACTTGGATTCCACTCACACTCTTCCCTCACCTTGTTGAGGTCAACATACCCCTATTTTTGAAAAATAGGGACCCTCACACAACTCTTAACCTTAACACTAAAAACTTGACATGTTTTTTAGATTATTTTTATTTGACTATCATATATGCCTAATAAGGGTGGCATATTTGTTCATGATCTTGATTTAACTTCACCTAATATTGCTAATAGTGGATCTTCATGCTTCAATTATAGGTTTCATGGGACCCTCATCGAGTGGATTACACTTTAATTTTATATATTAATCCTCATTCAAGATTTTAATATCCTTTGGTCTATAAGAACTCAAGGTTAAATCCATGTTTTGAACACCTTGACACCCTCCTTCAAAAACACTTGCTTAGATCCTTCAGTTTAAATCCAAATTTCATGGGAGCAAAATTGGTGGGAGCACTTTAGAAAATGCAATGAACTAAGTTTAATTTTTATGTTAAAACTTAATCATGTTTTTTTAAAAACACAACCAAGCCCTAGCCTAAAAATCATGTTAGGTCCCTTTATATTTCTCCCTTCTTTGTTCCCTTTTATTTTAAAATCAGGTCTAACTTTCATGTTTACAAGGTCCTTTACTTTCTTAGCTAGGCCTCGCTTTATGTTTCATGGTCCCTCTTGGTAATCAGCCTAACATATTAAACCTAAGGCTCCATTCATGTTTTTAAACATAAAAGAGACCTTATCCCTAAGATTTTAGCCTAAGTTTTTATGTTATCCTAATCTCTAACTTAAATATCTTGATTCTTCATATGATGGTTCATGCTTCATCACGAAACATTGATTAGATAGAGCAAAGGATACCCAAAAAAAAAAGGCTTTGATCCATTGATCCAATCTCACTCGATCACTCAAATCATAATCAATGGCTTGCAGAGCCCATACAGAGATCAACACTCTATGGACTCTTCACATGGTCAATAGAATCAAAGCTCAGGAGGCCTATGGAGTTACCACATAGAACTCACATGTTCAAACTCAATAAGAAAGGGACCTTGGGATAAGGTCTTGAATTATGATTTTTAATTTTTAAAGTGATCATTATTTTATTATATTTTAAAGACTTTGGCTTATGCCTTAGTCTAATTTTTAAATATGGCCCTGAGCTAATGCAATCCACTCCATGACTACAAGGACCAATAGTGTGCATCTATTTAGATCATGATATATGGTTTGTGATTAATCATAAGAGATAATCTAATAGAGCATATTAAACCCAAGATTATGTGGAACTAACTACATTTAGGACTTAAATTTCAAACTCTCACGCTAGTCATGTGACTCCCATAAGACTATCATTGACATATATGAGGCCATCAAATTTTAGCCCCATATGAAAATTTATTAGAGATTAATTTTGGCATTCATGAAAATGTCATTCATACCTATGAGGCCATCATTGATGTCTATGAGATCATCAAAATTTAGCTCAAGATCCAATTTCATTCAGAAGATAAATGTACTTAAGGCTTGCATATCAATGTCAAAATTGATATTCCATAGAATAATTTGGTTTATTTTAAGTCATGTCTAGACTCAAGATCCTTATAACTAGGTTTATATAAGCATAGGATAATCTTGAATATCATTCTAGAATCTAGTCATGTTTTTAAATATTGACCCAAACCTTAGTCTATATTTTCCCCATGGTCTTTTGAGCCTAATAGGCTTAGTTTATCAAAAGGTCCCATTACCATAAAAATTATCTTAAAAAATTTAATATAAATTTTTATCATGTTTATTAACATGGTAAAAACCTAGATTAAAACCCTACATTAGATCCTTTTGTTATTCGAGGCCCCCTTTTAATGTGTTTTAAACTTAGCCTAAAAAACTTTGGTCTAAAGTTTGTTTCATGTCTATTAACACAAAATATAACTATATCCTAAATTATTTAGCCTATGCTATTTATATGTCCCAATATTGATTAAAGTTCATGTGCATTTGTAGGATCTACGACTTGTGAATGATCAAAAAAGAAAGATCAGACAACGCAAAACTAAGATAGAATTTTCAATAAAGCTTAAAGAAAGAATGATACCACCATATGGTAGAAGCATGTTAATGTGTAGACTAGCAATGAGTAGAGCTCTGAAAACCCATAGAACTACCAAGTGGCACAATTATGAAGCTCTCTAAAAACAAAGACAAATAACATGCAAGTCTTGGGATTAAGATCAATGATCTACATTGATCCATGCACAAAGATCAAATGGTACAAAATAAAAGGTAGAGTTTAAAATACAACTAATTCTTTAAAATCATTATGAAAAAGTGCCATGAAAGCTACCATTAGGATGCCACATATATGCCACATGGGCACAAAATGACAAAACTAGAGATTTTATGGGCTCAAAAAATCAAACATATAAATGCAAAAGTCTAAATCAAATCCAAGGCATGAATTCACCTAAGTCCAAGTAAAATGTCACCATTAAAGCTATAAAAAAAGCCTTAGCCTCTACTTAAAACCCTAATTCAATCCTAAATTAACCACAATCAAACTAGAAAGAACCTAATTATCATTTAAGAGAGTATAAACTAATCTAAAGACAATTTGTTGACCACTAGTGAGCAATTATAAAACTCATAGTCATGGTAGCCCAAAAATAGCATAGGGAGGACACCAAGATATATTTGACCATAGACTCAGAAGGAAGGTTATTTAAAGACATAGTACTTGACACCATGTCCTTGAACATTGGATAAAATAATTGGTGTAAGATCTTTTGGATAATTAAGGAATTACAACCCATAACCAAGAAAGATGAGAATATTGCATCCTTCAAGACAAGGTATTATGGCTTGGTTGTAGCACAAATGACAAGCCTTCACCATGAAGTAGCTAAACTAGAGGTACTTCATTATATAGATGTATTTTCCCCTATTTTTAAAGAATTTAAAATTGAAAAAGGCATGCTAATTATGAGAATAATCATAAATGAATTGCATATGTATCCCCCATTACATTTGATAACTACTACAAGATCCCCAAGCCCTAAGTAGATGTGCCCCCAATCATTAAATGTGATAGGGAAAATGACCTCAAAACCATCTTGGCACCTTGGGTATATTATGGTAACCATGTGTTTTCTAACCCTAGTGAGAAAATCCTCATCAACCAATTTTGACCTAGAATTAGACTAATAATGACCTTGATGAACAAAATTTATGGAATCCCCACAACCACTTATGTTGACAACATATGGGTGTCCTTGGTCTATTATATGATTGAAAAGGGCCTAAATCCTCCTATTATTGAACTTATCAGCACATGCTTATGTATACATATCTCCATAGTCAAGAAAGGGACTAGGAGATAAATTTATATGATGTCTTACCTCTTGGATGCCCTACTTACCATAATTGAGATCCCTAAATTTAGGTGATGGTCTTCTGAGAGGACATATATAGTGTCCTAGTTTTATTCCAAGATACATATCTTCAAATATAGAGACCACATTCATTTTATATGTGATTTCATCTATCTTCATTTGATTGAGGCCATAATAGGGATCCCTATGCCAAGGATCAACCCATTGGCAAAAAATTCATTGAATCCATTAGGGACATATGGTTTCACTTGGAATACAAATTCATCTAGATAAATGGAACACAATGCACTCCATTGAGGTTACTAGTCCATGTTCTAAATAAATTAGCTGAGTAAGAAGTTGCATTTCAAATATGTAATGGTATATATAGTGTTTATAGAGAGAAAAAGAAAGGATTGTTACATATTCCACCCTTGGCTATTGGTAGGACCATCTTCTAGTATTAGAACAACATTGAAGATGTTTATATACATAGAGCCTCTTTCAAATTACAACATGATGATTTGAGGCAATGGGACCTAAATGATAAGGTCACAAAACATTTGAAAAACAAATAAATAAATATTCCTTATGAGAATCACCCAGGTGCCTATAATTGTATGCACACAAAATCTTCATCCTTTAATCATGTCATAAAAAGGTTGAAGACACTCAACATCAACCCAAAAACAAGGTTTATGTGAGATTAGAAAGGAAATGATGACATTTGGCAACTTGGTCTAAGGAAGTACCACCTATTGGGGGTCAATCTTCTAGACCTCCTCCAACACAATAGCATATTGAAACACATCAACCTAAGACACAAGTTACATAGAAAAATAAAGTGTAGATTAAATAGAGAACTGAAGAAAGTAGAAATGGTAAAGGGGCATCATCTTCATCCCAACATAAAATACCAAAGTCTCCTATTGAATATATAGACATAATTGCATTAGATCTAGGTGAAATAGTGGAATATGCATTAAAAGCATTGGCTAGCACCTACAAGTTAGATGAATAAGGGAAACAAGTGGAAGAACCTTAACCCCAAACTAAGGAAAAATTATAAGTATAAAAGGATAAAGGAAAGGAGATATAATTAGACCTAGTTCTCACTACTCCCCCATAGAAGAGAAAGGTTGAATTGGCACTAGTCTATATAGGACCAAAGAGACCTAGACTAACCTTCACTCATCCATTGAGTGACATCAATATCATTAGTGATGATAACCCAATTCATGAACCAACTATTCCTAAGTGGTTTTTATGTGGAAAGCTACAAAATATACTAGCCATGCACCACCATTAGACAATCACAAAGTCAGTAAACATTCATGTTCATGACAAACTCAAACCATAGATTATGGAGCTACATAAACAAGAGAAAGAGAGAAAGATGATTGCCCCAAGGGGTTAGGTAGAACTCAAATGGATACTCCTAGAGATTCAAGTGAGGTACAAGTTGAGATCCCTACTCCAAAAGTGACTAAATCATCAGTAGGAGTTAGGTTTAATCTATAATTTGCTAACATGGAATAAGTGATTGAGAAAAGGGCTATGGTAGGAGGTGAAGAGTTCACCTTCCAAAATGTTGAACCATTTATTAGTTTAATTCTAGTAGCTAGACAAAAACTATTACAAGACAAGATATTTGAAGAAAAGATCCTCAAAGTAGCCTAGACTCAAAGTGATCAATTGCAAGCAATGATCAAGGGTCTACTATAAGAAAATAAGAATTTAAAAGAGGCTTCTATGCTTTCCATTCATGAGGATAGGTTTAATAAATTTAATGACACATCATGGTGGGACTATTCAGCTCTTTGAAAATATCTAAAGCAAGACAAAAATAAATAGGGATGCAAATCTCTAAATTAATAGGCCAAGTTAGCTAATGGTAGGTTACAAGCTTTCAAGTGAGGAAAATTATTAAGGCCCTATCTAAGAATCTAGTCCTAGTTCTTAGAACTATTAGTTAGGCACATTTGAATATGGTGTTGTGAAGACTTAATACCTAATTAATACTAGATTCTTGAGTCTGATTAACATTAATTGTCAACCTAGGGTACATAGTTTTTTCAGGAATGTCATCACTATGTATGCATTAATAATCTATAGATTATCTTACTTACTAGGTGCAATATAATGAACTTATATTTAATTTACTAGATAGTTATAATATGAAATTATTATAACATAAATACTTCACACTTATGAATCACACATTGCATCACACTTTATATAATCAAACTAATAATGAAATCAACTTACATAACACACTTAAACTAAAGAGGGTCAGGATCTTCACTACAACTCCTTCCAATGGGGCCCTTCCTCATTTAGAACTGAGTTCTAATCCTTCTCTGAGAGACTTTATAAAATATTCTTACAAAATCAATCGTCTCATTACTTAGATCTATAGAAATTAAATATTGTTATAGAAGATTAAAATATTTAGAATGCAATGACTTCTAAAATTCTACTACTCTAGTATTATCTATTACCAATCTAATCTAGGTTCTACCATTAAATAATAAGGAAATTTATTAGTTTCAACCAAGAACACTAAACTAGGAAAGGTACAAATACTTTGGGAACTACCCCAGTCAACCATTTGGTGGTAGTAACTAAAGTTACTTATTTTAGGTCTAACTGGGTTAAGGATAATATATATTATTTTGTTGTTTTACTTCTTTTTATCTCTTTTCCATTGTATTTATCTTACTCATCTTTGGTAGCACATCCAAGATTCTTTGCATGTGAGGAGTCTATAAAAAATATATGGAGGATCCTCTTCAATCATACACTTGGTTCTTAAGATAGCTGGATGTATCCTTAAAATACAATCACATCTTATCATAATAATAGTTCTATTTTACATAGTGGTTGTGGGATCTTATAGGTGAAATCTTGCAATTACTATGGGAAACCTATAGGTGGAATCTTGCATCTTGGTAGTTTCTATGATCAAGCCATAGGTGAAATCCTGTAGTTTCTATGGGTAACCTATAGGTATGATCCAATAGTTATTGTAGGTAAACTACAAGTGGAAGCCCCTTTTGATATGGGTTTTTCTATAAGTGTTGTGCCTAAACAAGATTCATGTAGTCTTATGTTACCCTTAAAATGTTTGTTAAATAAAATTACATAAGTATAATCTAGTCAAATAAAAAGCATCATCAATTTATAACATAAAATGTATATATCAATGCACACATAAAATCATAAGTTCATTCATTCATTTACATGAGTCGTGGATGGTTATGGGGATTTACATAGAAAAAGATATATACTAGGTATGGATGAGGCTATAAAATAAATCAATTGGTGGCCTCGTCACACCCCCCTACTTAACCTCTTTCTCTACCTTAAGAAATCCTTGGTTATATATTGAAACCATAGAATTTTCTAAAATCTAGGGGCTCAGTGCAACCCATCCCTTCAGAGATATAGAAACCTTTAGCATCATCAATGTTCTTCCATCTTTTCTTCTCTACTTCTCTATCAACTGGGACCTTTTCCTCCCAGGTAGTAATTGGGAACCAAAACATAGGTGGTTAAAAAATCAACCCCAAACATTTTATATTTCTCCACCTAATAAGTTAAATATACATATATACCCTATGTATGGCCTCCCTTGAGTTTTAAGGGGAATAAGGTTCATTTTTTTTCAAAGCATCAAAGAGTTCTACCCATCTATGAGAACAAGAAACAAAAATTTGATTTCCATCTCCCTTCATAAGACTCAAGTAGTGATTTTAAATCTCTATATGTTTCCTTATGACCCATGTTTATGGAGTATCTAAGTTTATGAAGGAGATCCATTCATCTATTACAAATTTTGGATTAGTTGATTCACCCCTAATCATTAGGGTAGCTTCTTTTTCTTTTTCTTGATACTCCACCTATTTCTTTCTTCTTGTTTCATTAAGGACACATGAAGTAAATACATTTATTTGAACATCCCCCAAGTATATATTTGGATTCCAATTTATATCATGGGTTAAAACATACTAGTGTATGTAAAACTCAGTCAACTGTGCTTGGATATTAGGGTCAACATGTCTATAGACTTTAAGGAAAGATTTAGGGTCACAAACCATGTAGGACTAATAATTATAGATTCTATCATATTTGAATTTAAGCCATCTTTATTCTAAGTAGACAACATACACCATAGAATTTGATCTGCACTCCATTAAAAATTTAGTGGTTTCATACATTTTAGTAATCTTTCCTTTCAAATGATTGATCCTATTTTTAGCCTTTTCCAAGATTTTTTTAAGTCACCTTGTTTCTCTCTTATTTCAACATATACCTTAAATATTTGTACGAACTCCTTATGGTAAGTTTCACCATCACTAAATTTTTCTTCAAGAAAATTCAAGAGGTCATCAGTTTTTACTAGCCTAGTAGCTGAAAGATCCACATTAATTACTTCCTTTATTGTAGGTATTTTTGTAGTAGTCAATTGAGGAGAAAATATATTGTATAAAGGTACCAAAACAAGAGAATTATCTTTTACAAGTGCCTCTGAGGGTCCACTAATGTTATCTATGGGTAAGGTAGATGAAGTTGCTATAGGTTCCTCTAATAACCTTTATTTTTCCATAGATGGTTCTATAAATTCTCCTACCTCTAGAAGTGTTTCTAGGCCTCTCTTGCCTTTCAATTTTATTATCTCATTCCTCAACCTATATATTTATTTCATGGCTTGTTCTAAGGTTTGGAACTCCTAGTCATGAGGAACTACCTCTTTTTTTAATTCTTCTTCCATAGTCTTTTTTTCAATAAATTTTTCTTCTTCTATAGGTTGATCTATCATTTTCAGCTCTTATTCTATGTACCCAATGTGTCTAAGGAGATTCACATCTTCCTCAATGAATCTAGGTGGCTTAGGTGACTGCACTTCTTCTTCCTTGGTAGATTTCTCTTTAGTAGACCATTCTACAATCTCAAACCCATTAAAGGTCTTTCAATCCTGGTAACTTTCTTTTCCTTTTCATCCTCACTGATGTTTATGGGTGAAGAGGCTCAGGTTGTCTTTTGATTCTTAATTCTTTGAGATCTCTTAGGAGGGGGTCTCTTTCTTCTTAATACATAGGGTTTATTTTCTTCAATTTTATTCTTATTTTTAGGAGGGGTAGCTATTAGAACCTATTCTTCCTATGCAAAAGGTGATGGAAGAACTTCCTCTTCCCTTGAAGGAGCCATGGTGGAAGAATAAATACTTGGTGAGGAGATAGTTGGAATAGTGGGAGAAGGAATATTTTAACTAGTTTGTGTGGGTGGATTTTCCTCCTCTATGTCAGAAGTACGTAGGACTATTTTCCTTCTCCTTTTTTTGCATGTAGCAGTTTTAGATGAACCTTCAGTGGCTATGGGCTATCTAGTAACACTAGTGTTTGTAGTACCTTTTTATATAGTCTATTGGGATTGTTATTCAAGATATTCCTCCTCATTATTTCCCTCTTCTTGTTGAGGTTCACCAGTCTCTAGAGTTAGAAATTATTTCCAATTGAGGTCAAGTCTAACAGTGTTTATTCCATGTTTAGCTATCAACCATATAAGTTAATGATGAGATAGGGCTTTCTCAACCCCTTTTTGGTATTCTTTGGACATCTTTTTTAGAATTATCCATAGGTGGTTTGGAACATTAATGGTTCTATCATGCCTTAAGTGATTCAAAAAATTAAACTAAAGAGTATAAATCAGAGAGTACCTTCCTTCATAGGTCATATATTTGATGATGTATGAGGCTACTTACCTCTAAGTTAGTGGTAAGATGAGTGTCTCCACACCACATTTATTCAACACTATCATTTCATCTCTCTAACAGAACTATTGTCTGACTTCTTGACCATTAGGTTTGTCTTCCCTTTTCTCTTATAGTTGGTAGCCTAGTTGCCTAGCTTACTAGTTCTTTAGTGACTATAACTGTAATGCCATATATAGTAGATTGATCTCTTGTAAATCACCCTAAAAATTCTTTAGCAAGGGGTTCTAAGAAACAATACAATTTCTCAAAATAATTTATCCATCCAACTCTGTTGAAGATAGCCTAATTGGTTGGGTCTCCTTGAAGTTGCCTATAATGTATGGGTTCCCATCTCACAACTGGCCCTCCCATTCTAGATAGGTTTATCTTTTTGATGACCCTTTGAATTGATAATTGTCAACACACTCAATTTATCTTCTAGATTTATACCTATAACAAAGTGGGTTTTTTCAATAAAGGTGGTTTATGGTTGTAAGTTGCAATTAATGTCATGCTTTAGCTTTGTTCGAATGGGTTGTACTCACAAGTGAAAATAATAAAAGTGATTGTTTTCCCAATTGATTTTATGGTGTCATAATGGGAATGCAATCCATATGTATGGACTATCATAGAGTGTCTGGGATTGATTACCTATAGTATTCTCCCCCTCCCACATGAGGTGTCAATTATCCCCAAGTGACATGAAATGAGTAAGATGAAAAGAGAGAGGATGGAGTCATGATGAGGGTATGAGTGTGGGTGGATACAAGACTTAATGAATGACTTATTAAATATTAAATACAATTTTCAATATAATACATGATATATTAAGAATAAAAAATGTTTTTCTATGACCAAAAGATACACCATACCTTTTTCACAATTTACCTAGGGTTACATAGAGGAAAATTACATGTAATTGTTTGATAGAATGTAATGATTATCTTGGTCATTATAACTTGAATAAAATGGGCCCGTTGAGTAATCATGAGATCATAAGATGTTATCCTTCCATGATCCCCTTATCAACCTTCATGCAATCATGACAACCTACATGGAACTAGAGTAGGGGTCTTGTAGTGGGATGATAGATTATTTCCATCCTACTATAAAGTGGTCACTATGGATCTTTGTGTTACCTAAGTTAGGTGTTGTATGAACATGAAAGAGGGTAGATGAGGATTTTTTTGCTTTGTGATCTTCCTCTGCATGAGCCTATTGATGATTTGTCTCTGTGTTGTCTTACTCCATATAGATTTTGTGCATAGTGAACTTTTCTTTTAGTAACTAGCAGGGTTTTGAAACTTGAAACCACTGCTCCAAAAAAAATTCTAGATGTCACTATTTATCATAGTGAAATCATCTCCATGGAATGACTAGAAGATGAAAGTGGTTCATGTGTGTCCCTGTAGCCATAAATCCTAGTCTGTAACATTAAAAATGGAGATTGGAAGTGTATGTCTTTGTTATGGCTCTTACCTTATTATTCAAAGGCATTCCATAGTAATGTTTTGAATTTTTTTCTCTAATCCTCCTTCACTCCTCTATCTTGTCTAGTGTCTTCTATGTATTTTTTAAAATCCCATAGCCAAATCCATAGCTTAGAGTTTATTAATAACTAACATGCATGCACTAGAGAGGTGTATATATGTGTTAGGATGTACCTACAACAACTATAGGTGGAGCCTATAGAAACTACAAAGTTATGCCCAGCTATAGGTTAGGTGGTCATAATAGCTATACCCCATAGTAAATGAAGGAACACCTTCATTGATAAAGGTACCTATAAAAATGGTGAGGGATGTACCTATAGTAGCTACATAATAGCCCATGGAAACTAGAGGAAGATGAATAGTTTTGCTCAGAATGATTATTTATTTTACTTTTTGGTTCTTAACCATAAATAGCTATCAAGCTAGTTTTTTATTTAGGCCCATTTTATGGTTCTAGGTAGCTAGTAGACTAGTTTTCTACCCAAAAACTACCAACACCCAAAAAAGGTTTTCATTGTTGGTTGGTTTTTTTTACTCTAAATATTACCAATAGTAGAATGTTTATTCTTGGTCCTTGCCAAGTCAACTATGAGGGTGACAAGTCAAAGACCATGTGAAGGTATCATCCTTCATGTTAGAGGAGGGATAGGATGTCCTCCTCTCCTTATTCATCTATGTGTTGATTGGTTCTCCCTTTGTTTGGTGAGACATCATGCTAATCCAATACATCATTATATCCATTTTTTAATTGCTTATGTATATGCTTGGTAAACTCCTCTTGAGTGAGTGGTTTTTAATACAAATTTAGTCTATGTCCATTGATTAGTAGATAAAATCTTACCAGATTAATAGTTTAAAGTTACATTGATCCATCATCATAAACATGCTCAATATCAAATGGACTACGCCATCTAGTCTAGAGTTTACCCTTGTCATCCTTGTATTTTGAATAAAAAAGAAAGGCCCAATCTCTTTCATTGAATTGTCTAATCCTAATTTACTTGTCATGCCATCCAATCCACTAATATTATACAAGTTTTATATTCTACAATGTCTATTGTCTATATTCATCTAAGAAATTTTGTTGCATAAGCCTTTACTTCTATGCTTTAGATATGTCTATCCCAAGTTTGTAGTGATATCTGTAAGGTCTTGTGCTCAAATTCAATTGGTAAGACAAGATTCTTCCCCTAAACCAACTCATATGGGGTGAAACATGTAGTGTTCTTCCACATGATTATATAATCCCAAATAGCTTTAGGAATTCTAGCCTCCCAATCCTTACAAGACATACTAATAGTCTTGGTCAAAATATTTTCTAACTCTCTATTGGTGACTTTCACCTATCCTTTGGACTATGGATGATATGGAGTTAAATTCTTATGCCTAATCTTATATTTTTAGACTAAGGTAGTAATTAAACTAGCAATGAATTGGAGTCCTTGATTAGTGACTATTTCTCATGGCACACCATATCTTATGAATATTTCTTCATAGAGGAAAGCTACCACCTTCTCATCCTTGGTGTGGGTAAGATCCTTTACTTCCACCCATTTAGTGATATAGTCAATACATACAAGGATGCACTTTTTTTGTTGGATTTTAGATAAAAATGTCCTACAAAGTCTAAGTCCCATTTTTCAAATGGTTCAGACATTATTTAAGGCTACAAAGACATCTCATCTAAACATGTGGGTCTCCCTATATGCTGACATCTATCATAATGAGTAGTATACCTTATTGCATCTTTATGGAGTGAGGGCCAATAATATCCTATATTTACGATTTTTACTATTGCATGCTTGGCTAAAAGTGCCCTCCATAGGGTTCATCATGGTAGGCTTTGAGAATATATGGAACTTCATCTTCTCTGAGACATATTTTGATGATGGATTTAGGCCCAATATAGAAAAGGAATATAGAAAACCATGAATACCTGCCACTTTTTGAATCAAAGTTAATTTTTTAAGGAGAAAGTATTGTAGAAGTAACCCTGTTATAAGGTAGTTATCAATATCAACATACCAAGGTGAGGTAAGGGTGAGGGATAATAGGTGCTTATCTAGAAATGAGTCATCCACTATGGTATCTTCTTAAGGGGATTGTAGTCATGAGAAGAATTTATCCATGCCATTTTCCTTCCTAGGCTTATCTACAATATTTAGATCAAATTATTATAATAAGAAAAACCATCTTATCACTCTACTTGGGACAACTAGTTTGTAAATAAGGTACCTAATGGTTGTATGGTCTATATGAACAAAGACTTAATACCCTATTATGTAGTGACAAAACTTGTTGATAGCATATACTACTACCAAGAACTCTTTTTAGTGACCATATAATTTAATTCTAGTACTTGTAGGTTCTTGCTTATAAAATATATGGTATAATCGATTGCTTCATATTTTTGGCCTATAATAGCTCCTATGACAATATCTAACGAATCTATGTGAATATGGAAGGGAAGATTCCAATTAGGACCACACAAAATAGGGGTGGTGGTCAATAATTCCTTCAATTGTTTGAAGGTTGTATCGCAGGTAGGAGTCCATATGAATTCATTATATTTAGTCAGGAGAGTGAAAAATGGTGCTACTACTTTGCTGAAATTATTGATAAATTTCTTTTAGTAATTAGCATGTCCTAAAAAAATCTTGACATTCTTATATTTTTGATGAACAGGTAGGTTTTTTATGATGCTAATTTTTATAGGGTCAACAATAATTCCTTCAGTAGATACATGGTGGCCTAAGACAATGCCTTCTATCATAAGCATATAGAATTTATTGTGACTTAAAGATAAATGGTGTTCTTGATAACATTGTATCAGTTTATCTAGGTTCTTTAAGTACTCATCAAATATTTCTCCATAAATAGTGAAGTCATCCATATAGATTTCTACACATTCATTGGCCATATCTGCAAAGATACTTAGGACATCCCTCTAGAATATTGTAGGAAAGTTACACACCCTAAAAGGTAATACAACATAAACATAATTACCCCAAGGATAGGTGAAGGTGGTCTTCTCTTGGTCCTCAAGAGCAATTCTAATCTAGTTTTAAACACTGAAGCCATCTAGAAAGATAAATTTTTTCTTTCTTGCTAGTGTGTCCAACACCTGATCAATTAAGGGTAGAGGAAAGTGATACATTATAGTTGTATTAAGTTCCCTTTAATATATGCATACATGTTATTCTCCATTTTTCTTTGGTATAATTACCAATGGTGAAACCCATTCACTGTCTGAGATGGGATATATAAATTTAGTGGTCAAGAGTTTTTACAATTCCACTTTAACTATTTCTCTAAGAACTGGATTCATCTTATGTTGTGTCTATCTAATTGGTTGGCACTCTTCTTTGATATAGATATTATTTGTGCATGTTTCTATGTTGATTCCTTCCATGTCCTCATAATCCCATGTAAAAGTGTGTTGGTTTGCATGCAACATGCTGACTAGGAATTTTTCCTCATTTGACTCCAACTTTCTATTAATAAGCAATGTTTTTCTTGGAGAGATTTCAATTTTTCATGAGAGTGCTTTCATCATTTAGATATTACTAATGGATCTAGTTTGGTTATAGCTCTAAGGCAACAACTGGTGGAATATTTTTTATATTGATGCATCATAATTATCTTCTTCTT
This sequence comes from Torreya grandis, assembly GCA_037957365.1. Taxonomy (NCBI): domain Eukaryota; kingdom Viridiplantae; phylum Streptophyta; class Pinopsida; order Cupressales; family Taxaceae; genus Torreya; species Torreya grandis. Next base: position 167,455 of record JARHVA010004490.1, read on the forward strand.
AGAGGCTAGAAAATGGGAACTCAACACATTGAAGGTGGTTGAGATCTATAAAATGAGTTTGGTAATTATTCTAGAGAAAATTAGAGAGAATTTCATCTTCTTCTTGATCAACCAAGGTGCATGCATGGTCTATGGTGAATACAAGAATCAAAGGAGGCTGGTCTACCTCATCTTCTTTAACCCATAATGTATGCTCTGGTGCCAAGGCTAGATATTTTGGAGGATAGAGGACCAACTTCTTAGTGTGGTTGCCATTGGATATCAAGACGTTGCCTAATATAGAGCTAATGAATGCATCAATTGTAGAAAGCCAAGGTCATCCTAAGATAAAAGTATATCTACCCAAATTATAATTTATTTGTAGAATAATGAAATATGTAGGATACTCCCAAGAATCCATAGTAATGACAAGATCTTCATTGACTCTTTCTAGTCTAACTATAGACCTATCAACTATTTGCAACATTATAGATGCGGGATGAATATTATTCAATTATAGTTTGTTCATGATTTTAGTAGTCATTACATTTATTTCATCCCTAATATCTATTAATGTATTAGATAACTATTGGTCATAGATCTAGACTGTTACTACTAGGCATCTTAGATATAAATATTTCTTTGGTAGGGTATTTCCTAGCATAATGTCTACCAACTAGCCAATCACATGCACTGTATTGGAATCCTTCTTCTTCCTTCTAAGTTTATGTAGACATAAGTCTCTAATAACTTTGGAATATATGGGCACATCCTTGATAGCCTAGAAGAGAGGAATTTTAACACAAAGATTTTTGAGCTATCATATGAAATCAAATTTAGGCTCAATTGCATGGTTCTAAATGCTAAAACATTCTAAAAATGGTGGGGCTATTTCATCAATAGCTTTATTTGCTAGTTTAAAGAGTTCTTGTGGTGGTGAAGGTGGGTTAACATGATCTTCTCAAGTTTCCTAATCTGACTCCATTATTATGAGTGGGGTTGGGGGTGGTAGAACTTTCCATAAACATAGGTTAACTTCATTGATGTTCACCATATATGTCGAGTATTGGATAGGTTTAGTACTAAATGTTGGCTATATTTGCTTATTTACAAGATTCTACATAGGTAGGGTAGGGATGTAATTAGACTTGGGTGAATCTTGTGTACTAGTCATAAAAGTAAGAGGTTATGATTGTTGTTATGGAGGTAATCTTCATTGATGGTTTCCCCAAGGCTGATTGGGTCTTCAGGTCTATTACCATTGGTTTTGAAGGGTGGGCCTTGGGATAGTTTCCAAGATTGTGTCTAAGGTGGGGATACATCTTTTGAATGTTTTTAAGAGGTGGTGGGGTAGCTTGTCTGAGGTGGCTACTAGATAGAATTAAGAGGTGGGATATTCATCCATGGATATTCCAATTGGGAGTAGTATTTTCTAATTGTGAATTAAAAGAGGTAAATTTTGTAAAAGGTGGATTTTGTCTCATACCTAGATAATATGGTCATTGAACCCATGGATTTATTTGTGAAACATAGAAAACTTGGTCCCCATCTCCTCCTACAACATGTAGCTCTACTATTTCTCATTTTTCAGATGTGATGTTAGCTACTTTAGCCTAAACCTCATGACACCTACAATCTATTTTCTTCTTTTTACAATCTAGACAATAGATGGTCAAAGTTTGATCAAAGGCTAATTTTTTTTGTCTTGAGTGCAAGATATCCATTTGGGTGGCTAAGTGACTAATAATATCCTATTTCATGTCTTGTAAATGGTTACTAACTTCAAATTTTGATAGGCCACTTTCAATATCCAGTAGAAGCTTGTTTCCCCTGACTTTGTTTATGGTAGACCTAGAATAATTCTTGCTCAACTCCTTGATGTATGTGAATGGTAGATGGGAGATATCTCCTCCACTCATTAGGTCCAAGGATTTTAGACAATATTCTTTGACTCCTTTTAGGAAGATGATTTTTAGAGGCTCTTCTCCTAGTACACTTTGCTTGAATTTTTGTACATTGAACATGAACTGCTCAACATAGTCTTCCAAAGATTCATCCCCTTCTTGAGTCATCCTGAATATGTCATTTCTTCTAGAATTTATTCCTCATCCATGTTACTGATACTTAGCTAGAAATTTCTTTTTCATGTCCTCCCAAGTGTGGAATGAATTACTACATAGTCTCATGAACTAGCAAAGTGGTGAGTCTTTGAGGGTGGCAAGAAAAAGTTTCAATTTCTATGCATCTTGCCTATAATCATATATTCTACACAGCATATCAAATTCAAACAAAAATGTGTTCAATTATTTTGATAATTTACCTCTAAAATTAGGCAAGGCTGAGGATGGGATATTTTTCATTTGTGTTACACCTATTACATCTGTAATAAGAAATTCAAAAGTAACTATGTTTGGAGTCCTATTGTCATCCATAAAGTCTCCTCCATTCATGATGGCTTTTCTTGTTATATGGATACCAAAGGTACTCAGGATCATGTCTTCAAATTCTATATTAGTCCCTTCATTAGTATGATAGTAAATGTTTATATGTTAATCCATAGTCTTTTTAATAGATAATAAATCTAAATGTTTTCCTAAGCTTTCTTTGATTTGTTCAAGAAAACCTTGTTAGAATGTTATTCTGATGTTACTTTCTGGAGTGTTTGGTTTGTGAAATTCTTCTCCTTATTTTCTCTTTACTAACTTAGTTAATAATTCCTTTGCTTATGTTTCCTTTTTCAAAGCCAATAGTACTTCTTCTACAAGTTACCTCCTTTGGTTTGTAGTGTTTCTTTCTTCAATAGCCTTTTGACTTATGGTATATTTTTCAACAAGATTCTTAGTTGCTATAGGTATTTGTGGTTCTTTCTCGATAACAACTTGTGGCTTATTTGGTGGGAATCTCCCTCAAGAATCTCTTTCTCTCTACATATATATTATACCAATCCTTCAGCTATCTTGTCCCTTCCTACATAGGGTTAGTGTGTTTTTTATGTGTTCTAAGAGGTTGTTTCAGAATAAGCAAAAATAAAATGTAGAGAAATAAAGGAGTGTAGAAATCAAAATGTTTGGAATTGAAATTTGACTTATATAAATAAGTAAATTTATCTACTAAAAGTGGTAAAATTACTCTATAAAGTAGGAAATGAAAGTAGAAAAATTAATCTAGAAAGTAAGAAATGAAAGAAAGAAAATTAATCTAGAAAGTAGGAAATGAAATAATAAAATGAAAGGCACACTTTGTGGAAAGTAAATCACTCTTAAAAGAAATTAAATTCTAAAGAAAGCCATTAAATAATTAAATCAAAATATTTCAAAGAGGCATTTAAATTTTTACACCATCAACATCCAAGAACTTAGACATCTAGTATAAGACAACGTAGTGCCCTCACTTGACTTGCCTGGCTGGGGAGGATAGTGCATTAATTAATCTTAAAAATAAATAATTGATCTAGAAAGAAATAATTGACATCCTCCCTAGAAATGATGCTCAAATATTTTGTAAACTTATTACCTAATTAATACCAGATTCTTGAGTTTGATTAACATTATTTGTCAATCAACGGTACATAGGCTTTTCAAAGATATCAGTGTTATATATGCATTATTGAACCATAGATTATATTTATTACTAGCTATAGTACAATTAACTTATACTAAATTTACTAGATAGTTATACTATGAAATTATTATAAAAAAAATTATAGAAATACTTCACACTTATGAATCACACATGCATCACACTTTATATAATCAAACTAATAATGAAATCAACTTACACAACACTCTTAAACTAAAGAGGGTTATGATATTCACTAAAACTCCTTTTGAGGGAGCCCTTCCTCATTTAGAACTATGTTCTAATATTTTTCCAATAGATTTTACAAAAGCTTATTATAGAATCAACCTTCCCATTACTCAGATCTATAATAATTAAAGATCACTATAGAATATTATAATATTCAAAATGAAATTACTTCTACAATTTTACTAATTTATTATTATCTATTACCAATCTAATCTAGGTTTTTCCATTAAATACATAAGGCAATTTATTAGCTCCAACCAAGAATACTAAACTAGGAAAGGTACAAATACTTTAGGAACTTCCCTGGTCAACTTTTAGGTGGTTAGTAACTGGAGTTACTTATTTTAGGCCTGACTAGATTAAGGACAATACATATTATTTTACTTATTTTTGTCTCATTTCTATTGTCCTTATCTTACTCATCTTTGGTAGCACATCCAAGATTCTTTGTATGTGATAATTTCATACAATAGCTATGGATAATTCTCTTCAATCATCAACTTGGTTCCTAAGATATATAGATGTGTCCTTAAGAGCTAATCACATCTTATCACAATAATAGTTTTATTCTATGTAGTGGTTGTGGACTTTTATAGGTGAAAGCCTTTAGTTTCTATGAACAACCTATAGGTGGAAGCCTGTAGATTGGTATTTGCTATGGGAAAGCTATAGGTAGAAGCATACAGTTGCTATGGGAGACCTATAAGTAAGAGCCATCAGTTGCTATAGGCAACTTGTAGGTGGAATCCCCTTTTGTTGTGGGCTTCTCTATAAGTGTTATGCCTGAACAAGATTCTTTCAATCTTATGTTACCTTTCAAATGTTTGTTAAATAAGGTTACAAAAGTAGAATCTAATCAAATAAAAATCATCATTAATTTATAACATAAAATTTATATATCAATGCACACATAAAATCATAAATTCATTCATTTATTTGCATGAGTCATGGATGATTATGAGGATTTACATAGAAAAAGATATCTACTAGGTATGGATGAGGCTATACAATAAATAAATTGGTGGATTCATCATATGGCCATGGCCATATTGGTTTATAAAATTGAGGGCCTATATAATTTATCCAAGGACATAAAAAACCTTGCTAAAGACTTCAAAAATCTAGAAGGTGAAATGTATCATATCATGGATAGCTTCATCAAAGAGCCCATATCCCTCATCCCACTATGTCTCATAGGAGATGAAGAATTCAAAAAAAGGACCTTGTAATTCTTAAAATAAGTTAGAAAACAAGGAGAAAACCAAACAACTAAAGGTAATAGAAAAGTTATGCATCTACTTTTCTCCTCTAAAGAGAAAATAGGAGATGCAAGGGGCATCAAACAAACTATGGAAAAGGTTGAATAAGACCTTAAAGACTTAGAATACCATAGATAGCATATTTTATTAAAACCAATAATTAATTTTTAGTTCATCCATGACCAACACTACAAAATGAAGATCCTTCAACAAAAGAAAGAAACTACATCAACATAGGGCCCACGAGCCAGTTAGAAATATTCTATTCCATATGAATTTTGTAATATTTAAAAAATGGAATATTCTCTTGTAAAGGCATGTGAAAATTTTTTAGCACATTTTCCTAAAGGTTAGGTCATTTGGAAAACTCTAGTGTATTCTAGAAACTTTGTAAAAAGGATAGTTGTCCTTATTTTATACACTTGTAAGTTGATGCAACTGACTGACATGCTTCCTTACATTCTATAAAATCAGCACTGTCTATTATAAAAAGTGGGGATTTTTAAGAGCTAACACTAATTTTTAACTATTGGATCAATTTAATACAAGTAGGAAATACTATAAAGTTTGTCTCAATTATTTGTGTGAATTGTTATCATGCCTTCTCTCTTAATTATCCATTCTAGGTCTTAGATTTTAAGGGGTTTTAAGAATTATGGATGTGTATCTTCAATATAGGGTTGATAATTTGGGCCAATGCTAAGATTATTTAATGTATTTGAATTTGTTTCATTTTTTTTTCTCTAAATTAAGATGTACAAAATCTATTTGATTTCAATAGTAAATCTTCAAATCAAAATAAGTTTTTACTTGTATTTCTTCATATTATCCTTAGATACTTGCTTGGTGTGTAGTGGGATTTGAGCATATGCTATTTTACATTATATATTAGTTAAATGCATGTTAAATTGGAATTGAATCCTTGTTATTATGTTTTATAAAAAGATCAACAATCGCATACTTTCTTTCTACCCTACCTTTCCTTTTTGCTTTTTTAAAACCAAATCACCCTAGTTTAAGACCCATTGTAAATATTCATTTATATTAACATTTAGTTTAGAGTTTGATCATAATTATATAATAATAGCATATATGCTTCATAATTTTCATAGATTTTGTTAAATGGACCATGGTGGTTCCCAACCACTAAACAATATAAATATTGTGGAACAGGGTACTCACTTTGTCTCTATTTCACCAAAGATAATCCAATTATCATAACCTAAAACTCATGCTTTGAATTTACTTAATTCTAAAATGAGAAGTGTTATTTAAACACTAAGAACACCTATGATACATGTAGAGGCATCAATAGGGACATCTTTGTTGGTGTTAGAAGGAGGGCCTAGCCAACAAATCTTTGTGAATTTATAGGATCTTTGCTAGTTTTGGTATATTTTGATCAAAGATCATGTTATTCTTTGTATATTTGTGTTTTTCTGATATATGTGTGTAATATTTGTAATCTTAATATATTTTTACCCATCTTTGTGCTTCCTTAGATAGAGATCAATGTTCTTTGAAAGTATACACCTGATTGTGGTAAAGATAGCTTTAACTTGGTCAATTCAATAGGTTTGAGGTTAGTAATAGCCATTTTAATTAAATATTCATAGATCATTTGTTAATTTTATCTCATCAAGCTTTCAAATGTAAATATCATTCACATTTACATATTTGGGCATATCTTTGAGATAGTTTAGTTGAAGATCTGGATCCTTTGTTATTCTTTATGTGAATCTTTGAAAAATTCATTTAATGTGCAAGTTTAACCCTAGTTATTTGTAAATATTAAATTGACACATAATTTTTCAAATAGTATTCAAATCTCTCAATTTGGAATTGCCTAGAATCAAAATAAAGTCATATTCAGTAACAAGGGAACCTCTGCTTGAACTAGAAATACATAGGAAAGCTAGGCAAGATAAAGGTAGGCATAGACGTTTGAAGTCTTTGGAAACTTCACCACTTTGAGGTACTCTTGTATTCAAATTTCATTAAGGTATGACATGGTTAGGTGATTCTTCGATAAATGTACCAAGTTTAGTGCATGATTTCCCCCATAATCCTAAGAAATATTTGCTAACCTTTAGTCCCAATGGTGTTGTAACTATATAAAAACACATTAAATCATTAAAATTTGTATTAAGATTGTTAAATGTCACCCATGAAGATGTAGCATATAAAATTATTTCCTTTTACATTTAGGGATGTTTCATATGAATGGTTTATTAATTTTATTGACAATTACATTACTAGCTAGGATGGTTTTAACAATGTCATTATTGACCAATTTGACAAGGTTATTAGTCCATGCATCCTATACCAAAAATTTACCACCATAAGAAGAGATGTTAATGAGTCCATAAAGTAATTTAATGCTAGATTTCAAAAAGATGCATATCCTAACCATATATCCCTACAAACTCAATGATGTTTTAGTTTTATAAATATATAAAGATGTAGTAGATCCTATGACTTATGTGTTCTTGAAGAGATATCTTCCAGTCATAACCACCTTAACCTAGACCTATTCTGAATTAGTGATCATTAATGATCAATTATAGCCTTAGGGATAAACAACTTAGTCTATCCCAAATGTTAATCCACATATGCCCACCTTGAATATATTTCCTAATAACAATCAAAATAGGCTAGCCTTGAATCAAATCCTAGTGTTAAACTAATTGCCCTTGAGCCATGTTGCCCTTAACCACAACTTAGGATTCCTGAGCCATGCTACCATTGGATTCAATCTAAATGATAAAAAAGTATTAATACCAACCTTTGATGTTAACTAGGTTCATATCTCTAAAACTCCCAAGAGCAAGAATGAATTTATATTAAAGATGGTACAAAATCTTAGTACTGATTTCCTTTAGTTTCAAAAGCAAGTTGGCAATACTGGAGAAAGTTATGGTAAAAACTTCTCTTTTCAAAGGTTTAATAGACCAAATAATAGGTTTCAAAATGATAAATTTAATAACAATAAGAATAATTAATCATCTTTTAATAAGAAAATAATAGATATAAACCTTATTTATATTACTTTGCCTAATTATTATAGAGTTCATTATACTTCTAAGCATGGAAAAAATGATTGCATTGAGTTTTGTAAAGCTTTTGAAGAATTTTAGGAAGAGTTGGACACTTTTGAGGTAGTGAATAATAAATACAATGGTTCAGGTACATCAAGATCTTCTAAATCATCTGACAAGCTTTCATGGTGGAAACATTTGACTTCCTATTCCAAGAAGACAAAAAACTTGATGATGTTCCTGAAGAAATCCAAACTTTCTAATAGTTCCTAAATAATACATATGCTCTGAGGAATAGGGAGTATAAGAAACCCTTGACTACTTCAACTCCTCTAAACAACTTTGGTACCCCTTGATACTACTTTAGATAATAACCTAGAGCATCCAAAGGGAAGTACTTATAAACATAGTAATGATGCTTCTAATTCTTCAAATAGGACTAGTTATAATATTGTGGAGGATATGAAGAAAAGTAAAGCTAGCATTAATTTGAATAAATTAATGTAGATCATTGAAAAAAGGGATTTAATTCTGGATTCCTTACCTAAAAAACCTAGAAAGCCACCCAAAGCTGATAATGCCAATGTTGTTATGTATAAAGCTAAGACAAAGTCTCTACCCTTCTTGTTTGTGGTCAAAATGTTTGGTAAGAACTTGCATAATTGTTTATTGAATTTTGGTGCCTCTATAAATATCATGCCTATAGGTATTTGTAAATAACTTGGTTTGACCCCCATTAAATTGGATAGGGTTGTCACCTTATTAGATAAGTCTAGGGTTAAAGTTATTGGGGAATTGTTAAATGCTCACATATAACTAGTTTCTAAACCAAGAGTCCAACAATTCATACACATCTAAGTGGTGGATATTCTTGATACCTATGGATTAATTTTAATTAGATAAAGGATAAAATCTTTAAATGTATATATGTCCATAGATTTTTTACATTTGTGGTTGCCTTGAAAATGAATTCCAAACTAGATTAGAGTTGAAAGAGAGCCTATAATGAAACATATAATCATTGAATACAATGTAGTGAATGAAAGAGTTGATATAATTGACTCTAATTTAGGGGTATTCACTCTTGAAACTACCAAAGTATGGGTCCTAATCCTTCCCTTATCATTCCTAGATTATGGAAGATGCATTTTGATGGTGTCAGGTGCAAATTTGGGATAGGGAGTAGGCATTGTTCTAACCATCCCTATGGGTAACAAATATCATGATTATTATAGACTATAGTTTCCATGTACCAATACTATTATAGAGTATGAATATCTCATCTTAGGACTACAATTTTCCATCAAAAATAAAGTCAATGAACTATTGGTTCATGGTGACTCAGAATTAGTAGTTAATCAAGTAAGAAGAAAATAATAGTGCAAATTATCATACCTTAAGAGGTACAAATTTAAGGTTAAGGGTTTAGTTATATTTTTATGATTTCAATATTATTTCCATCCTTAGGGAAGAAAATATTTTTTTTGATGAGCTAGCCTCTATTGTAGCTAATCTCATGCCTGACCAGGACTCACCAAACTTTAGCATTGAGTTGATACCTTGTCCTCCTATCCTATATAATGTAAACAATCTATTGGTATTTAATGATGAAAAAATCCTAAAATTCATGACCAATTTAGGATTATTTGAGGCCCATATCATATATGATGTTGATGAAACCACCCTTGAACATAAATTTGATGGCAAAGTCATTCAGTCGAATGATAACAAAATCCCCAAAGGAATGATTGCCTTAGAAAGTTTGTTTGATCAAGATAATACGAATGAGGCCCCTAAGATTTCCAAAGTAAATGGGAAGGATTAAAATGTAGTTGATCTTGGATCTTAAGATCAATATTTGTCAACATTAGAAAATAATGTACAAGTGTTGAGAATAAAATAGCAAAGGAACTATTAACAAAGTATAAAGATGTAATATTTTGGTCATATGATGACTTGAAGATTTTTGATCCAAGGATCATCACCCATACCATACCTCTAAAATAGGATTTAAAACCTTTTAGGAAAAATAAAAGGCATGCAAATCATGTTTTATAACTCATGATTTTCAAAGAAGTCAAAAAATTGTTGGATGCTAGAATTGTATTTCCCATTAGACACTCTACTTGCGTTGCCAATTTGGTACTAGTTATGAAAAATAATGATGAAATTAGATTGTGTATTGATTTTATGAATCCAAATAAGGCATATAAAAAGGATAATTATCCTCTTCCATATATTTACTAATTAATATAAATTGTTTTTGGTCCTATCATGATGTCATTCCTTGATGGTTTTTTAGGATACAATCAGGTGCCGGTGAACAAGGAAGATATAATGAAGACAACATTTAAAGCCAAGTGGGGCACCTTTGACTACAAGAGAATGCCTTATGGAATGATTAAAACAAGAGATACATTCCAAAAGTCCATGGACCATGCCTTCTAAGGTTTGATTGGTAAATTAATCATAATTTACATGGATGATATAATTGTTTTCTCTAAGAATAGGGAGGACCACTTCATGCATTTATAGTATATATTTGAAAGATGTATAAGGTATGAAATTTAACTCAACCCCAAGAAAATCATTTTGTATGTCACTAAGGGAAAGTTTTTAGGCCATGTTATTACTAAAGATGGAATTTCTATGGATCATAAAAGAATAGAATCTATATCAAAGATAGAACCTCTCAATAGTAGAAAAGAATTGAAATCATTTTTTGGAAAAATAAACTTTATAAGATTTTTTTAATCTTTGAATAAATTTTAAAACCATTAAATGGTATGTTAAAGAAGGATGATAAAGTATCATGCAATGAGGAATCAAATAAAGCCTTTGGGGACATCAAAGAGGCAATCAGTCAAGCCCTTGTCTTGATAAGTTTGGATTTTTAAAAATACTTTTTCCTTTACTTTTTTGCCTTTGATCACACCATTACTACTATTTTAACTCAAAATATAGATGGGTGTGACCATAAAATTGCTTTCATGAGTAATGAATTTAAAAATTATGAGTTAAATTATCCTTTAATTGATAAACAAGCTTTTACATTAGTCAAAGTTGTCAAGAAATTTAGGCACTACATTCTTAGGAATAAAGTGCATGCCATTTTTATAGACCTAGCCACTAAGTTAAAGATAAGCCGATGTGAATTTGGAGTGTGAAGAGGTAATTGGATGCTTTTTCTTTAATAATATGACATAGATATGAAGACTACAAAATTGGTAAGGTGTCAAGGCCTAATTCAAAAGATTGCCAATACTAGCCCCAAACTAAGTATTATTTAGGTTAATCAATAGAATTTTCAATCTAATGAATGGTATGATCCAATAATTCACTTAATGATTAATGTTACTTGTATTTCAAGACTAACTAGGGAGTAGAAAAGATCACTAAGGCTCAAAGTAGCTCACTATCTGATCAAGAATGTAATCTTATACTGAAATAACTTTGAAGGTGTGTACTTAAGATGTGTATCTAAGGAATAGGCATCCGAGATCATGAGCACATTTTATAAAAAGTTGGGAAGTGGGCATCCCTTTAGAATGAAAATAGCTCACAAGATCCTTAGATCTGACTACTATTGGTCCACCATATTTAAAGATGCTCATAAGTATGTGAAGGAATGTCATTCATTCTAGATTTTCAACACAAAAGAGCTAAAAGTAGCCATGCCTTTACAACCAATCATGATTGACAAAGTTTTCACCCAATGTGGGATGGATTTCATTAGAGTCATCAATCCAAACTCATTATAAGGTCATAAATATTTTCTAACATCTCATGACTATTACACCAGATGGATTGAAGAAGTAGCTACCAAATAGTATAGAAATGAAGAAGTGATCAAGTTTTTAAAAGAAAACATATGCACCAAATTTGGGACTCCACTCTCTTTGGTATGTGATAATGAGTTCACATTTGTATCCATAGAAATTATATAATTGGCATGTGATAATGGTATTATCTTCAAGTTCTCATCCAACCATTACCCTCAAGGTAATGGAGTGTCTGAATCAACAAACAAGAACTTGATGAAGGTAATTAATAATTTTGCTACAAAAAAACCTAGAACATAGCATAAGCTCCTCAAATATTCCCTTTGAGTAGATATAAAAAGAGTCAAATAGTCCCTTAAAACATCTCCCTTCTTATTAGTATATGGCTAAGAGCCCATTTTCCCATCAGACTTAAGCTACCAACTTACAAGTTTATGCAAGAGTATATCGAAGAAGACCAAGAATTTACAAACTCAAGGATACTTGACATAGTTTAGATGGAAGATGCTTGAGAAGAATCTTTTGTTAACTTTAGTAGGAACTAGACCATAGTGAAAAGGTGTTTTGACAAGTGATCAAAGGTCAGGGTGTTCAAGTAGGGATACTTAGTTCTTCTTTGGGATAAGGCATCTGAGTCCAAGGGAAAACATGGTAAATTCACACCTTTGTGGATTATTCCTTATCATATTGCATAAATACTTGAAGATAACACCTTTAAACTAAAATATCTATGATTATATTTCACACTTCCCACTAATGGGAAATATCTCAAGCATTACTTTTTTACTGCTCCACCTAGAATCTTCATGGATTAAATTAGTAAGGATGGTTAGAATTAGTGTAGGTAGGATAGTTTAATTCCATTTTTTCCTTTTCATTCCTATCCCTTATTTATACATAAGTTTGTATATATTTTATTTCTTTTCTTTTACTTCTTGTTTTGTTGCTTTCTATCATGTGTTTGCTTTTTGTTGTGTGTTTGCTTTCTGTTGCTTTGTTCCTTGCTTCTAATAAGTTCTTTTGGATAACCCTCAACTCAAATTTCACTTGATTTCTCAAATAAATTCACAAATTTATAAATGTAGGTATGGATCTTATGCATGTGATGACCATGAGATTGAAATATGAGCTTGATGTGATAGTTTAAAGAAACTAGTAAGGACTGGTGAATAGGTTAATTATTCCATAGGGACTTAAACATTATTTTGATCTAAAATTGGATTTAAGAATAATTTTACATGTAGAATGAAATCTTAAATTATTAAACCATAGTCATGTTTTCACTTAACAAATATCATTTCTTAGGATAAAGGCTATAGCCATAGGTGATTATTTAAAGATTAGATAGTTGAGCAAATCCTTAAACTTAGCTATCTTGATTCCCAACCTTTGTTGGAAAGTCCAAGAGATCTAAAAATACAAAAACAAAAGCTTATTTCAAAATCAAAAGCTTTGCAATCAAAGGTGATTTTGGTAATCTCCATCAGGACTATGGATGCCTAGCTGGTAGTGGAGTAAGGCCATGAATGGAGCCAAATTCATCTCTGTCAAGGCTATGGATGCCTAGCTAGAAGTAGAGCAATGCCCAAGCCTTCCCTAAACTAATAGTATGATGCTTAATGAGTACCCAAACATGCTCCATGTTAAGGTTAATGATTAAATACTTTAAACCTAGAAGTTATCCCATGAATCTCATGGTAAATAGTAAGTGGAATCAAAGCACACACACAAAATGGCTATGTTTTGATGTTTAATCCTAATTCTACATATGTAAGGTTTGTTTCAACCATGAACTAGTCTTAATAATGGCATTGGTCAAGTGGAATAAGTTACCTAGTTATTTATTTGAATTAGAGTCTCTAAGTTCTAACATATTGTTATGTTTCCCCAAGAAGTCACCATTTATTGAGGTCAGCATACCCCCATTTCTAAAAAATGGGGACCCTTGTTTAAATTTGAGCCTTAACACTAAAAACTTGAAATATTTTACATGTTATTTATATTTGAAGATCATCCATTCCTGAAAAGGGTGGCTTATTTATTCATGATCCTGATTTAACTTCACCTAATATTGCTAACAGTGGATCTTCATACTTTAGTTATAGGTTTCATGGGACCCTCATCAAGTGGATTACACTTGAATTTTATAGATTAATCCTCATTCAATATTTTACTAGTCTTTGGTTTGTAGGAACTCAAGATTAAATCCATGTTTTAAATGCTTTAAAACCCTCCTTTGAAAATACTTGCTTAGATACTTCAATTTAAATCCAAATTTTGTGGGAGCAAAATTGGTAGGAGCACTTTAAAAAATACAATGAACTAAGTTTAATTTTTATTCTAAAACTTAATTGCATTTTTTTAAAAAACACCACCAAGCCCTCACCTAAAAATCATGTTTGGTCCCTTTATATTTCACCCTCCTTTGTTCCCTTTTATTTTAAAATTGGGTCTCACTTTCATGTTTGTAGGATCCTTTAATTTCCTATTTGGGCCTCACTTTATGTTTCAAAGTCCTTTTTGGTACTTAGCCTAACATCTTAGTCCTAAGGTCTTGTTCATGTTTTTTAACATAAATGAAACTTTATCCTAAGTTTTTTACATTATCCCAAGCTCTAACTTAAATATCTTACTTTTTCACAAGATCGACGGTTCACACTTCATTATGAAACATTAATCAGATGGAGTGAAGGAGAATAACAAAAATGATTTGATCCATTGAGCCACTCGATCACTTAGATCATAATTAATATCTAACAAGAGCCCATACAAAGATCAACTCTCTACAAACTCTTAATAGGACCAATAGAGTCAAAGCTCAGGAGCCCTACAAAGATGCCACATGGAACTCCCACATTCAAACTCAATATTAAAGGGACCTTGGGATAAGATCTTGCATTATTATTTTTCTTTATTCAAGGGGTCATCATTTTATTATGTTTTAAAGACTTAGGCTTATGACTTAGTCTAATTTTTATATATGGCCTTGAGCTAACTTGATCCACTTTATGAATGTTAGGACCAACAAAATGCATTTATTCAAAACATGATCTATGATTTGTGTTTAATCATAAGAGATAATTTGATGGAGCATATTAAACCCAAGCTTTTATGGGACCAACCACATTCAAGACTTAAATTTAACACTCTCGCACTTGTTATATGATGCCCATGAGATCATCATTGATGTCCATAAGGTCATCAAATTTTAGCCCCATATGAAAATTTATTAGATCTTAATTTTGGCATTCATGCAAACATCATTAATTCCTATGAGGCCATCATTGATGTCTGTGAGACCATCATTGACATCCATGAGATCTCAAAATTTATCTCAAGGGTTAATTTCACTCAGAAGATAAATGCACTTAAGACTTGCATTTTAATGCCAAAATTGATCTTCCATAGATTAATCTAGTTTATTTAAAGCCATATCTAGACTCAAGACCCTTATAATTAGGTTTAGATTATCATAAGCTAAGCTTAAATATCATGCTAGAATTTAGTCATGTTTTTAAACATTTACCTAAACCTTAGTCTATATTTATCCCATGGTATTTTGAGCCTAAAGGGCTTAGTTTAAGGAAAGGTCCCATTACCATAAAACTTAACTTAAAAATTTTAATCTAAAGTTTTATCACGTTTATTAACATGGTAAAACCCTAAGTTAAAACCTTATATTAGATCCTTTTTTAATTTAGTGCCCCCTTTTAATGTGTTTTAAACTTAGCCTAAAAACTTTAGTCTAAAGTTTGTTTCATGTTTATTAACAAAAAATAGAACTATAGCCTAAGTTCATTATATGTCTCGATACTGATTAAATTTCATGTATATTTGTAGGATCTATGGCTTGTGTATGATTGGATAAGAAATATTAGATAACAAAAACTAGGATGGACTTTTCAACAAAGCTCTAGGTAAGTGAAAGACTACCATGTGGCAGAAGCACATTAACATGTAGACTGGCCATGTGTAGAGCTCCAAAGACCCACAAAATTGCTAAGTGGCATAATTATTAATCCTAATATAGATAAGGATAAATAACATGTAAGTCCCAGGATTGAGATCAATCATATGCATTGATCATGCATGAATATTATATGGTGTGAAACAAAAGGCAAATTTTAAAAGGCAATGTCTAATTCTTTAAAAGCATTATGAAAAAGTTCTACAAAAGCTACCTATAGGATTCCACATAGATTCCACATGGGTATAAGATGATAAAACTAAATATTTTATGGGCTCAAAAAAGAAAACATATAAATGAAAATGTCTAAATCAAATCCAAGGCATGAATTCACCTAAGTCTAAGTAAACCATCACTATTAAAGTTAGAGAAAATCCCTAGCCTCTACTTCAATCCCTAATTTGATCTCAAATTAACCATAGTCAAACCAAAAAGAACCCAGTTATCATTTGAGCAAGTATAAACTAATCTAGAGACAATTTGTAGACTACTAGTGAGCAATTTGCAAAACTCATAATCATGGTAGGATAGAAGTAACACAAGGAAAACATCAAGCTATATTTAACCACAAACTCAAAAAGAAGGTTATTTAAAGAAATCATACTTGACACCATGTCCATGAATACTGGATAAAATAGTTGGTCCAAGATATTTTGGACAATTGAGGAATTGTAACCCATAACCAAAGAGGATGAGAATATTGCATCATTGAAGATAGGGTATTATGACCTGGTTGTAATATAAATGATAAGCCTTCACCACATAGTAGCTAAACTAGAGGTACTTCACTGTATAAATGTCCTTTTCCCTATTTTCAAAGAATGTAAAATTGAAAAGGGCATGTTAATTAATGAGCATACTCATAAAAACTTTGCCTATGTGTCCACCATTGCATTTGAGAACTAATACAAGATTCCTAAGCCCTGAGTAGGTGTGCCCACACTCATTGAATGGGCTAAGGAAAAAGACCTCAAAACTATCCTGGCACCATGGATATATTCTATGAACCATGTGTTTTCTAACCCTAGTGGTAACATTCCCATCATCCAATTCTGACCTAGAATTAGAATAATAATGACCCTAATGATAGACTCTATGAAATCCCCAAAACAACTTATGTTGATAGCATATGGGTGCCCCTAGTCTATTAAATGATTGAAAAGGGGATACCTCATCTTATTGGTGAACTTATTATCACATGTTCATGTATATAGATCTCCATAGTCAAGAAAGGGACTAGGAGAGAATTATATATGATGTCTTACCTCCTATATTCCCTACTTGCCACAATTAAGATCCCTAAATTTAGGGGATGGTCTCTTGAGAGGTCACAGATAGTGTTCTAGTTTTACTCCAAGCTACATATCTTTAAATACAAAGACCACACTCATTTTATATGTGATTTCATCTATGCTTATTTGACCAAGGTCATAATAGGGAACCCTATGCCAAGGATCATCCCATTGGAAAATAAATCCATTAAATCCATTGGAAACATGGTTTTACTTGAACTGCACAGTCATCTAGATTGAGGGAATATAATGCACTCCATTGAGGTTACTAGTCCATGTTCAAAATAAACTAGTTGAATAATAATTTTCATTTCAAAAATGAAATGGTCTAGATGGTATTTATAGAGAGAAAAATAAAGGGTTGTTACATGTTCCACCCTTAGCTATTAGCAGGACCATCTTCTAGTATTGGAACAACATTGAATATGTTGCTAGACATAGAGCCTCTTTCAAATTAAAACATGATGACTTGAGGTAATGGAACATAAATGATAAGGTCACAAATAATTTTAAGTCCAAAAAAATAAATGTGCCTTATGAGGATCACCCAGGTGCTTATGACTGTATGTACACAAAAGCTTCATCCTTATATGAAGTCCTGACAAGGTTGATTAAACTTGACATCAACCCAAAATTATGGTTAATGAGATATCATAAGGGAAATTATGATATTTGGCAACTTGGTCTAAGGGAGTATCACCTATTGGGGGTCAATCTTTTGGACCTCCTCCAACACAACATATAAAAACATAGTAGCCTGAGACACAAGTTACACAAAAACTTGAAGTAAAAATCAAATAGAGACCTAAATAAAGTAGACCTGATGAAGAGTCATCATCTTCAACCCAACATAAAATACTAGAGTCTCATTGAATATATAGGTGTAATTACATTGAGTCTAGGTGAAATAGTTGAAGATTCATTACAAACATTGGCCAGTGCCTATAAGTCAGATGAAGAAGGGGAATAAGTGGAAGAATCTCATCCCAAAACTAAGGAGACATCATAGGCATAAAATGATAAAGGAAAGGACATAGAATTATACCTAGCTCCCACTACTCCCCCGCAAAAAAGAAAGGCTCAACTAGCACTGGTCTCTATAAGACTAAAGAGACCTAGACTAACCTTCACTCATCCATTAAGTGAGGTCAATATCTTTAGTGATGATAACCTAATTCATAGACTAACTATTATTGAGTGGTTTCTATATGGAAATCTGCAAAAGATACCAACCATGAACCACCATTGGGTAATCACAAAGTTAGTAAACATTCATGTTCATGAGGAACTCAAACCTTGGATTATGGAGCTATAAAAACAAGAGAAAGAAAGAAATATGACTGCCCTTAAGGGGTCAGGTGGCACTCAAATGATACTCCTAGAGCTTTAAGTGAGGAACAAGTTGATATCCCTACTCCAAAAGTGATTGAATCATTAAAAGGAGTCAGATTTAATCCATAATCTACTAACAAGGAATGAGTGATTGAGAAAAGGGCTATGGTAGGAGGTGAAGAGTTCACCTTCTAAAAGTTTGAACCATTTTTTGGTTTAACTCTAGTAGCTAGACAAAATCCAACATAATACAATATATTTAAAGATAAAATCCTTGAATTATCCTAGGATCAAAGTGATCAATTGTAAACAATGACCAAGGGTATACTACAAGAAAACAAGAATTTAAAAGAGGTTGTTGTGTTGTCCATTCATAGGATAGGTTTAATAAATTCAAGGACGTCATGGTGGGACTATTCAAATATTTGAAAATAACTAATGCAATATAAAAGGAAATAGGGATGCAAGTATCTAAAGTAACATGCCAAGTTGGCCAATTGAAAGTTACAAATTTCTAAGTGAGGGAACTAACTAAGGCCTTGTCTAAGAATCTAGTCATAGGTTTTATAACTATCAACAAGGCACATTTGAATATGGCCATGACCATATTGGATGATAAACTTGAGGCCCTAATAATTGGTCTAAGGATATAGAAAACCTTGATAAAGACTTCGAGCAACTAGAAGGTGAAATGTCTCATATCCTAGACAAATTGATCAAAGAGCCCACAACCCTTAGTCCACTAGGTCTCATAGGAGATGAAGAGTTCAAAAACAGGACCTTGTAATTGATGAAAGAAGTGAGAAAATAAGGAGAAAAACAAACAACTAAAGGTAATAGAAAATGCATGGCTCTACTTATCTCCTCTCAAGAGAAAATAAAAGATGATAGGGGCATCAAAAAAACTATGGAAAATGTTGAAAAAGACAAAGATTTAGAATACCATGGATAGGATATTTTATTAAAACTAGTAATTGATCTTTAGTTTATCAACGATTGAAACTACAAACTAAAGATCCTTCAGTAAAAACATAAAACTACATCAACATAGGTAGGATCCACAAGCCAGTTAGAAATATTTTGTTCCACATGAATTTTGTAATAATTAAAAAATTGAATATTCTCTTGGAAATGCATGTGCAAATTTGTTAGAACATTTTCCTAAAGGTCAGGTCATTTCAAAAACTCTAGTGTATTCTAAAAAATATGTAAAAAGGATAATTGTCCTTACTTTATACACTTGTAAGTTGATGTAACTGACTGACATGCTTCCTTAAATTTTATAAAAGGAGCATTATCTATTTTAAAAGGGGGGGAAGTTTTAAGAGATAACAATACTTTTTAACTTTTGGAGAAATTTAATACAAGTAGGGAATACTAAAACGTTTGTCACAATTATTTATGTGAATTATTATCATGGCTTTTCTCTCAATTATCTATTCTAGGTCTTAGATTTTAAGGGTTTTAAAGAATTTTGGATGTGTATCTTTAATACAAGGTTGATAATTTGGACCAATTTTAGATTAGTTTAATGTATTTTAATTTGTTTTGTTTTATTTTCTCTGCATAAAGATGTGCAAATTCTATTTGATTACAATAATAAATCTTTAAAGTAAAATTAGTTCTTACTTGTATTCTTCATATTATCTTTAGATACTTTCTTAGTGTGTAGTGGGATTTGAGCATATGCTATTTTAACTTATGCATTGGTTAAATTCATGTTCAATTGGAATTTAAGCCTTGTCGTGATGTTTGAGACAAAGATCAATAATCACATACTTTCTTTATGCCCTACCTTTCCTTTTTGCTTCTTTTTAACCAAATTACCCTATTTTAATCCCAATTATAAATATTCATTTATATTACTATTTAATTTAGATTTTTATCATAATTAAATAATAATAGCATATATGCTTCATAATTTTCATATATTTTATTAAATAGACCATGGTGGTTCCGAACCACCAATCAATATAAATATTGTGGAATAGTTTTCTTTATTTACCTCTATTTCATCAAAGATAATTCAATTATCACAACTTAAAACTCATGATTTTAATTTATTGAATTATAAATGAGAAATGTTCTTTAAACACTAAGAGTGCATGTGATATATGTAGAGGCATCAACACACCCCTTCCTTAGAAGCTACTCTATATAATAAAGGGACTCCTAGTTATGATTACCTACCCTCTCTTAGGTTTACACCTACTCCTAAAGATGGTGTTATTAATGAAAAAAGTCCTATATATTTTTTCCATGAGGCTCAATGAAACCCTATTAGTGATAATACTATCTTTCATTATTCATATACCATAGCTAGTGTGCCTACATGTCATATTTTTTATTCGCCTCCTTGTATAAATGATTAAAATCATAACTATAGTCACTATGATGAGGATCAATATGATGATGGTTATTTCTATAGTGATTATGAGTATGTTACTCCTAATCCTAATCTAGACACTTCTCCTTTCTTCATTCTTAATGATGATAAAATGCATGAATCTTAATATGATATTTTCCCTTCTCCCTTATAAAATAAAATATGTGAACAAGAGGATTATATTATTCATAATCCACATCTCCAATTTTTACTACACATGTTATACATTTACACACTAAAACTATATTAAACTCCAATAAATATCTTAATTCAAAATAATATCATATTCCTTCCTCTCTCAAACCTCCTCTTTATGGTGGTTGCCATTAAAGATCAAATCATTAATATAAAAAATTTAATAGAAGAGTTAAAAAATAAAAATCAATATTTAAGATCAAATATCATATATCTTGAAAATAATAACAAATTTCAAAATAATCCATAATATGCTAGTGTTAATCATGTATCTACATCATCTAGCTATCATGTGTCTCATAAAAACATACATCTATACTTAATGTTTCAAAAAATATAACAAATGATAATAATATTCTAAGTGGTATTCTAAGATGAATTATTCAAAACAATATTATTATAATACCTTTTATGCATCCTCTAAAAATATCAAAATAATATTGTCAATATCATATATTTCATGGGCATCATACAAATATGGTTGGGATTTAAAGAACAAAATACAAAGTTCCATTGATAGTAGTGATCCTATACAAGATAAAACTATTAATCCACCCACTCATATTGCATATCCTAAAATATAAGTGAAAAAATTACATAGAGAAAATATGGATACCAAAAGATAATTCAAAACTAGCAAATATTTAAAAAGCAAAATTAGAGAAAACAAGCTTACAAGAAACAAGATGAAAAAAAATTTGAAAAAAACACTATTACCATAAGAAAATTTTCAATAAAAAATTAAAGGTAAGAAAGAAAGTTCAATTTTTAAAAAATTTTCTCATGAATAAGTCTCTAAATCAAAATATTTCCACACATTCTCAAGATAAAAATATAATTTTTAAGGAATCAAACATTATATCTACTTCATTCATAGAGAAAAAAGATAAAGTCAACACTTAAAAATCTATGGTTACACCTTTAAGTCAAGAATTTAAAATGAAAATCACTTCACTTGCTAATATTATATAAAAAATAAATGATCATTCTCTAATTCATGATAAGATGTAAGCTCTAACAATTATTCATATACTCAAAAAATAACTCCAATCTATGGTTTAATTAATTTCTCATATACAAATACAAATATAATCAAAATGGCATCTCACAATCTCAAGCACAACCTAAATAATTAACTTTATCTTATGATGATGGTTACACTGATGATTATGATCCTAAAACTACATAAGATTGGTATGTTTATAATGATTTAGAGGCATATATAATTTTAATTCCTTCTTTTTCACAATAAGTCTTTGATTCACATCATGTAGATGATATACCTATGTTCCTCCTCCTCCTCAATATAGACAATCCCTTGATGATATCTTTGGATATAGTAGGCCTTGTTTATACATAGCTTCATTTTATTTCCTCTGTTGCTTATTTATCTACACCTAATTCATTTTTTATTCTAGACCTTGGCTAATTTTTTTTTTTTTTTGGCACTTACTCCCCTATTTCCTTCAACACAATTATCTTACTAAAATTTCAATGCAAATCCTTCATAGTAACTTATTTTCTCATTATTACATATTTATACATGTCATATCTCTCATTTTTACTTTCATGATCACATCCGTATATCTTTATATGAGTCTAAATGGCCATTCTTTCCATCTATGCTATATTACATGCATATATTAAGGGCATAGTACTTTCCTTTTTTCTTGAAATGATATGCATTAACACTTTGTTGAGGGTTGTTCAAATTTCCCCAACCTATTTTCAAAGCCTTGATTCTTACCTTGTTTTTGATATTTTTCAACTTTAATTATGCAACTTTTACTTTTCAAATATGGTAAAAATACAAAAACATTCATATATTCTAAAAGTACAAAAAAATCACAATATTTGTAAACATCTAAAATTAGGATCTATAAACATGTTTTCATGTTTCTAGATTAAATATTTTCCATATTTCATTTATATTCATGTTCATTACATAGCATATTTTATTACATTTTCAATACACAATGATTCTCATAATGTATTTGAGTGTGAAATAGGACATATTTTCATAGAACCATGAAATAATCATACATTTATCATGATCAAGTTATCATGATCAAAAATTTATGTATTCAATAAATCTAGACAAAATCACACTAGTCAAACAACAATACAATATGTACATATTATCCTACAATAAACATGTCATTGTGAATCTTATATATCTATTTTTTAATGCAACATAGTCACAGGGACCTTTAATACAAATTTTAATCACAAAGGAGAACACATATTCATATATCAATTAAATTTCAAGTTAAGACATATTTTTACATGGTTTAATGTTTGGCTATCCTTTTACCTATCAAATTTTCTTAATTGAGGGAATATCATCATTATATATGAACACTTTTTCATGTTTTAATTATCCATAAAATCTTTTCCATGTTGAATTATAACAAAAACCATATGTATTTTTCTTAATTCATACTTTATATATGTCATGATAAATATGTTATTTACTAACATGAGCATAAATAAATATGATCCAAATATTATAGATTCATGTTCTCCATATGATTCCTTCTTTACATAACATAATTCAACTTTATTGTTTATTGAATGTGACCCTTGGTCTTGTGTATGTTCAACATACACCCTTTTTATTTTATTGCATCATCATGCCATGTATGTGTGGAATTTGGCATTATATGTTCATGTGACATTTATATGCCCCTTAAATTCATCCTTTGGTCATTATGTGTGACATTTATGAAAAATTTATAAATCTCTACAACATTTTACATTCCCCTTGTATGTGGGCTTTGTGCCTTCTTTCATAACATTGTGTTACTTTTATTACATGTTCATTATTTCTAACTATGGTAACATGATTTGTGTATGTTCAACATACGCCCTTTTTATTTTATTACATCATCATGCCATGTATGTGTGGAATTTGGCATTATATGTTCATGTGACATATATGTCCCTTATTTTCATCCTTTGGTCATTATGTGTGACATTTATGCAAACTTTATAAATCTCTACAACATTTTACATGCCCCTTGTATGTGGGATTTGTGCCTTCTTTCATAACATTATGTGACTTTTATTACATGTTCATTATTTCCAACTACAGTAACATGATTCTGATAATGCACTACTATATAATATATATATATATATATACATATATATATATATACATATATGTATATATATATATATATGTATATATATGTATATATATATGTGTATATATATATGTATATATAATATATATATGATTCCATGATACATATATTTCATATATAATTTATACATTTCAATGCTTAATTTTTCAAAAATATTATGTTTATAATACATATTCGATACTTTCAAGTTATTTACATGATTCATACACTGCTTTAATGATATATTCAAATTAGATGATGCAGTGAAATATATAATATCTCCATATGATTCAATGTTACATCTCTAATATTTAAATAAAATTCAAGTATGCAAAATATTATTACATGATTATCTCTTTCACAAATGTTATAACTTTTTATTTTGAAACAAGTGATTTCTAGGAAATTTCCCTCATATAAAAAGGAGGCATCATAATGGGATTATCTCCAAGATTTAATAAGAAATATATTTCATATTTTATATTTTACAATATGAAAAAACCATAATTTTCAAATTATGGGGAATTCGGCTTGGTTATGCACTCCACTCTTACAACTACTCAAACACAGATACATTTGTGCAAAAATAATTGTAAAATATCAAATAATTTTAAAAAGTTTAATCTGGAACTCTATATAGTACATGTAATATTATGTGAATTCATGTCCAATCTACTTATTTTCAAAATTTATAATTGTATTTTTCAATAATTTAAAGTTAAAATCAAGATCTATTTGTATCAATGTGATTCATCTTTTGAAAGTGGACCACATTTGAGCTTAATGACTCTACATGTCTTTATTACACTTTAGAAATCCATGTATTGGTTCCCACTTTTTATTTTTAGTTCATCAAGTGAGTTTTGTGAAAGTTTAGTGACACTTAACATTTTGGTTTCACTTTATTGAACCTATAGTCATATAAAATGCAAAATTGGATGACTTAAGCATGGCTAATGATACCCAATCCATAAGTCCTCTTTCTTACTCACACAACCCTTCTAGCTATTATTTCACTAATTCCTAGTCATCTTCATCCTTATAGACTTAACCCTTTCAGACCTAGGCAGTTCTTTTAGGCCTAGATCTATCCCCCTAGGTCTAATTCCCTTAGGAAAATATGACCCAACTTGGATAGGAGAATTGAAACCTAGGATGTCCTAATTTTGGCACTATTGTCCAAGTGTAAAATTTCCCTTAATGGTCATATTATTTTGGATCCTTATCCTCTTCCTTGTTGGCCTAACATGAATTCATTTAATCCATGATCATTAATTCCCCTATAAAAAGCCATTCAAAGTCCATTTAGAAGGGTTGGCACTCATTCACAAGAAAGAAGAAAGAATACAAGCAAGTACACTCAATCACTCTTCCCTATTCTCTACATACAACCTTCTAACATCATTTCAGGCTTATTCAATCCTTTACATCAGTCTATATCCATCTGAAGTACATCTAATTTCGCATCTAGTTACATTTATCATACATAATTGCACCAATCACTTTAATGAGATAACTACATTATCTTGATCCCTCCTCAAAGTATTAGTATGTAGGCAACATGCCCACACAAAGGATGTGGAATGCATCCAATGTATCCTTTACACAATAACCCCTTATCTATATTTTCCATGTTTCCATTGAAGTTCAATCACAAAGAGCTCTTAAGGCTTTGAATATTTAAAATAGATGAATAATGAGCTCTACAAGCTTCTAGGCTTTGATATTTCACTAATAGGGTAACATAAGCCTATTGAACAAAACCCAGAAAGCTCAGACCACCAAGACAACATCACTAGAAAATTACTACATCATTGAATAGTAGGGTGTCCCACTTCTACTATCTAATCTAAAAATGAACCTTGGGATCATTTTTTTGAGAGTTTCCCAATCCTTCTCCTCTAGTATTAGACCCTGACTCAGTCTAGATCATTCATAATAACCTAAGTTAGATTTCTCTTATTTATTACTATATTTAGAAAAGGTAAAAATACAAATCTATTTACACAAATTAGTATCTTAATTCTTGCATATTATTCCCATTTATTTAACTAGGAATAAAACCCCATTATTATGAAAACAATAAAATAGAACCACTTTGCTGGTTCACATTTATTCAAGCATTAGAGAGTACTCTATGAGGGTTGGAGCATAAAATCTTTCCAACTAAATCACCTTAAGTGATTCTTTAAATTGAGACCTTATCACTCTCAATTCACCATTGTTCAAAAAAATTTCAAAATGTCCCAACAAAGGAGAATGTACACTTTACCATCTCCAAAGTTACAAGTCAATTTTCTCTCCTTGCTCTCTTTTCAAAATTTAAATAGAAAATTTCATTTTTTTAGTTTTCAATATGAGAAGATATTAATTTCAGTGAAATTATTATTTGTTTCGTGTCTTAAGGCATCTTACACAACCAATATTTGCATCCAAAGTCAAATTGTGTATACACACTTAGGTTCACATGTACTTTACTCTAGTATTTTTACTTTGTTGCATCAATAAAATAAAGTGGGGGAAAATGTAGACACCAAAATTTGGTATAACACTTTTTTTAATGTATTTTTAAATAATTTATTTACTTAGGTCTTAGATTATGATTAAACACTTAATGGTGCATATTTATTATATTTTCCATTTTTAGTTTATGAAAATTTCTATATTCTCTACCTTTTACTTTATGATTTAATTATAATTTCCCTTTTAGTTTATGATCCTTTATGACTTGATAAGCCCCTTTTTAATTATCTTGAGTCCTATATTAGGTAATAAGTTTCTTTTTAATTCTCTTGAATCTTTTATTAAGTCTTTAAGTTTCATTTTAATTCTCTTGAATCCTTTATTAAGTTTTTAAGTTTCTTTTTAATTCTTTTAAGTATCCTCTTAAGTCTTTTGAGTCCCCTTTTATTTCTTTAGGTATCTTCTGTGTGACACCAAGTTTTTATTTAAAATGCTAATAATTCATGTATAAAAAAATTTATTATAAGGCATCTCATTACAATTAATTACATGTTTTAATAATCACTCTCACATTCAATATCCATTAATTTTTTTACATTGCAAATATTTGATTTGTAGAGCTATATTCTGATGTATTAATATAATTGCATACTTATGACAAGGGTTAGCCAGGAGAAGAACCATATAGATATGAAAATCACTATTTCACACACATAAATAGGAGGGATAAATACATTGGCTTGAGACCCATTTAGGTTCTTTAAGTAGTGCTTGGTTACATGGGGTTTTTGAGGACATATCGACAATTCTTACTAACCCATTTTTATTTTACCTTTGCTATTTAATTTTTATCTAGTGCATGTGTAAGATCTAAGGTCTTGATATTGCATGTGGGAGAATTAAAATCACTTCATATAACATTAAATCATCTAATAAAACTAAAACAGATTAGTTACGTATGCCAAATAGGATAATTTTATCTCCATCCATTTGTATTTGTCATGTATTTGTCAAATTCACTTGTCAAAATTATATTTTATACTAGTTTTCAATAATTCAATGCTTAAATCAGATTCTAATATTTCTATCTAATTCAAGTATATTATCTTATTAATTTAAAATTTAGATCAAACATAGTTATTTCATTATAAATTAATTATTTTATTTCAAACATTTCATTCAATAATTACACATAAAAGAGTTATGACTAACAAATTTGTTGATATGTTTTTGTGACATCCCTTGATTTTAGCTTTAGGAACTATAACTCAACTTGAGATTTTTTTCAAGAGGAATTTGTGGAAGAAAATGAGCATGATATATATTTTAGTAAAGTAATTTTTAAATCGAATAAAAATTTGTATATTTTGATCCAGAGGAGGCATACTATCTCTAACAAAAAAATTTATACAACTTGGCTAACCTTTTTATTGCTAAAGAAGGAAGGGTTCAAGTAATGAAGGAAACTCATATTGAATATTTTATGGTCATTTTTGTGTTACTATGAAATTTAAACATTTTTAAAGGTATGTTTATCAGTAAAACTATGTGTAAGTTGATATTGTAAATTCATATAGGGATGTGTTATTATAATAAGGTTAAAGGTGGGTTTTTTTTACTAGGGACCCTAATCCCTACATTAAGATCCAATATAAAAGAAGTCCAAAGGACTCACCAATCCCAAAAAAATATAAAGATAAAGTTAAGCCAAAATAAACTAAAATTAACTCAAATATAGTTCATATACATCTATAATAGCTCTAAAAAGCATGGTATAACCAAAAACATAATGCAAAAACACCAAAAACACTCTAACTATCTGCACTCCCTGCCACGTCTTCTAAAAAAAAAATCATACATTTCAAATTAGCATCTATCTGAAGTACATAATTTCCTTATAAATGTATTTAGAACACTCACTACATTTAAGGTGCTTACCCATAGAAGTATTATCCAAAGCTAGAAAACCTTCCATATGTGACCTTAAATTTTCCAAAATTTGAATACCTTCATGCATAGATGCTTTGCTAAAATTCACCAAGTAATTAATGTTGTTATTTAAATTATCATTCTCGCACTCCAAAGCCCCAACAATATCTTTGGATTTGAATACTCTAGTCTATTTCCATGGCTTTCTGACTCAAACATTTATTATCTTGTTGAAGGATTTTGACTTTCCTTTTGAGATCTAAAAGTTCCCGTATGAACCATCTCATGATATATTTTTTCAAATCTAACCTCTTCAATCTTAAACATCTTTTGCTTACCCTTTAAACAGTCAACAATAGAATTAAAAACATCATTCAGATTATGCATTTGAGTTCCCAACTCTTCCACCCTTACCACCTTAGGAACATCAATTGTTTTATTTTTACCTTTATTATAATTATCAACTAGTTCATTGATTATATCCCTTTTATTGACATTCTAGGGATTTGGGCCCTCCCTTTATCCTAAATCACTATCTAATAGAATAGGATGTCTATTCAAAGACCCTTCTTTATTTGTGATGACTAACTTATAACCAAACCTCAAAGAAACTTTAGAAACATTTATAAAGAGGTTCTTAATGATATCACCTTGATTTTTTGAAGTGTTCTTACTACTATCCTAAACTTTGGGTGAAAGACTGCTAGCTAGGTATTTGTTCCAAACCCTCTAAAATTTTTATATATTATCCTTTCCTTTGTGGGATTTGGGCATGTTGAGAGACATCTGATTCATTCCTTTAAAATACTTGTGGATTATAAATATGATACCTTGATTATAAGGAACAAAATATTTACCCTTTTTGACCTTGTCAATCAAACTTTCCAATGATTTAAGGATATAAAAAGGTAGGATCGATGTAATTAAATGTTTGAAATAATAAAAAATAAAATAAAATGTGACTAATACACCACATTATAGCTTCCTTCCAATGTAATATATTTCATGATTAATAGGCCACATCTCCATAGGTTCTCAGAAGAGAGTCTATATCAAACCCATTATGTAACTCTTCTAGTGTTTCTCCTTCCATCAAAAAATTATTTCTCTTTTTTGTAATCTCTACTAATCTTGGAAACTTTAGTCACCTCCATAGATAACCTAGTAACATGAGAAATCAAGTCCTTATATACCTCAAGCAACACCCCATTAATATTGATCATTTTATTTTCCCATTAATTAGCAAAAAAATTCAAAACATGCTTGTCATGACCTTTTATTAGTTGTATGAAACTAGTCATACCTCTACTTTGTAAAAGTTTCCAAACCTCCTCATTGTCATTCACTTCATCAGGAATCTTGGGCATAATTTTTTTAGGAATCCCCATGATAAAATAATGTAAAACATTATGGATCTTTGACATGAAATAAGGTATTTTGAAAATCCCCAAATGAGAAATGATGATACTTTTCCCACTTGATTTTAATGTGTCATTCCGTTTAAATACCTTATTATAATTCCTCAAGCCTTGAAAATACTATTGATAGCCTTCTCCCTAGGCCCATTCCACTTATGATGAGTATTTAATAAATTATAATTCATGATATACATAATATGTAATATCTTAACATTATTATTACAATAATCATGAAACTTATTTCTAGTGTAGACCCCAACACTAGAGTAAATGGAGAGCATCTTTTATAAAAGGTTATTTAAATTATTAGTTTCCTCACCTATCTTCTAATAGGTATCCTTAGGCAACTCTTCTCTCATATTCTAGTATTTAAAACCTAATGAAACTACTCTACTATTGACAAACTAATCAATAACATTATTTATTTCTCAATAAACATGTTGGATGATCAACTCCTAACAAGACTTTATAATAGATATAGATTCATACCCAATTTATTTGATGCTTTAGATCACAATGTTTTTCTTATTTATGCAATTTATTATATTGAGGGAATCCCCCTCAATGATAAGATGTTGAAACCCTAATTTTTTGACCAATTTTAACCCCTATAGGGTAGCAAGAGCTTCTTCCAAATGATTATATTTCACCCTCATATCACTATAATACATATAAATAAAGACTCCTTGATGATCTATTAAAATTATTCCTCTTCCCAAGGGCCCTAAGTTTCCCTTGGAGGCCCCATCAAAATTTAATTTTAGACACCCTAAAGGAGGAGCTTTCTACTTAGTCTTCTTTTCAATTTCATCTTTTGGATCAATACTTCAAATGTAGAGGGAATCTATTTTCCATTTCATATCCACTTTATTTTCACTCACATGTAAAATTTTCCTCTTCCTAAAGACAATGCTTTAAAATTTTCTATAATGGAAAGGAAAATCTTAGTAGCTAACACCACAATTGAATGCTTTTTATTCCTAAAATTATTATAATTTTTTTCACACTAGATACCCGAAAACACATGTGGAAGAGTGAGATTGAATATTTTATTAAAGAAATCATTAATAAAAGGAAAAACCCATAATTTGAAAACCTCTAATGGTGAACTAGATAAAACCCAAAGATCTTAAAAATTTTCTAGGAAAAAGTTTCAGACATGAAAAGAGAAAAGACAATCAATCAAAAGATGGGAAACTACCTCATTATATTTTTCACACAAAGGACACCTATAACCAATGTGAAATATATTTTCCTCAGATTATCCATAGTAAATATTTTGTTTTGAATTATAAGCCAAAAAATAATTACTATGGGTAAGAGAAACTTATCCCATAATCTATCCCAGTCTATTACATTTCTCATAAGGTCTGCAACTAAATTGTAACCATATTTCACTTGGTAATGTCCATCAATAAAATATCTCCATATCAATTAAACATCCTTTATAATGCTCAATAAGTGATTAATTATTATCAATTTATTTAGATTAGCTAGGATAAGATTATCATCCTAATCTAAATTGTCAATGATTAGAGTTTTATAGCTTCTACTTCCTCCAATTATCTACTAATAACTATGAATGTGATTCCCATACTTCATTTGGATGATATCTCCAATATGTTTCAATGGTTCCAATTTATTCAATGTCTGATCTAGGATCCATGAATCCTCTTAGAATTTGACTTGAGTCTCATTTCCCACCTACCATTTAGAGCCAGTAGATTTTATATATTTTTAGTAATAAGTAAATTCCAAAAATGAGATCCATGGACAAATTATTCATCTTCCATAAGATAAATAGGTTCCCTACCATCTAGATATTTGAAACTTAAGATCTTGGCCAAAGTATTTTTATTCTTGTACAACTTCTAAATAAATTTAGAGAGAATAGCTTTATTCATCCAATTTAATATTTTAATATCCAAACCTCCCTTATTTTTAGCCATGCAAACCTTTTCCCATGCCACCAAATGCAGTATAATTTAATATTCATCCCCTATCCATAAGAAATTTCTTTTAATTTTTTCAAGTTTAACTTCAATAGTTTTAGGCATTTTAAAAAGATAAAAAAGGTAAACGAGAAGGCTTTTAATAATCAATAGTTTTCCTACCGAAGAGAGAAACTTCCCTTTCTAACTAGCTAGCTTCCTTTAAAATCTTTCCATAAGTAGATTCTAAGCTGTAAGGGGTAGGTTGATGCTAAAAATATGCATACCCATATATGAGGATGGATTCTGCTTAATTTGACACCTTAAAATCTCTACTATTCTAGTTTGTCTTCCTATTGGCATGTTGAAGAAAAATATAGAACTTGTTTCAAAATTCACTTTTTGGTTAGAAGCTTGTTCATACATGTGTAGAGTTTGTTTTAAAATTTTAGATTCTCTGATGGATGCCTCTAACATAAGAATAGTTTCATCCATAAATTTTTGATGAGATACTGGATCCACATTCCTAGTAGGCTTAAAACTTTTTAACTCCCCATTTATCACTACAGTTGAGATAAATTTGCTCAATGATTCAACCATAATGATAAAAAGAAAAGGAAATAGTGGATCCCCTTGTCTAACTCCTTTAATACTTTTGAAGAAGCCTTGAGCTATCCCATTCAACAAGACTAAAAACATGTAATTAGATATGCAATATCTTATAATTTTTTTGAATTTATCTTAGAAGCTGAACTATCTCATGATTTTGTCTAAAAAATTCTAGTCTAATCTATCACAAGATTTAGCCATGTCAAGTTTTACCACCATTCCATCCCTTTCACTTTTATTCATAGAATGAACAAATTCATGAATCACAATAATCACATCTTATATTTGTCTTCTATGCATAAAATCCCCTTACTAAGGATCAATTATAGATTTCATAATAGGCTATAATTTTAAAGAGAAAAGCTTAGTGATAATCTTGTACATTTATTGGAAAAGACTAATAGGGAAAAAAAATCAAAATTACTAGCACCTTCCTTATTAAGAATTAAATCTATGAAGGTGTAGTTGAATTCTTTTAGCATCTGAGAGGAATCTATAAATTCATTTACTGCATCCACCACATCTTCTCAAATAGTATCCCAATTTTTTGAAAAAACATATAAGATAACCATCAAGACCTAGATATTTATCTAAGTTTATTTTATATATTACATTTTAAGATCTTCATTATAAGTAGCAAAAAAAAGAGAGAGATTATCCTCCTGAGACACTAGTTACAGAATAACATACATAAATTCTTGTTCATATTGGATATTCTTTTTGAAATCATCTTTAAAGACATTTTTTTTTAAAAATCACTCTTTCCTAATTGATGAAATCCTTGTCTAAAATAATTTGACCATCCCTATCCTTACTTTCCTTAATTCAATTTTGATCTCTATGATTCGAAGTTAACATATGAAAAAATGAGTATTTCTATCCCCCCTCCTTGAGCCAAGTATTCCTATATTTTTATCTCTAAATACTCTCTTTTATATTAACCATCATATGATAATCACTAAGGAGTTGTTTTTATTTATTTTGGGTGACCATATCATAACCATTAATATCTATTTTAGATTCAATCATAAAAATTTCCTCTTTTAAAGGTTTTTTTGAATAATAAAATTCTCAAAGACTTATTTATTCCATTATCTAATTTTAACCTTGACATTTTTATTGTTTGCATCCAAATAGAACATAGCTGATCCATTCACAACTAGAGACCACCATTCCATAATTTTGTCATGAATATCAGGATGGTTGAACCATATAAATTCCATTTTAAAATGATATCTATCTTTTTTAGAAAATTTATCAAATATTTTTAGCTATATGGAATAATGATCAGACCCTATGCAAGGTAAAGATTCTAGAATAAAATAATTCTTATCCATTTAACTCATATATATGAAAACCTTATTATAAAGCATAAGAAAACTTAGTAAGATAAATTTACATTTATATATGTTATTGTAGGCTCCTTATAGGCCATGGGAAAGCTTAGACTAATATTCTACATGGAAATTTCACTAAGAATATTTATAGGAGTTTTAAATACTATATAAAATAGCGATCATTTACTTTTCATTAATTTAATAAGTCATATTCACATGTAATGATTTATTCAATCTACCTGAGAAAAATGTTATAATAATGGTAAATATTTTAGGTCAAATAAAGATAGACAGTTGTGATATACAAGCTTACAATATATATACTAAACTTGAAAGGAAACATAATTCAAGTTGTTTAAAATCACATGTATTGATTTTATAAATTATTAAGGACTTATAGCTTGTAAACATATTATATGAGGTGATAGTGAATAATTAATGAAATTATTTAGCAAATGGAATAAATTATCATACATAGGGAATAAGGCTAAACCTTGTGTTATTTAAGCATAGAAAGGAAAAAATGGACCTATAGATATGTCAAGAAATTTTCATGAACCTCATAAGGGATTAAGGGATGTCAATCCCTAAACCTTAAATACATTTAAAAGAAAATTAAACCAAGGTTACTAATACACTAGTTGATCAAATAATTAGAAATTAATGATTCATATAGAGTGTAGAAGTACCAATAATTTTTTTACAGAGCCTTGGAAAAACTAAGATAAAATAAAAACATTTTTAGTAGATACCTTCATTGGTCACTTTACCTTATGATCACACCTTGTTTATAAAAATAAAATATGGCTATGATTTTTAGATGCTAAAAGACATATACAATATCATTTATATAACCTCCTCACATTAATATCCTTTGATCCACTAGCCTTCTCCTCTTTAACATCCTTTAAAAATTATTTCCACTCTTCTTCAATTACCAAGGATTATTTTTGAATAACTAAATATTGTCATGAGTCTAAACCCGTAACAATAACAAGTGTATTTGAGTTATGCCACTCCCAATGCGCGCGCATATTTAGAATTTGAAAGTGGGAAATGACTGCCGAGAGGTCGAAGCAACAACGGTCCCCAAATTTGTAACGGGTCCTGAATCTACATGGAAGGAGAAGGTTTCGAACCCTAAAGAGATTATTCTGGCGAGTGAAGAAAGGCATTCGGCTGGATGCTCTGCCAACGCATCTGAACCAGGGTATGAAGTAGGGGGAAGATCTTTCGCGGACGTGGCTGCATTCAAAGTGAATCTACATGATGCTGTACCTCATGCATTATATGGGCCGCCCTATGCATTACCAGTAAGTGCTCTAAAACCCATTAAGGTAAATTTAGACCTAGAAACAGTTGAAGGAATCCTTGAAAGGATAGAAGTCTTTTCATCTCAAGCTGCAATTTTTCATTTTCGAGGTTTTTGGCCCTCCCTGGTTGATCTACATGGATGGATATCCAAGAACTGGGTGCCACTTATTGATGACAGTGTTGAAATCTTTCCTTGCGCAAAAGGATTCTTTATTGCTGTATTTCAAAGCCCTGAGGATAGGAGAATAATATTGAGTAACAGTGATTTTCTTTGGCAAGGTAAATATCCTCTCATGGCCAAGTGGTGGCATAAGGATTTTAATCCGCTAATTAAATCCTTTAATAAGATTCCGATATGGGTTCGGTTACCAAATCTACCAATACATCTTTGGCATGAACCGGTCTTTGAAACTATTGGGAATGCATTAGGAGACTACTTGTTTGTGGATAAAAATACTCTGCTAGGGTACCATTCGACCTGTGCTCAATTTATGGTTGAAATGGATGTTTCAAAAGGTCTACCAGAGGCGATTAGCCTAGATTCCCTAAGGGGAACTTGGTCCCAAGTGTTGGATTTTGAGGGTGTACCTTTTCAGTGCAGAAGATGTCACCAGACGGGTCATTTGGCTGCTCATTGTTTGACAAGGACTACAAAGTCTAGAAGACCACATTCTTGGTGGGCCAACGCTTCCTCAGAACACTATATAGCTAACCAACCTATGGAAGACCCAGCTGTCACTGAAAATGAAGAAAACATTCACTCCGAGCCGATGATTGAGGAGCCGCAAGTAAAAGACTCCTTAGATGGTCCTGTGGTGACTATGATTAATGATCTTTCAAAGCCAGTGGTTGTGGAGGCTTTGGCTTCTCCATCTATATTGGAGGATCAACCTAGGTGCCATACTTTGGTTGGTGTTCATAAGGATTTTGATGTGTCTTCTGTATCCATTGGGCTTAATGAACCACCGTTTCCTGAGGCATGGATGACAGAGGCAGCTAAGGTAGAGGAAGGATGGACCACTGTGAAGAGGAAGAAGTCTAAGCCTGTGGTCCCCCCTCTAGATATGAACCTTTGTTCGTGTAAAAGGTAATTATTTATTTTTTGAAGGTTGAAGGATGTTGTTTCTGGTTTTTGACGGTGTGATCCGTGGTGTCAGCGGAAACTAATGGTCTTTTCTGCTGTCTTCAAGTTCCTGTGTTACCTAGTTTAGTTTGTACCTATTTTGGTGTTTCAAACTTCTATGGGCTTTAAGGTTATCTTTCTATTGGTTGTATAGGGTTTCGGGGCCCCTTCAAAACTTGCTTTTACCTCTAATCTAAAACTAAATATTATCATGACCCTAGACATTTGTCACATTAAATTTTTTTGTTATTATATTTGATGACTCAACTAATGACTATTTACTAGATTATTTGGTTTGTTAGTACTACTTTGATTCAATAGTTTTCATGTTTTAACATATTTCTATGATTATTATGTATTTTAGTCAGGTGATATTTGGTTCAGTTGTCTATTAAGACATTATTTTTTCATCTCTTTATTGATGATATTATAAACTCTACAATGACAATTGATTATTAAATGCTTTATGAATTATATTTCATGTATTCAAAATAAAATTATTTGTCATTTAATTTAGTTACATAGTGAATTTATTATGATTATCTTGTCCACATACTATTGATGGTTTTTTTGGTGACTGCAAGGACAAGTGCTGATGAGTTATGTTGATTACAAGTTTTGGCAGTTGGGGTATAGTGAAAGGATAAATGATATTATTATGAGATTTAAAAATGTTCTAAGCTATGTTGTGTTTTTATTGATTTCCTTATTGTGAGTTATCATTGTCATCTTATTGCTTGATTGGACATGGTTGTACATGATTTATTATCTTGACTTCATTTTGAGTGCTTGGCTATGTCAACTTATTTTATTCAAATTTGAACTTGTATATTTATCCTCCTAAAATGTCTTTTAATTTTGTGTAGCTTGAAAGTATTTGTGACATGTCTATCATTCTATTGCATTTAACTTGGTCATGTTGGTACTTGGTGTGGTTAATGTATTTTACTTGGATTTAAATGCCTTATTAAGGTCTTGTTACATATTTGTATTGGACTCTTGGTGGAATTATGTGTTGAATTAGTTTTGTCCTTTGATATAAAAGGAAGGGGCCATGGGTTTCATGAACTTAGAATTAGTTATTTTATTTTATATGGCTTTGGCATTGGGAGGTGGCATTAGCTTGACCCTCTAGGAAATTAGTTCAAGAGCCTTCGATTTGGTTTATTTGGCTCATTTTCATTTAGGTAAACCATTATTGGAGAGACCTATCTTTGGAAAAATCTATCAAAAATATTTCCTCTGGCCTCCATGGAGAACTTGAGTGGGGATTGATGGCTTTTATAGCTAGAAGTTTTCATGAGGACTTCATCTTGAGTTATGGATCTGCTTGTAGACCATGGGAAAATATTTTTTTGAAGTCCATTTGGTTTTTTTATCATTCAAAAAATTAAGATAGAAAAATATATTGTGAGCTAGGAAGTTGGAAGAGAAAGAAAAAGAAAATAGATGAAGGGACTAGAAATTATTGCATTTTATTATAGGTATCCAATTAAGTTTTTTTATTCTATTTCTCAAACACATGTAGGTCTTTGGCTTACTTTTATGATTCTAGTTTTCTTTCTTGATTCTATTTGTTCAAATTTGTGATTCATGGCATGCAAAAACACATGAGAGATAGTTGTTTATTTTATTACCTTGCATTTTATGAAATAGGGTTTAATGTTCTACTTATGCCATCAGTTTTAAGTTTAATGAACTCTTATTGGTTGTACATTTTTAATTATATGCGATCATTTCATGGGAAAATATGAAGGTTAGATCATTAGGGTTATGACTTAAAAAATATGATTTCTTTTAGCATTTTTTTATGATGTTGATTTTAGGGTCATTATGGATTGTTAGATTTTTTACTCAATTTTATTGATGACATATTCATATGTTATGATTGTTAATACTTAAAGTTATATTATTGACTATTGGCATTAAGTGCATGACTATTTGGGTGGTTTACATATTACATGAACTCATTTATATGAGTTATATTTTATGACTTAAGTGTTGAGGGTTTACTTGGCTATCGTTAGTATACTTTATTTTCATAATCTAATAGATGTGGTTGATATTATATTACCATCTATTATAGTTTAAAAACTATGTTCTTATACTAGCTTGCTTAGTTTTTATGTATTGGCATTTAAGGCATAGATTATAAAAAATAAATGTTTAAGGTTTAGGTTATATTTATTGAATAAAATGTGAGTCTCAAATCATGAATCTCAGTACGATTAGTTGTATCCATTGGGTTAGGTGCCAAAGAAATGAATCTTTTTGAGTTGGGTTGCGAATAAATTTTTATTTTATTTTAATTTAGTTAATGTTTATTGATTCATGCTTAGAGTTACTTCTCTCTATTCATCCTTTGTTATCACTTACCCTGCTACCTAAATCTACAACCAACTAATGGTTAGGGTGGTATAGGGTCACTTATGGTTGGGATAATTTAAAATAGATAGGTGGGGTTACTTTATTATAATTTCAAGTAGATGGTTCACTTATTGTGATTATTTAGGATGTGTATTCTTGTGTAGTATTTAGAGTAAATATTGTTTATGGGATGTGTTATTTAGAGAATAAAATGGTTTTGATTCTTGTGTCATATTATATCCATTAATGATTATTGAGTTATCTTAATGATATTTTTATGTGTTAGGTTGTGGAGCTAAAAGCTTCACTAGGATGCAAACATGAGGAGTTACGGAGGTTGTGAAGGTTGCAGAGAGTTGTAGAATGAGTTGCAGGGTAATCGACATTGGTCTGATCAACCAACATCAGTCAGATAGTAGTGAAGAAGCAACTAACGTTGGTTACCAGTTGGCTAACATCGGTCAGGGAGGAGCCGATGTCGGCAGCCTGTGCGTGAACATGTAGTTTGCATGTTGATTCTAGAGAGTCTATTTTTGGACTGTTAGTTTGCATGTTAAAGGCTAGTTATAGTCTTGAGTTGCACATCTAATTATTGTAATTAATATAGTCTAATTATTGTATGCATGAGATCTATATAATAGACTCATGGGCTATATTGTAACTAGTGCTAGAGAGTAAGAGAGCAAATAAGCTCCTTTAGAGAGAGGAGAGCAATGGTGCGTTCATCCTAGTGCCACAGTACCAAGTGCAAGTGCTGGTTTGGAGAATCAGAAGGGTTCTTCATGTATGTATGATCTTGGTCATCAGGTGTGCATGGCTTCTTTTGGAGATCTATAATGGTGAGTAAGGTCTAGTGATTTGCAGGTAACAATAGAGAGCAGGAGATCTACTTGGAGTATGGTTGTGTACTTGGTGTATTAAAAGCATGTTATTGACTGTTGGAGGAAAACAACAATTTTGTATTTGAGTTGTGTGTTGGGACCGAGAGAGAGAGGGAAGAAGGTCTTGAGGTGTGGCAAGCCTTTGAGGTGGAAGAAGAAGTGGCATCTTCTTTATTGTATTTTCTTTTGAGTGATTATTAATACAATTATGTATTGTCTCTCATATTCCTGTGTTGTTTCATATTTCTAGTTACTTATCATTCTGGTTAAATTTCGTGTGTAGTTGCTAATACAAGAGGTAATCATATGTGCTCTAATTGGTGGAGCAAGATCCTAACAATTGGTATCAGAGCTTTTGGTTGGGTTAACTAACAGGTGGTTCAGATCTAGTTAGTGTTTGTTTATTATAGGTCACTCACAGGGGTTTCAAATTGAGTGGGAGTATAGCAATGGTAGAAGAAAGTAAGCTATGAATGGAGAAACTGAATAGCACAAATGGTCTGATTGATGGAAAGAAAGAGCAGGTAAAGGAAGATTGTTGGTCGATAGAAGATCAGCGTGTAGAAGTAGATGTTATAGGTGATGTTGCATAGGTTGCTCTGGATAAAGTAGAATCTTGGTTTACAAATTCTTTTGCCTCTTTCCATGCAGCTCGAAATAGAGCATCTTTTCATGGATATGTATTTGGAGACTTTGGAGAGATTTATTTAGGAGCTGGTGAGCCTTGTCAAATGATTGGTAAAGGGGAAGTGAAGCTGAAATTGTAGATGGGTAACACACAGATGTTGAAGAAGGTCATGCAGGTACCAGTCTTGGAGATGAGTCTAATTTCTTCAAGAAAGTTGGGTGATGGGAGATGCACAGTAACTCTCACAGTGGATGCACTTGAATTAGATGGTGGTAAGAAAGTAGGTATCCTTTATCTATCTACTTATATTACTGATTCACCTTCTATTGCAGAGATGTGGCTTTGTAGGCTTGGTCACATATGTAGGAGGGGAATGCATGTTCTTAAGTGGAAGACATATGTTTTTGATAAACTTAAGAACTGGAAAGCCTTAGTGTTCATGGAGGAGATGACAGATAGAGATCAGCTGAGGGGACTAAATTATTCTGAGCAAGGCTGTGTTGATTTGAATAGGGTTTTGATCTAAACGGATCTCATAGGTAAAAAGTCATCACTCATAGGCAAACACAGGTACCGGCGTCAGTCAGATAGTAACCAACGTCAGTAATAAGAAGATCGATGTTGGTCATACAAGAATCAATGTTAGCAGAAGGGATATCAGTGTCAGCCAAGTAAATGATGTTGGCAGTTAGGGTCAGTGTAGGGAACTGACATCGATCGGATGCAGACTGGGAGATGGCCGAGATCGGTCACTAGAACGGATGGTGGGTGGACAATAAGCTATCAAAAAGGTCTCAAATGCTCATATGGAGGTCAGAAAGGGTAAGTGAACCTCATATTCATTGTTCACCTTCTTTATATTGCTTACTGATGGTCAAGAACTAGGAAGATGTGAAGAGGCAATGCAGGTAGAATCCAAGAAACAGTGGGAGCTTGGCATGGATGAGGAGTGTGAGTCCTTGGAGAAGAACCAAATAGGTATTTTCTGGTGGAGTTTTTAGCTAGAAGAAATCACTGGAAGATAGATGGATTCCCAAGTTAAAGAAGAGAGTGGAAGGACACGTGAGACAAAAGGCCAAGGTATAAGGTCTTGAGGAAGCTACAGGATAGTGGTATAGGGCTGACAGGTGGAACCAGGTGGATGACAAAGCAGAGCTTTTGTCAATGTCAGTATAACCATTGTGTTTATCTTACTAGGTGGATGATGGTCACAACATTATCCTGTTACTTTATGTGGAGGATGAGCTTGGAGCAGGTTCGTATATACAGGGTTTTACTAAGCTAAGGGTAAGGTTAGTTCAGTGGCATGTCATGAGGAATTTGGAGCAGCAAAATTCTTTGGCATAAGAGACATGGAATATCACAGGTTGATCTCTAGTGGGAGCTAATGTGAAGATGGTGTTGGTGAGGTTCAAGATGCAGGATGCAGAATCGGTAGGCACACCAAGGGTTGGATAGTTCAAGCTTAGCTTAGAACAGGGTTTGAAATCACATAAGGTCTAGTGTAGGCCTGAGTTTTCCCAAGCAGTGGGGGTTGTCAAAAAGTTTGGAGCCAATTCAGGGAAGGAGTACTGGAGGCCAGTTCAGTGGATTCTCAGGTATTTGAGAGGGACTGCAGTAGGGATTCATGTTATGCAGGGTCAAGGTCTTCACTACATGGAGTTGTAGGTTTGAATGTGGCAGGGTACTTGGATGACAGGTGTAGCATCACAGGATGTGTGGTGGTTAGTCTTCAAGGTTGAGCTTGAAGAGGGATACAAGCCAAGGAATGAATTAGATGGTGTATAGGTATAGGTACAGGTGCAGTTGTTTATCTCCAAGTGGGAGATTGTTAGGTTGTGGAGCAAAAAGCTTCACCAAGATGCAAACAGGAGGAGTTATAGAGGTTGCAGAGGTTACAGAGAGTTGTAGAATGAGTTGCAGGGCAATCAACATTGGTTTGATCAATTGACATTGATTAGATAGCAGTGAAGAAGTAACCGATGTTGGTTACCAGTTAGCTGACATTGATCAGGGAGGAGCTGACGTCGGCAGCCTGTGTGTGAACATGCAGTTTGCATGTTGATTCTAGAGAGTCTATTTTTGGACTATTAGTTTGCATGTTAAAGGCTAGTTATAGTCTTGAGTTACACGTCTGATTATTGTAATTAAGATAGTCTAATTATTGTATGCATGAGATCTATATAATAGACTCATGGGCTGTATTGTAAACTAGTGCTAGAGAGTAAGAGAGCAAATAAGCTCCTTCAAAGAGAGGAGAGCAATGGTGTGTTCCTCCTAGTGCCACAGTACCAAGTGTGGGTGCTAGTTTGGAAAATTAGAAGGGTTCTTCGTGTATGTATGATCTTGTTCAGTAGGTGTGCATGGCTTCTTTTGGAGATCTACAATGATGAGTAAGGTCTAGTGATTTGTAGGTAGCAGTAAAGAGCAGGAGATCTACTTAGAGTATGGTTGTATACTTGGTGTATCGGCAGTGTGTTACTGACTGGTGGAGGTGAACAAAAATTGTGTATTTGAGTTGTGTGTTGGGACTGAGAGAGAGAGGGAAGAAGGTCTTGAGGTGTGGAAAGCCTTTGAGGTGGAAGAAGAAGTGGCATCTTCTTTATTATATTTTCTTCTGAGTGATTATTAATACAATTGTGTATTGTCTCTCATATTCCTGTGTTGTTTCATATTTCTAGTTACTTATCATTCTGGTTAAATTCTATGTTTAGTTGCTAATACAAGAGGTAATCATATGTGCTCTAATTGGTGGAGCAAGATCATGACATTATGTTTATGTTGGCCTACATAAATAGGGTTCATTAGTGTTGAGTCAATCCATAACTTAATGAATATTTGATATCCTTATTGAAAGTGATAAAAATCAATACTTTTCAATAAATTCATTTAAGTAGTGTTACTATTTTTCATTTATAAGAGGTTGAATTATTATTTTGGGATGATGTATAAAATGGAAGGTTGTATTTCATAATCCAACATTTATGTGGTTGAAGACATTGAGTTGTAATTAGTTTATGAGAATTGTTATTAAATGATTATGAACAAAATTATGAATATTCATTTAGTGTTTTTATTTGGTAATGAAATAAGTAAGAGAAATTATTAATTATGCTTGTAATATATGCTTATCATTCATTTAGTGAGTTAACTCTAGATGTATTATGAATAAAAGAATATGTTTTCATAAGAAGTTTATGGTTATTGTTTTTAAGTTAAAATATTGGGATTTTTATCATTACCTTACCTTGAGAAGAATACTCAATTTTATCTAATTCCTATATTAAGTTAAAGGTTTTTAAATGTAATTAATTCTTTATAAATGAAAAATATATTTAGAGGTTTTAAAGTGTGGTATATTGGTAAAAATACTTAG
Source organism: Torreya grandis (assembly GCA_037957365.1). Classification (NCBI taxonomy): domain Eukaryota; kingdom Viridiplantae; phylum Streptophyta; class Pinopsida; order Cupressales; family Taxaceae; genus Torreya; species Torreya grandis. The sequence goes on from JARHVA010004490.1 coordinate 210,996, forward strand.
TTGGGTATTATAATACCTTAAGGTGATCATAATTTTGATTTCAATCAAATACCTACCTTAGTATCTTTAATTCCTATATATAATTGAAAAGGGATTGACATTCATCAATGTTATGTATATGAAATTATATTTTTATATAATTTATTGTATAAGGTTATACCTTAGTTTTTAATCTTATTTGCTAAGATAATAATGAGGTCTTAAAATAATAACTTCAAAACAAGTTAAATAAATTTTATATTCATTTTATAGAGGGAATCATTGTTTTTTGTTTATTTTCAAATTATGCATTTGATTGAATTAATACATAAGACTTATGGACACAATCAACCAAGTACAAATGACTCATATTGTCATGAGTAAATAAAATATGACAAGTATTGATGACAATAGTATGTATTTTTCAAAGAACTAAGTTGAAATTAACATACTTAAGAGTCTTATGGAATTGACGTAAATCATCTAAATTGTTAAATGAATTATGAGCAAACTAAATTATCTATTACCTTCTTAATAAGTCAAAAATGCTATTTAATCTCAATTTGTACAATGGGTTGATGGTGAATTTTACGAATGTTCATTTTTGGAAGATAAGCATGGTTATTGAAACATTAATATAAAATGTAATACAACTAATTTTCATTGGTTTTGTAAATATATTGACTAAGTGATGCATGTGAATTGTAAGTAAGGGTTCAAATATCTATTCTAAAGTTTGTGGGGTGGTTAATTAGTATAATGCATGAACTTAATTTGAGTATGTTAAGTAATTTAATGGACACTTATGTAGATACATCCATCATGGTAAACCTAAATAATACTTGCATAAAATCTATGTATGAACAAGTGAATAAAATTTAAAAACCTAGATTAATTATAGACCATTAGTACAAAGGTAAAAGTATAGTGATTATTATGATGATCATGGTATAATGATCACATGGATAACACTTTAATAGTCTCATTGGTACTAAATATAAGTAAAATAATTTGATGAAGATTACTTAATATTGTATTAATTTTATAAATAGTCCATCCAATCAACAACTGGCCATTATCTAAATGTTCAGTAGTTTTTACATATGCAAGATTAGTATGATGATTCTTATATTGAATTTATTTATCCTTTTATAATTATTTGTTAAATTCTTTCTAGTCTACCCAATGAGGTGCAGGTTGTTTTATGGTCTATATAGGTACTCGGTTGAGTTATATGTTGGTAATGGCTCTATTAGGAAGGCCATATAGGAAGTATGTGGATATGAGTGTATGAGTGTTTTGTCCAACATTGACTCACCTCTATCCAAATACTAATTGGGTAACTAATTCCTAATTAATTCATTAATTATTTATAGCTTGGTCTAGTTCCTATGTTGGTTATAACATAGTTATGGATCTCATTACAATTTTTGTGATAACTCTTTTTGAAATACTTATACCATAGTTGCTTATCTTAGTGTTGTAGTAAAAAAATTAAGGTTATCAAAAATATATATTGAGTTATCTCATAATATATTTTCTCCATGTGTTACGATGTTACATTGTAGTAACAAAAAAACATAGTGTTGTATTTGGCACTTCACAAGACACAAAATATACATATGGATTAAATTAACAAATATAATTTAAATTCATAAGTTATCATTATAGTAACTTATTTCTATTGATTAATACATACATGATTTCTAGTAACTTATCTCATTTGTATTTATTAATACATGATATAATTTAATTGTTAAGGTTGTATACTCTAGGCTGCCTCAAGGTGGGGACAAAGTAGCTCTATTTTTTTTAATTATTTTTCAAAAAAATCATTTTTTGAATAAAATAACTCTCAATGTCTATATTGCAAGAGGCTACTACATCAGCTACAATATCCATATAGGACACTGCTGAGATTGGTAAGGAAGTGCTGAAGATGATCCTAGAATTAGAAGAATAGGGTCTTTCTACTCTTACTGTTCTAGTCCTTTTTGTTGGATGTTATAACTAGTTCCATTTTCTGGTTCTTTGTTTTCTTAACGTACTTGAGTTTCTAGGTCTCTATAAAACCTGGGGTCTTTCTTTTGATGATCTTGACTTGTGGTTTCAGGTCCCTGTAAAACCTATTTTTGATATTGCTCAGCAGTAGGTGTTAGGTTTGTTTTTCCTGAGGGCGTTATTATTATATCCTTTTTCCTTTGTTTTCAAGTTTTGGGGTCCCTTCAAAACCTATTTTTATCTTAATCTAAAACTCTCAATGTCTATAAATATTTTATATACATGAAATTAAAATTAAATTTGAGTTCATATAATTAATTAATTTTGATTTATCTAAATTCGATCAAAGTGTTAATAACATAAGATAGTTAGTCCATTATTCCCAATAAGATAAAGCATGTAAATTAAAAAAAAAACATAGTATCTAATTAACAAGGATTTTTTAGTCAAGAAGGAAGATCAAATAGTTCATAGCTATATAGATATAAAGATAGGTTTTAAGTGATCCATACACCTTAGATGAAAATAGATTTAGTCCATTCCTATTCAAAAGAAGTTTTTTTAACAAATGGTTGAAAAAATATCAATGCTTTCAAGAAAATTTTATGTAGTCTATAGTATATATAGTAGAGGTTATGTAACAATAAATTATTTTAGTAGAAGTTTCAAAACCATCATTTTGATAATTGTTGTTTTCACCCAATGTAAAGAGGTAGTTTTGCATGAAGACATGAAACATGAAGATTAAGAGTAAAAAATGGTGTCTCTTCCTCTTTTGAATAATTTTTAACTTTTTATTATAGTATTGTAACCATGTATAAATACACCCTTAGGTTTTCATTGTATTTAAATTTCATAGTTCCTAAAATTTCTTCTTGGTTGAGTGTTTTCAAAATTAGAGTGTGATAAGGATGTGCGAGTGAGAAAGTTGTACAACATGTATATGTAGTTTGGTAATATTTTAAATGTAAATATTATCTATGAAGGACTTAATAATATAATAAACTTGTATTTTTAAAATGATAGAGTTAAAAGAGGAGGAATCTCTCACTCTTTAAAGTTTTCATAATTTGGGATTCTCTAATGTAATCCTTATTTCTTGCAGTTATGTTTCTATTTTTATCAATAGTCTCTTTCTCTACATTCAAGTGTGTAATTATTTATAATTTAAAACACTTTAAATTCAACTATAAATACAATTATTTATTGTTTTAAAATAAAATGCAAGATAACAAAGAGATAATAAATGAAGTGTTTTCATTAGTATATAATATTCATGCTAATGAGTTAAGATATGGAATATACATGCATATAACATATTATAATGGTTTAAGATTTGGTTTTATTAATTTTTGTGTGGATTGTGTGGTGTGTCCATTTTATACATTTATGCCCATACCATATAAGCTAATGTTAGTGGAGAGTTTGTCTTATTTCCTTTGTATCAAGACATATTCACAAAGAGGTGGAATAGATAAATGATAAGCATGTATCATGAAGATGAGAGAATTCCTCAAGATGATTATGGAAAGTTTAAAAAATTGGAATATAATATTTTAAACATCCATCAATTCATGGTGAAACTTAATAGGTTGGATAGAACTATGTAGAGTCTCATGGGGAAGTTGTAAGTTTCCAAAAATAAATTCAAGAGTTCCATAGTGAAACCTTAGAGATTGGATAAGGTTATGTAATTTCTCATGGGGAAGTTTTGAGTTTCTATAAAATAAGTTGAGTTGAAGATTCAATACCATGAAAATGTAAAACCCCATACCAACCAATCTTAACCTCCTTTCAAATTAGATGCCACAAAAAATCATCATTTTGAAAGTGAATTTAATTCACAAAGACTTGATAATTTATTAGTCAATTAGACTTATATTTCCATTTCATCAAATTATGAAACTTTAAACACCCAAATTTGGCATAAACTCCTTTTCCTGTGTTTTAATCCCAATTTGGTTTATTTGGTGAAATTGTATATTTTAACACATTTACAAGATGACACCAAACCCACATGAGTCTATATTTGGTCCACTAATCTTAAGAACACTTAAATACATATCTATAAGGTATTTGTTAGTACATTTGAATTATTTTCCCTTATTATCTAACCTTGCTTTGAAAAAATAATCCTACTTATCTCCTATACAATGATTATGCCTATATGTGCTACCCTATAAATTATCATAATTGTAAGGTATTATCCTTTATTTTTATTTGGGTCCTTATAAATTTTATGCCTTAACTTACACATTGACCCTTCCCATTTTCATTTTAAAAATTAATCTAGTAAATGATTCATCCTAGATCATCTTATAAATACAAGGTATTTCCAATCCATTGATCCATCTAAGGATCAAAAAATAATAAATAGAGAGAGAATCCATCATAAAAATATTCAATCCTAAAGACAAGCTTCTCCATTTAAGTTATGCTTCATAATCCTACACATTTATGACACTTATCCATCTTGGTCTCTAGACACATTCCACTATACCAAGTGAGGGTAATTATAATTTAGTAGTTACAATGATCAATTATAAGGAAGAGGATGTTGAAACCCTTAATCAAGTTATTCCATCCACACACTACAAAACTACATGGAGGTCTAATTTTGAATGTGCAAGACACATAGTTTTTAACACTACTTCAATGGTTTCCAACCTCTATTTTTTTTGGGAGTGTGTAAGATGTGTCAAAGGTAACATTTAGTCATATGACACATTATATCATGCACATATTTAAAGTGAAAGTATAGTCATAATAAATGAGACACAAGACAAAAACATTATAAATCTCAAATTATGAAACACTACAAAGACATGTTTGACAACACAAAGATAATACTAGCTCCATACATATAGGATTGTTGCACCAAGATTGGTACATTTGGGCATGTATAATATATGATTTTATACCTATAATATAGTCTCATAACACATTGTAGGTTATTTTTTTTAAGAGAAATTCAAACACAATAAACATAGTTATAATATATTTTCAGATTATATAATAGGTAAGGTAATTTAATTTCTTAACCTCATTTTAAACTCATTGTGTTTCTTTAGCTTATTTTTATAAAAAAACAACATTTTTTAATTATTTAACCTCTTAAGTTGGTCTGAAATTTTTATTTCAGTTGTGTATGTTTAGATATAATTAATTTCTTATGTTTATTCACATTTTTTAAAAATACTACAAGGGTAAACATAAATGGGGAACCATGACTCTTTTGAATATTTAACCTAGGAGTGTTGTAAGCCCTATATTCTTAAAATTTTATGGATTACTTTGTCTGATTTTTAGATATAAATTATGTTCATGCATACTCATTTAAAAAACCCTAATTTATATTTAGGTTCCCACTTCATTTCAAGATCAACTAAGGTATGATAATCCTCTTACATTTTTACACTTTCATTTCAAATCTAATATGTAAGTTTTATTATCATCCTAAGGTTTTATTCTTCTATTTTGATTTTCAATTTTTTTTCTAATATTATGGTTTCATTCTCTTTAAATGTGATTTTATTGATTAAAATAATTTTTATACTTTAATGAAATGGGTGTGAAACTTTTGTCTTTTTTAGGTGCTAAAATACAAAATGGTTATGTTTAAAATAATCCTCTTGTCAATTCTACTATACCAATGAAAAATAAAATACATGCTTATCTTTTCTTTTAAAATAAGTAAATTAGTATGAAAAAATATGATCCTAATGTCCTTTATACTAAATCATTTACTAAGAAAATAAATGCTTAATCTTGTGTGAATGAAACAAATGCTTATCTTCCTTCTATCTCTTTGAATGAAAATGTGTAAACTAATGCAAATATTAGAATTTGTTTGTCTTTATACTCCTCATTTAAATGAAAATGTTGAAAATGGTTCCTTAAATTAAAAATATTATGTTTGTACTCCTTCCTTGGTGCTCATAATTTTTAAAATATTATTCAAATTCCTTAATTTATTAATGAAAATCTAACTAATATAGATATGTATTAAAGGATCAATGATTTTCTTATGAATGATATTTATGAATATTCCTCTACCCTTACTTCCCTAATTTTTAAAGAGACTAATCAAATGATAAATTTGAATTAACCTCAATTCAAACAATAATTAATACCTCCTTTACAACATATTCCAATAAACATATATTTTGGGATAATTAGGCAATCTAAAAAATGATGAAATCATCTAAAAAGAGCATGTTAACAATATTTAAGAACCTAATTAAGATACAAAGACATTGATCTTACACAAATATATTTTTCACCACATTACTATCAACAAACACTTCCCCCTTATATGTTTCATGGTGCATCAACGGAAGTGGGCAATACAAAACAACATGTGGGATATATTTATTTGAATACTAAAAAACTAAAAAATTCTACTATGATACAAAAATTCACTTCAAAATAAATACGTCTGAGGTATTCCAATGAAAAAATTTAAATCGCCTATCTAATAATAAATAATATAAAATCAAAAAAGAAAAAAAATGACACTAAAGTATATGAACCTATATCATGTTTTGAAAATATTAAAGCAACAAGGGAAGAGATAGAAATTTATTTTCTCTCATAAATGTGACATCAAAACCATTGCATTGTATCTAAATCTATCATAATAAATGAAAAATAATAACCACTACAAGACATAACAATCATATAACCAAAACAAAGTGTGAAAATAATATGCCGCATATGCCATGCTTGGTATAACATTATGTCATAGACTAGTATAACATTTGCATTATATGGCTTACAAACATAGACATGCTTGTATTTCCAACATAGACATGCTTGTATTTTTAAAAGCTTAACATAAAAATATTTTTTTTGGGACTCATCCTTTACTCTTAATAAAAAAATTAATGAAATTATTTGATTCCATCTATATATCTTTTGAAACCCTCTTGTACTATAAATTATACTTTCTTATTATATTACATGCTTTATAAGTTTTTATCATTGAATTATAAAAAATAAAATAAAAATCTTTGGCGATCATCGTTAATGTATATTAAATATTTAATAATCTTGTACATAGATTTTCATCTTCTATTTTTTGTGTTTTGTTTCTTCTTCTTAGTGTTTCCTTTTTCAAAATTACAAAAAATTAGAGACATTCATAAAATAGATAAATTAAAAAAATAAATCCTATATCTTGGTTATATGATACATGTCATACCTATTTTTATAATTAATTATGGAATTTACACATCCATTTTTCACATTCTCTTTTAAAATGATATATCTTGATCTAGGTATGGGGAAAGGTAATCTAGCTAAATACACTTATCAATTATATTTAGATATCTAAAGGTATGGAAACATATCCTACTATGTCAAGTAATCACATTAAGCTATGTACAACTACATTTACATATAACCTATTTTTTACTCACACGAGTTGTACGTATATTACACATGTGCATATATTTGTTCATGTTATTTTTAGAATATCATTACATCCTAAGAATATATTTTAAAAATCCCTTCCTATGCATTTTTTTAGGCATTTTTTAGATCATGATTTCACTATTCTATTTTATATATTGAGCATGAAAATTGACTTATATTTCCATTGATCTTAATCTAAGCCACATGTTTCATGTTTCATTATCCTTGACTAATTTATTGTTGATCTAATTCTTAGCAATTGAATTATCATCATGATGACACCATACTTATTGAGACATTTTTTCATACCATACATTAAGTTCTTAGGGAAGCCTATCAATTCTTATAATCCTCCTCATCTCGTTATTATATTTTTAAATCCTTGCTCCATTTTACTTTAAATCCATGTGATTCTTTGTGTTAGTTTTTATTTTCTTATAAATATAACTAAAAATAAATAAATAATATGGTTTCATACATAGTTATATCTCTTTTGCCTTTGGGTGAATCTTACCCAAGCATAATATTAGTTGCCTATATATATACACATTATTTCCTATGTTGGATCATTATTCCCTCACATTTTTATTATTAATTTATTATGATTTTTTATTGAAGCATGATTTTAGCCTAATATACCCATGGGTATAAGACACTAGTAATCTCATTCTATTCATTGTATTGTTTATACATGTATCATTTTAATAGGTCATATTAAGCACGTGCCTTATTACATATTGGTGTTTCTTTACTATCAATACATTTGTTAACTTGACTACATATTCCATGTTGAGGTTGCATGACACATTTATTTATATGAGAAATAGTTCTCATGCATGTTTTATTTATAGAATTGGCACTACATATTCTTGACTTCAAAATCTATAAGTTTCACTCTAATATTGACATATGATGGCTATCAATTTTCTATATGAAATTATTTGAGTATTATTTATATATTAGGTAGGTAAGAGGTCTTACAAAAACACATCAATATCCATAACATTGGTTCACATCCTATTGGGATTTGGCATGTAGTTGGTTATAACATATGTCATGATATATCAATTTTACATTATACTTTTGGATATATATTATGTAATTGGCTTGCAATATTGCATGGAGCATGATAATCAATACATTTTTTTTTAAATTATCACATTATTATTATCATTCTTAATGACTATATGACTCATATATTTCCCATCAAGGGGTAGAAACATAAACAAAATTGGAAAATAATCAAAATTTCAAAAATGCTGGAAAATTTTAAAAAATACAAAAAGAGTATGTCCTATCTTGGGAAATATCAATTCTAAAGGATTCTCACATGGCGATGTATATCCTTGCTTAAAATTTATTAGTTTGAGCTACATTACTACATTTTATGCTAGTATATTATACATCTATTATCAAATATTATTTTACAGTAAGATTGTTACGCTATTACATTGATTATTTGTGTGTGACTCCTTGATTGTGTGTCTATGTTTACCTATTTATGCCTTCCTATTCATATAGTATTATCTTGGCATATTTATTTTTTTCATGGCATGAGTTGAGTTACTAACTTAGGTGTGGTCACTAACATTGTGTGGTCCTTGTTTGGTATTTATAGTGCTATGGTGGTTATTATAAATCTATGGGAGCATATGCTTGATTATATTTTCATTTTTTTTAATCTGGGCCCACCTTTGGGAATGTTTGATTTATAGGTATACTATTTTATCCCATTGGGAAATTAGAATTTTTGATGAACTATTGTAACATGACTAGGTGCTATTTCAAAATGAAAAAAAATCAAAAGTACAAAATTTATAATTCTAAATTCAAAACTTAAATCCAAATTTAATATGTAAAAAAATTAACTAGCTATATTATTTTCTAACATATGATGGAAATTTTTCAATTACATATGTTTTGGATAATAACATGTGATGACTAAATTGTTTTTATTACATATGATGTTTTTAATGTGTTATTTTAAGGTGATTTATTCTAGAAAAAAAGTATTCATCTCTCACCTAAAAAGGGAATTTATAAATGCATTTTTATAATTCAAGATGTGTATGTTATGATCAAAGATGAGATAATTGGCTAATTCCTTGGTCAAGAAGTGGATGAGATGTTATTGACTCCCTCAAAAGTGTCTTGGCTATGTTTGAAGTATTTATTTTAAAATCTGGGATGTGTATGTTAAATGATGGTGACTCCTATGATAAAGTGTTAGGCTATGTTTTCAACACATAAAATTATAGTGATGGAAAAATTATGGTGGCATTTGGGGTAAAATACCAAACATGTGTATTATTTCTTATACTTCCTTTCAATTTCAATTTCAAGAAATAATTTTAAAAACATCAAACATATAAAAAACCACATATATATCATAATAAATTTAACAACTTGTATAAATTAACACTTTTTCAAGTAAATCAACTAATAAAGTATAGAAACTTAGTGAGAAAAATGTTAAACTCTTCATTATTCACTAGGTAAGAAAATGTGCATGTTTAAAATTATTTAAATGTGTAATTTTAATCACACATGAGTTTCATTCACATATCCTCATCAAATTGGATGCATTATTTAGACACCAAATTTTGGTACAAAAATCTAATTCTTATGTTTTATTCCCAATTTGACTTATTTGAAAAAATTGTAATTTTTAACCCATTTATAAGATGGCCCTAACCCACGTGAGTCTATATTTGGTTCACTAATCCTAAAAACACCTCAATACTTATTTGAGAGGTATCTATTAGAAACTTTGAACTATTTTCACATAGAATTCAACCCTACCTTGAAAATAGAACCTTACATGTCTCCTATACAAACCGATGCATATATGAGCCTGCCCTATACATGATTATATCCCTATAAACTTGTCACTTGTATTTTTATGTGTCTTTCTACCATTTTCACTTAGCTTTTTCCTTCACCCATTCCATTTCAATTATCAAAAGTTTAGTAGCACACATAAGTCATCCCAGATCATATTATAAACACAAGGTATTCCCAAGCCATTTATACTTCTTTGGATTTAGATAGGATCTATAGAGAGAGAATATTTCACACCAAGGTTCAAGCCTAGATCTAATCTTATGCATTCAAATTATACTTCATAATCCTACACATTTATGACACTTGTCCATATTGGTATCTCTACATATTCCATTTTGATAAAGGAGGAAAATTATAATTTATTAATTTCATTGATCACTTGTATGAAAGAGAAGGTTGAAACCCTTACTCAAAAAATTCCATCCACACATCAAAAAAATACATGGAGCTCTGATTTTGAGTCTAAAAGATATGTACTTTACATAGTTTCTTTAGTAATTTATTTAATCCATTATTATTGTCTTGTTTAAGAGTTGAAATATAATTTAAAATGAAGATTTAATCATTTTTATATAATCTACTATGAACATTTAAAAATTAAAAGTAAAACAAGAATACACAAGACAAAAAAATATAGAACTCAAACCATATAACCCTATAGAGATAGGCTCGATGATACACATATAATATTGGTGCCATAAAAATAGGATAGTGAGTTAGTATTGATATGGATAGAATGTACAATATACGAATGTACAACTACAAACTCATCTTAGAGGATAATTCAGTTCCAAAAATTTAGGAGTAGGTCAATCATAGTCATCATAGCCAAAATACAATCTCATTGCATCAATTTATTAACCTCTTTGTTAATTAATTTCATTTATTTAGCTTATGTTTGTATCACTTGGGATTGTTTTAATTATTTATCCTCTTAAGTAGGTTTGAATTCTATATTTTATTGGTTTCATGTTTAGATCTACTCAACTGCTTATGGTTAATAATATTTTTTATAAAGCATAGAAATAGGGTAAACAATAAGTAAATTAATATTATTTTGTAATATTAAAGCTATAAAATATTTATTTAACTTATTTTAAAGCTAAATTCATTTCTATGTTATGATGAATTTGGATCTAATTTATTTAATGGGTTGCAATTAATATGCCAAATGTTTTTAAACAAAATTTGTTTGTTATGAAATTGAAATGTCTATTAATTATAAATATTTTATGCAAAATCAAGGCCAAAAATTATAGGATTATACAAGTTAGTTTTAAAGGAAGTTCTAAATTGGAAACTATGCATTGGATTGTGAAATCATGTTGAATTGTGTTTTATGAATACATACTCACCTAAGTAGGCTCATTTTTTTCCTATCCTAAAGGAAAAAATAAGTATTTTTATTAATCCCATTGCCCTGATATGTAAAATAAAAATTATTTATCTTCCTCTTCAAATGCTCTAAATAATCAAGGTGGTTTTTAGTCAAAATTGAAAGGAAAATGGAAATCCAATCATAATTTTAACACTATTTTTCTCAAAAGGATTCAAAAAGAAAATTTGGTCACTAGGATGTTGATGATCATATAGTTGATACTTCTTGTAAATTTCATATTAAATTTAATCCTTTATAATACTATTAACAAAACAAAAATAAGTACATGACTTTGGTTTAAAGAAAAGAGGTTGGGTACAACTTCAATGTGGATGAGAGGATTTACCATACCTTCATTCGTATAGAAGTATATTTTGGTAGAAATGATGATAAAAATAAAGATGAACTTAAAAAAAAAAACATATCCAACTTCAACTTAAGATTAGAATAATTGATGTTCTTTTTTATTGTTTCTCTTAATAAAATTAAATTAGAAATGAGTTGGTAGAAAAATTGGGTTAGAAATATATAATTATCCTAATATATATTAAATAGGATGGATGAAGAAAGGAGAATAAATAAATGTAAATAAATAATTTAAAGTTAATTTTAGGATAAATGAACATTTCATTAATTAATTTATGGTTTATGTTATGCATCTTAAAGTTGTGGTGTAACTTTTAAATCTCGTATATGTATGTTAGAGATGATATTTTATTGAGAATAGATAATAATTTTTTATTGGTAAAGGATGGTAAAATATACATAATTAATGCCTATGAAGGTAAATAAAATATCTTATTTTTAATTACAATGCAAGCTTCAAGATTGATTAATACTAGTGAGATGTTTTATTTGCTTCTTTTGAGGCATAAACAAGAAAATGAAGAAGTAAAATAAAATACTTCTCATAGCATTTATATTAATAAATATCATATATGAATGGAAGGTTTGTTATATAAATGTATGAAAATTTTCTAATATCCCATGAATACGCATCCAAAAATTTAAATTAATCATGAGATACAATAATTACTAAATTGTCTTTTTCCCAACATTGGTATTTAACAAAAATTAATGAAGGAAAAAAATGAGGTAGGGAAGGAATTACGTTATTTGTTAGATAAAAATACAATCCATACTATAATTTTTCCATATGACTCACCTATTGTAATTATGCCTAATAAATATGGTTCATGTAAAACATGTGTTAATTATATAACTTTGAACAACTATATTTTAATAATAAGTATCCCTTTCCATGGATTTAAGATCTATTGGATCAATTTTAAAATGTTAAGTATTTAAACAAGTTGGATTTTAAATTCATGTATCATAAGAAGAGAATAAATTAGGATGACATATTGAGTTATGGAAATGACTTGTTTTTTATTTGATTGGATAAAAAGACATGATTAAAGGTTCTTGCCATCAAAAAAAGTATCAAAAGATAAGAATTATATGCTAGAAACAAATAAAACAAGAGAAAAAATCTACCAATGTTAAGTCAGATTAGATAAACTCCTGCCAGTCTTCCACCACTAAGCCATTAAAACTATGACAAACTTTATTAAAAAAAAATTAGAATAAAGTATACTAATAGAAGGGGAACAAAAAATAATTAGATGATTCCTCAGATATATTGGTATTTTAAGTGGGCTTCTTGGTGACTTATTTCACTAGGTGGCCCCTAGTCTCCTACTCATCCCTTAATAAGAATATTCCATGTATTTATTAATAGATATTGAGCTCTTGGAAGGAATCACAACCACATTGTCCTTCTTCTTGATCCCTTTAATGGTGTCCTTTTTTGTGTTCTCAGCAATGGAAACATCATTTTTATTTTTTGACTCTTTTTATAAGGTAGTTTTGAGAATTTTTACCCCCTCTTATTTTTTGATGCCTTAAATATTGAAATTTATCATCCCATTAATTAATCCTTCTATTTCATCTTTTATCTAATTCTAGGATTCCAATTGAGTGATAATTTTGAAACCCCAGTTATCCATTTTTTAATCTAGCTCCAATAATTTAATGGATTGAGCCATGGGCTAGTGCACATTATCATGATCAGTATATTTATCCCTTATCCTAATATTATGAAATAACATTGATCTTTCCATTTGCACCTCTTGGGGAATAATTTAGAGTATTCTTTTGAACTTCTTCCTCAATTTTTTTATTTTTTTCCTTGGGTTGCATGGTGTCTTTGGCTTTGCATTTTTTAGTTTTACCAACATAGATGAATTTTTAAAAGTTGTTTATATCATAAGAGACATTATAATGGGTATTCTCAAGGAGTTATTCCTTGTAAGTTTCCAAATTATCATTTCTCTCCTTTGTTAGATCCTCAAACTGCTCAAAAATCTCCTCACTCTCCTCTTCATCAAAATTCACTTCTTTCCCCCATAACATTTGTCCTTAATAATGAGGAAGAATAAACCTTGGTGGATTAGTTAATTAATAACATTATATTGAAAATAGTCAACTGACCTCTCAATAGATCTAAGTAAGAAGTGGGGAGACTGGTTTTGTGACCCTTGAAGTTATTCATCAGTAGGAAATGATGAGAATATAGAATATGGTATTTACCTTACAATGTCAAATATTTCATAATATAAATGTAGATAACTATACACAATGGAGGTAGATCCAGTTTGAAAATTCCTTTCTTTTTAATCTTGATTCTTACCTCACCACTTATCCTTATAGGCTTTTAGTACTTCACAACTCATTCTAGAGACTTCACCAATTAGTTATTCAGGAAGGCTAATCCACAAGCCTCTCATACACATGATACTATAGATCCATCCATAAGTAAAATATTTTTGAATAATTTCATCATGGCTAAGGATCCTCAACATATATTTCATTGGTTCCCCTTTTCTAACTCATGCCACACATTTTGATTTTCTTTAACTTTCACATAGGAAATTGGTTCCAGTCTATCCTAGTCCCTGCCCATAACTACTAAGCCTTCATTTTCCAAATTATTTATTAAAATATAATTCACTACATTAATTTGTGCTTTTGAAATGATCTCTCATTTAGTAATGATTTGTTTACACCTTAAATGATTTAGACTATCAATCGAGTGCTTACAATTAATGAGGTGTTCATTGAGAATTAAGGATTGATAATAGGTCTTGTCATTGATTAACCAATGTGTGAGGGATCCATTTCCTAGATATTAGTATTTTAGAGTAATCATTTCTAATGATTTTCAAATTTTGCTAGGCAAATTATTATATTTTATCTATTTGGTATAGTTCATATTTGAAACACTAATATTGTCTAGTTTGTCCACTACCTTGTTGCCTTCCCTATAAATGTGAGAAATGAAAACATTATTGAAGTTATTTAGAAGACATTTTTCATATTTAATATATTTTAATATAAACCAATATGATTTTAATTTACCTGAGAAATAGTTTAGAATGTTTAGGGAATCCCTTTTAATATCTAAATTAACAAATTTCAACTTCACTACTAGTTGAATTCCCTAGAGGGATAATTTTACCTTGGCCACATGATTGGTATGATATCCCATGGGGCCCACATAATCAAGAAATAAAACACCCTCTAAGTATCTAATGAAACCTCCTCCACTTGTAATGTCAAGATTTATTTTAGTATCCCCATCAAATTTTAATTTTAACCTAGTTCTTCATGGTTTAGACCATTTAACCTAGCTTCTATCAACTCTCATGGGGAAATATTTAAAATTTGGTTTAATATTCCAATTATTGGAAATTAAAGACCTAATTTATTAGATAAGGTGATTCTCTTTTTGAGTGAAGTCCTTTTAGTTTTTCTTAATGGCTATGTAAATTTTATAGATTGTAGTTTTCTGGTAGATTATTTTTCTTCAAATATGCAATCATTCCTAGACTTTCAAACTCCCCAAAGAAGATGTGGAAGAGATATCCTCCATAAAAAAAAATAATAAAACTTGGTTTCCATTTCTTTATTAGGTTAAGGAGGGAGTTAGGTTTAACCCATGATATGTTAGATTTTTTAAGGAAGTAATCCATGACCTTAAAATAAAAAAGACAATCTAGCAAGAGGAGGCTTACCATTTCCTCGCTACATTTAAAAATCACACACCTATTAGAAATAGGTAACCCTATTTTGGCTAGGTTGTCAATGGTTAAGATTTTATTCTAAGAAATAATACATAAAAATATTTCAACTTTAGGGGTAATTTTTTTAATCGATAATTCTTTCTAGTAGTTCCCATCTTCTTCCAAGTCTAACTCAACTAGGTAACTAGTTTGAACTAAGTAATCTCCACTTTTATTTGCAGTCCAAATCAAATAATCTTTTTTGTGAAGATAAAAATATATATTTTATGTAAATTAAGGTTAAATTTTTATATTTCCTAGTTAATAGCTTCACTTGGTGACTCTAGCTATAGGAGTTTCCATGTTCTGATACAACATAAGTTTATCCTATAATCATTAACCTTGGTTCCATGGATAACTCTAAAATCAATACTAAGTTATAACCAAGAGGATTTAGATGAAATGGTAAATTTAAAGAGCTAAAGGTCATTCTAAAATTTGACTTTATCCCCATTACCTACCTACCATCTACTAACTTGCCTTAAAAGGTTACTACTAGATGAAATAACCTTCCATAATGTAGATCCATCCCCTATGCCTTCCTTTAAAAAAAGACTATATTCATCCTTACCTTAAAATTATTTATCTTTGATGATTATTATCCATTGATTTGATTTACTGATAAATTTCCACACTTGTTTTTATATGAGAGCATGATTCATCATATTTACCCTCCTAAATCCTCGGCCCATTTTTGCCTTTGAAAGGAAAGCTTTTTCCCTAGGTCACTAGGTAAAAATATGAATTTATCCTTTGAGCCTCTCCAAAGAATTTTTTTATATAAATTTGTTCTAGTTTTTCTAAAACTTTAGAAGGGATACAAAAATGGACATCATGTACATTGGGATGCTTTGGATTTATCCTGTAAGAAGTTGAAGTTTCCTAGCTTGAGAGAGTAGATAGCCTTTCTAACTAGCTAGTTTATTTTATAATCTATCCATCAAAGGATTTCTATCAAAGTGTAATCTCCCACTAAAGAGAGGCATCCCAAGATAGGTAGAGTACATGTTGATAATATATCAGCCCATGATTTTTGACAACTTTTTCTATAGTCTATATGGCATATTAATGAATAACATTCAACTTTTTCAATAATTAATACATTATCCTAACACTTTTTCATGGTCATAAAGGATTATCTTAAAATCCTTAACTTTAAAAACTATTGCTTCCCCCATAAATAAAGCTTTTACAAATTATTTATGAGTAATAGGGGTTGTTTATGGAGTGACTTTGATTCATTTAATATAACATTATATTCTAATAAATTGTACACTTCTTCTAAGAACTTCAACAAGAATAATGAAAAGGTAAGGAGATAGAGGGTCTCCTTGTCTCAATCCTCTATCATTCAAAAATAATCATTTTGGGACTTCATTTATAATAATAGAGAACATGGGACATGATATAAACATGGAAATTAAACCTCTAAAAATCTCATTAAATCCAAGACATTTAAAAATCTTATATAAAAACATCTAATACACTCTATCATACACTTTATTATGTCTAACTTGAGAATGCCTTATCTTAGGGAATTTGAGATTGAATGGATAGATTCATGGAAAATTATTATCCCAAATTGATTTATCACCTAAACAAAAATGCACATTATTTCTCAGCTATGATTTTTTCCAAGAGGGATTGGATATACAAGACAAACATTTTAGTAAATATTTTGTAAATTATTGTGCACATGCTTTTAGGTCTAAAATCCTTTAGCTAGTTGGATCATATCTTCTTAGGAATGTATAGTTTAGCTCCCTAAGAATGGTTTAAGATCTAAAAAATTCACTCATAGATTTCATAAATTCAATATGAATAATCTCCTAGAATTATTGGAATAAGAAGGGAAGGAAACCATCCAAGTCAGGTGATTTTCCCCCTTCTATATAGAAAACAACATATTTTGCCTATTCCATAGAGGGGGTTTAAAAAGGGATACATTCTCAGCTTAAGTTATAACCTTAGGGATAATTCCAAGGATATGATCTTATTTAATAAGATATACAAAATTATCTCCCATAAGTATATTCTTAAATTAGAGAATGATCTACTCATTAATGTTCATTTCTTATTTTCACTTTCTCCCATCTTCCAGAATGAGATCAAAAATTCTATTAATACTCATGTGTCTAGAGGTCACTTGATGAAATAAATTCATATTTTTGTCATCTTATTTAATCCAAAAACATATATATTTTTGATTCAATTAATATTATTCTATGTCTTCTAAATTGTGATAGGTACCAAGGAGTTGTTTTTCCTTGTTTAATAATTGCTCGCTTACATTATTGGAAAAAGTGTGTCCCTCCTTCAAAGAATCATTTTGATTAAAGATATTCATAAATACTTATTTATTCCAAACTTTAAGTTTTTTTTTATATTATTAAGTTTTTATCTAAGATGAACATATCATATCTATATAATGGTTCTTTCCACCAATCCTTAAGCGATTCTTGTAGAACCAAGTGAAGGGTCCACATTTGATAAAATATGAAAGTTTGATTTTTGAGTTTATAAATATTATCCCCATGAAACATAATAGGATTATGGTTTGAACCAATTTTTTTGAGGGTAGATATAGATTGATAAAATTGATGTCAGGTAAGAGAGCCAATAAATCTATCTAATCTTGCTTGGATCCTATTTTCCCTAAGTCTTCTATTAAACCTAGTGAAAGGGGTACCCTTGAGGTCCACATCAATGATCCAAACATAAAATATAAATTAATTGAGTTCAGATATAATTTCAATTAAATCCTATTGTCCACCCTTTTTTCTATAGGGGAGAGGGGGAGTTGAAATCCCCTATGACCAGCCAATTCTAATTCACATAGTTTATTTGAAAGTTACCAAATCTTCCTAGAGTTTTTATTTTTTTATATAAAGTTGGGGGAACAAATATTAAACATGATCCATTCAATCTTGTTGATCTTATATTTGAATAAAAAAACTATATGGTTTTTACTACAAGTTAAAACCACCCCTTCAATGGTTTGAGGGTTCAAAAAATCCAAAAATCCTCCTAAAACTCCATTACAGCTAGAATAAATGTAGTTATCCTTATTCAAAATCTTAAATTTTCAATGATTGAGTGAGTCTTCAGACATTTTATACTCTTGGATTATGGAAATTATGGAATTATGATTCTTTTTCAACTTCCTAATTAATCTCTATTTATTGGGGTTATTAATTCCCTTGACATTCTAAGATATTTCCTTCATTTATTAACACTCACAAAGTGTTTTTAAGGGTTTTTGAGTACCCTTTATTACCTCATTTGTTGTTTCCTTATTCTTTCCTTTTTGTCTTTCCCATCTTAGGTTTTTATATTTTCCCTTACTTTTATCTTATTTTTTCCTTTTGTAGTTAAGACAAGTGTCCACTTTCCTTCTTCTATTATTAGATCTTATTTAGGGATTTTTGACAAGGAGAATTAATCCAATTCATTTTCTTTGTATTTAACATGTTATAATGATCTATGAGTTTCATAGCCTAGCTTAGATGAATCTAGATTATCATTACCTTATTTATGTAACATAAATCTTGGGGAGGGATTCAAATGATCAAACTCTTGATTATTTCATCACTACATTGGGCATTTCCCTAATCTTCTCTCTAAGATAAGAAAGAATATGTTTGATTCCTTTAGAATTCTATTTGAGAAGATATATTGAATAAGATCTTTGATTTTATTTGGATTCTATTCCTTAGGCATGATGAAATATTACATTAAAACCTGGGCATTTTCTAGTTCAAAATCTCCACAAAGGGCAGGTGGTTTGAGACCAAAGCATGGTTTCACCATTACTAGTTTCCCACTAGCATGAAGACTTAGAGGTCTAGTTTTGGGGGTGAAATATTATGATATTTTCATTTGATTCTCCTAATTTAGAGGATATTTCAGTCTATTTGTGATTTTCACCAAAGATTCTAAAAATTCCTCTAGGGGTTGGGTTAAATTTCTTGACCCATTAAGGTTTTTTAGTTTATGAGGTTTGTTTAATTTTAGGTCAATATTTTTACAAATGGATTAAAATATTATAAGTCTTGCATAAATATGCTTCTCTGTCATATTCTATATGTTGAGTCCACTACCCATACTTGGATTTTATCTTGACATAGTGTTTGAGAGGTTTATCTATTGGGATGAACACATTGAATCTTAAATATATCATCCTTATTCTATATTTTATAGCTATATATATGGATATAGGTTGACCCAAGGATTTATCTATTCCCCAAATGACCTCAGGTTCTTAATACTCCAATGGTAGCTCTGGAAACAACACCCACATGGGGATGCCCTCCAGTGTTGAGCTTCTTAGATTAATGCTTTATCTCCATATCTTGAATAAATTCTTTATTTTCGCACAAACAAAGGCCCTTTAGTCAACACCCTAAATAGTCTTCTAGGTTTATGAATTTGACTAGGAAATAATTATTTACAAGAGCAACAACTTCTAGTTGACCTTTTGGCTTCAATTTATGGTTATCCTAACATATACAAGAGTTAATATTTGGTATAAAGACATCTAATTTGGACAAAAGAGACTTAGATAACTTCACATAAACCTTTTCCATGATATAATTTGGGACATTGACACATAACTCATTATTTTCCATTGTAGACTCTAAGACGTAATTAGATTAATCTTGATTCATTGATCATTTCCCAATAATATGTTTGTACATCATAAGGGTGACTTTGGTATACTACATGTAGGATCATCCTATCCTCCTCATAATTTATTTTCATCTACTAATTCCTTTATTCTTACGTCCTTGGCATGGATTCCTACTCCCTCCATGTTCTTCTCAATTGTGACATCTCCCTATGGTGGGTCATCGGTGTCATCTATTGCAAATTTTAGTTCCTTATTTTCATGGCCATCAACAAATTTAAATTTTGAAATCACTTTTTCCATCATTCCAGTCATTATATTTACAAATTAATTACAACATAAATAATATCATTATTACATAGATTTAGTCTTAATTAATTTTGAGTTGTGTAATTACCTTGGTACTTACATGAGGTTAATGAATTAGAAATTTAGTCCATTCATAGATTATTACATAATTTTTTACTTAAAATATATTTTATATTTTATAAAAAATATCATTGGCATATAATTAATTTCAAACAAGTTTTAAATGATAAAAGGTTTTTGATAAATCATAATAAATGTGAGTTTATATAATAATGACTTATCTATTTTGGGAATGTGGTTAGAGGTGAGGAGTTAATAATTGAACAGGTAAAATTAGAAGGCATTTTAGAATTTTATAATATTTCTAATGTTACTAAGGTAATAATATTTATGTAATTCAATATTTAAGTAAGTTCATTAAATATTTATCTACCATATTAGTAACTTTTTATGCCATTAGAATAGGAATTAAGTATTTTACTTAGGATAAGAAACAACATAATCATTTATTTAATTTATTAAAAATATTATAAATTCACTCATGATATCCTTACAAAAATTTCAAAAATCATTTGAGGTGGAAACATATTACAATATATATGCTATGGGAGATTCCTTATTTAAATGAGGTAAGCCAATATGTTATCCTTTAGAATCATTTCATGGTTTGATTTTGAATAATCACACATATGATAAATAATTTTATGATCTTGCTCAAGAGAATAAGAAATGGAAGCATTATATAATGGGAAAGGAAATCATTATTCATATAGGTCATCAACCCCTCCAATATTTTAAACCCAATAAAAATTTCAAAAATTATGTCATAAACTGATTAGTTTATTTCAAACATTTAATTTAATAATTACTCATAAAAGAAGTAGGATTAACAAGTTTGTTGATATGTTCTTGTGACATCCCTTGATTTAATATTTATGAACTATAACTCAAATTGAGCATTTATTTAAATAATAATTTTTGGAAGATAATGAGAATGATGTAGATGTTAGGAAATCAATTTTTAAATCAAAGAAAAAGTTCTATATTTTGATCCTAAAGAGGCATACTATCTCCAACATGGTTTTTTATACAACTTGGTTAAAATTTTTATTTATAAGGTTAGAAGGGTTAAACTAATGAGGGAAACAAATAATTGAATATTTTATGGTCCTTTTGTTATGACTATGGCATTCAAAAAAATTCATATGTATGTTTATTGGCAAATTTGTGTGTAAGTTGATGTTGTAAAATTCATATGGGGATGAATTATATATCGCAAGCAAGCCTTGTAATAGAAATTTGAATTTATATATGCCTCTATATAATCCTTATAGGATAAAATTATTTATTTATATTTTTTATGAGGTATTTCTTTATCATTTAATAGCTATGGTGATTTTTTTAGGTTTATAAATAAGTTTATAAAAATTTGCATCCTTATTACATACAAAAAACAAATTTATGGATATGATGCACCGAAATTATTTTTAACTATAATTTAGACTCATTTTGGTTTTCTAATTTATATAATTTAATATAGGTATTTTATATTTTCGGGCAAATTATGGACCACATTATGGAAGAAGATGGATACTAAATTGAAGAGAACTAAAAATTTCCATCTACAAACTATTGGATATATTTAGGTGGCCTATGTGACATCAATGAAAATTTTATAGGTATTATATGAATAATAATATGACTTGGGATGAGAATTTGACATATATTTAATATTTTATAATAGGTAAATTCATTATTTAGCTAATATATCTTATTTTGAGAGATGTTTTTTGTTACTTACTACCAAGCCCATTTGATATTATGTTAATACAACCATATAATGACCATGAAAATGTGGACTAAAAGTATATAAAAATTATATATTCATATAAATGATTCAGAAAATAAACCTCCAAGTGCAATAGGGGCTAAGAGAGTGTCAATAAAAGTACAAAGTAAGGCATGATTAACATAGAGTTGAGAATAAGTTCCATGTTGGCAGAAATGTATAGTTGTACTTAGGAAAAGATATACATTAGGGTAGAGATGATAATCTTAAAACATTAAGTCATAGTTCATTTAATATTATAAAAATGTGGGCAAGGATTTAAAATCAAACATACCTCCTTACATGAATATTTATTCCATTGTGAATATTGAAAACTTATGTATCTTTGAGCCTTATGTGCTATGAAAATAATAAAATATTTTATTAATTTCCATTGAATATATTTATCCTAATGGCCAAGAGGCATTGGACAAATTTTTTTTTAGAATAAGGAAAGAGTGTCAAGAAGAGGAGTGTTTAAGAGAATTAAAAAAGTTAAGTTGAAGGATAATTTCCAAGAAAATCCAAGAGATATTCAAAAGAGAAAGGAATCAATAGATTTCATCACCTCATGAGTTCCCAGGCTTTAAGGGACCAAAATAATCCTAACTTGAGATCTTTATTTTATATGTATGGTGAACAAAGATAAAAATATAAATATCATATAATACAAGAAAAAAGGGAAGATCATAATAGAATAAATATACATATAATATGTTGTGCCACAAAGTGAGGTGGGGATACAAGTAAGAGTTGTTTGTAATACTAGTGTAACTATATAATTATGAATAATATGCATGTAAATAAAAAAAAGATTCAATTAGATCCATTATTTAAAATGGGTAAGCTAAATAGAGATAAATCCTATTAGGTGGTATCCAAAAGGTATCAAAACTAATGATTGTAACCAAGAGATATCTAAGGTTGTAAAAACATGCAAAGATAAAATACACTAAAAATCTGAATCTAATATAAGAATGAAAGATAATAACATATTAATCAATAATATGCATATATATCTACCAAAGTAATTAAAATAAAAATTTTATGGATAGGAATAATTACCTTAGATTGACATGCAGGTGCATCAATCTCCCCTTTGGCTCAAGTGGAACTTTATGAGAGATTTTATTGGTGAAGATCAAGATTTAATGAATAATACCTAAGTATCCTTAGTAAGGGACTCCAATGACTATGTATACATTAATGGTTATTATTCTCTTCTTATAATCTTCAAACATCTCATGCAAAAATATAACTCCACAAGTATAATATCATATACCCTAATTCCTCTTCTTTTACTAAAGGTAAGTTTTCTTTCACAACAAGAGCATAACTAATTTTACTTATATATAAATTACACATGGAAACCCATATTTATTGATTAAAATCATATAATTAACCTATCAATCATCTTGATGTACTCAACTTGGATAGATATAGTATAATGAAAAAGGCAAAAAAAATATTGTGTTGGCCATTGCTAATTTAATAAAAATGGTGGTGGTAGGAATAAAACTATGTCATCCATGGCCAATATAGTAAAAAAATAACTAAAACAAGATTAAGACTTTTTAACCCATGGTTAATACATTATAAATTATAGGGAACATTTTAGATCTAATGCAACATGGTTAAGTTAGTGGGGAAAGGGCACAAAAATAATCATAAGAGGTGAAAGGAAGGGGAAATAGAACTAAAAGAGGACATAATTATAAATTAACATGATAATAAGTATAATCAAGTAAATATAGGAACATAAAGGAATATATTTAAAAATACCATGAGTTGACCCAGCCATATCCTAGTTCACTCATTAATACGTGCACTAAGGGATATTGATGCACCAATAAGTTCTACAAGATAAATCATCATTAAGTGAAAACTATCAGTGGATACATATACCCCACCCAAATCATCATGTGTCAAAATAATGTAATGTGAGATGGTAGTTTGGGAAAGAAAATATAAATTCAAACGATATTAGTAAGTTTTATAAATAAATTATGATAAATTACATAATTGAAAGTAACATATACATACCTTGACTTAACTTTACATTAAAAACATACATGAAAATACCTTAGTCTTATTCATGGCGAGGTAGAAACTACATATGGTAATCCTAATTTAAAAGGCTAAGAATGGATAAACTTAATGCAATCCTACTTAGGTGAGTATAGAAACAAAATTATGTAAAACTCTTGTAAATTATGGTAAAAAAGTAGGAAATAAAGATAATCATGAGGTAAAGTCTAAATTAAATTCATGATACCCAAAGATGATGAAGAGATAAAATGGTTTGGATATCAATAAGGAAAATACCAAATTATATCTAAAATACCCAAGGGAAAGGAAATGAAGAACATAAAATAAATAATAAAAGGTATAAACAAGACCTGATAGCCATAAAAAAGGGCTAAGTTAGGTTTGAATGACATGTACAAAAAGGAGGATAAAAATCTCAAGGCCCAAAAACTAAATAAGATAAATCATATAAAAATAAGGCAATGACTAAAGGAGCATCTCATAACAACTCAAAGATTAGATTCTATTTAATAATTTCATGGTATTGGATTAGCTATTGAAGAATAAAGATCATCCCATGAAGGCTATATGCATGAAAATTAAATAGATCTTACCTTCTATGATGTATGCCTCATTCCTTAAGACTATGACAAAGCTATCGATAAACTACAATGATTAGGTAATAGCGCTATAAATTAGGTGGCACTAATAATATATATGTTAGTCTTATTACCCTAGTCTAATGGCATAATGCACTCCAATTAACCTCAGATCTGTCATGATGTCAATTTTGAAGCTTGAGCTTCAACTAGCATATATGTATGTCAATGATATGATCACATATCTTTTATGTGATTTTGAATTTTGATAGATATTTTTATTTTTGATTTTTTCTTTTGATTTTTACTTTGATATCTTGGATTCTTAATTTTTCACTTTTTTATATTTTCCTCCTCAATATGTATTTTAAAGACCAAAAAATGGATGCTTAATATGACTAGCATAAGAGATATTACACCTAGCCACTAAATAAGATAACTTAGAGACCAAGACACTTGTAAACTCATATACTTGCACCTTATAAAATAGTGCAATCTCTAAACTAACCTTGGTGTGCCTAAAATTAGGTGGAAAATAGTAAATATATAGATATAAATGAGAAAGAGTGGGTTATCTTGATCATAAAAAATGTATAAAGGGAGATTATATAATGATATAAAATTTTACAAATTAATCATAATAAGAGGGTAAAAATGTGGATGAGAAACATGTATATAGACTACAATAGTTTTTACACTAGAGAATATTACTGAATCTAAGTGATAAAGCACCATTCTTAACCATTTCCTTATATTTATAAGATAAATTATATGTAAATTTGGAGTAGGATAAAAATATAGTATGATGATATAAGAGGATGGGTACTTATGAGGGGGGCTTGGTTACATTCCATAATGTCTTATCATGTAACTTATAACTAAAAGTCAAGAGGCAAAAATATAGGTGTGTAATGAGATCCAAAAGACATAATCACAAGGGATGGTTATTTTTTAGGAGCTTAATGTTGTATCCCTTAAGTTATTTCCATGTAACTCATAAATTTAAAATCCAAGAGTCACAAATATAAGGGATCTTGAAGGTGTAAAAGAGATGATAAAACATATAATTGGTCTATAAAAATAAATGATTGAGGTAAAACATAAGAGGGGGAGAAATAAACTCAAGAGGGAGAAGTTAGAGGAAAATAAGATACCAAATAATACAAAAAGGGATCAATGGCCTGAAAATCCCAAGAGAGGAAGATTATAAAAATATATATCAAAGAGTCTAAAAGGAGGCAAATTCTAGATAAACCCAAGAGTGAAAGATCATAAAAGAGAAACTACAAAAGAGATAAAAAATTAGAAAATGGTTGAATAAACCTATTAGGGGACGATTATAAAAAAAAATATACTAATTAGTTTAAATATATATATATATATATATATATATATATATATATATATATAAGAGGGAAATATTGTAAAAAGAACCTACCAAAGAGCCCAAAAATGAGGCAATGGCTGAATAAACCCGAGAGGGAAAGATAAGATACTAAGAAGTAAAGTTTAGAAAAGTAAATATCATGATAAAATAAAATAAAATAGAAATAAGGATGATAAATATAATAAAGGAATCTAGATATGATGATAAATATGTTAAGGCTAGATAGATATGAGCTAAGAGTTATAAGAGAAACCTAGAAGTGTAGATAAAGTAAAGTATGTTGAAATATATGAGAGTTAGAGACATGAAAATAGTGGTAACATAAAATTAATTTTTTTTGTCTAACTAAATTAAATAAATGGGAATATATATTTAACAAGGTCCATTTATAAAAATATAATATTTATTTCTAAATATTTCTTGAAGTTGAATTTGTTTGTCTCTAATGTGTTTAAGATTATTGATGATTAACTCATTATGAGGGTGAGATATTGAGAAGGGGAAAACATAATAAAATTTTATTGAGGTTGAGGAAGGGTGAAGATTATCATAATAAGATACCCCACATTATGAATTGAGTTAAGGATGGGTATCAAAATGTGCCCCAAAGTATGAATTAAGAGAATGGAAGTTATCATAAGATGCTTCAATATGTAAACTAATAAAATGATGGACATCTTAAGATGTATAGCCCCAACATATGAGTCATGATGAGATAATGTGTAATTTTTATCAATAAAAACCTCAATATGGACATATTAATTTCTTTTTCTATCATATTTTATTTGAATCTATCTCATAATAGATGATATATCATCTAGGGAAATTATTGGATCTACAAGAGGTGGTTTTTTATTTTTATCAATTGTATCAATCATACCGATACATGGCATGTTTTTTGTATTAATTTTTACTACATAAACTTGTTTGAGGTAGTTTTTTGGGATATATTTTAAAAACTATATCCTAACTAATTTATTTTAGTAGGTGTGTTTGACCTATATCCTTGTCGATATGATTTTTTTATAAGCCAAGGTATTTTAATTTTTTTGGATGGTTGAGGTATTTGTATTTTTTAAATGGCCAAGGTAGTTGAATTTTTTTGTATGTATAAGGAAATTTAAAGTTTCTATATTGTTGGAGAAGTTAAAATTTTATGTTATATGTTAGACTTCATAGTCACTATTTTAATATTCTCCATGGCTGAGGTAGTTGATTTTTTTTATGTTTTGGCTAATATAATTATATTAGTGATTTTAAAATTTATATTTCCAATACATTTTAAATATTATATATGTCCAAGGAAATTAAAATTTTCAATATTCTAGCTGAGACAGTTGTAATTGTTTGTGTTCTAGCTAATACATTTGTATTGTTGAGTCTTAATTATATCTTGGATGATAATTTGTGATATTATACATGGCTAGGGTAGTTGAAATTTTATTTCCTATCTAAGGTATTTTTACTGCGTTATGTCCTAACTAATATAGTTTAAATGTTCTATGTCCTATCCAATATAGTTGTAATTTTATGGATATCTAAGGAAGTAATTTTTTAGGTTATTTTAAATTATATTAGCCTAATAAATACAATTAGATTTTTTGGAGTTTCAAATTTTGGTTATGAAGGGTGGTTTATCATATAATTAAAGAGTTTATAAAGAACCCAATTAAAAATTTTCAAGGTTGGAATAGTAGAAGGGTGAAAAATAATAAGATAATATTCATAATTGTTTGATTCAATGTGAAAGTGTTTGAATATTAGAAGATGCTCATGTGGATAAGTTTTGAAGATGGGAAAGTATCTTAATGAATCATCTTATAGGCTATAAGTGTCTTCCATAAAATATTTGATCTTGCTAGGATATTCATAAATGGGAATATCACCATAAGGATATTTATCCATGTTATAAGTTATCTTCGTGGGATATTCAATCATGTTAGTATCATCATAAATGGAAATATATTCATTGTGACCTTTGGCCATGCTATAAATTAAAAAATGGAAGATCACCATGGAGTTATTTGGCCCTATGAAATGGATTTTTTTTTTTGGTTTAGAAAAATTACACCATGAGAATTTTCCTTCAATAGTGGTCATGCAAGGGAGAAAGGACAAACCCTTCATTATTGGTGTGGGAGGATAATTTTTAATGTTGGTGTAAGAATGGGAATATAATGCTATCTTATGGTAGCTGGTGTGGAGTTTTAGATTAAGACTTATATTTTGGAAGGAGTATAAATGATATAATCAAAATAAATAGTATTGTTCTCAAGATATTTGGTGTGCTCTTTATAATTTTTGAGGTCGATATCCAAATAGATTAAGTCCAAGTTGTATTGGATACATGAGAAACACATATATAATTTTAATGGATTGCATCTCGATAAAAATATAATAAGAATGGGCAACATTAAAAAATGATATGCAAAGCTAATAATTTAGGTAAATAAAATCTGAAGGTGGCCCAACACAGTAATGGGTTAAGATTCATGTTGGGTTCACCATAATGTGTGTAGGTAAATATGTTAAATAATATAAATATCCTCTAATCTAGGAAAAGGGAGAATACCATACTATGTATAACATACATACAATATTACACACTAAAAATTAGGGTGGGTCTATAAATGGGATCTATTTTTAAGAAGGGTATCAAATTTATAATTAATAATACTTTTCAAGGAACTAACAAACAAAGAATCACCTATATCTAATATTTTAAATGGGGAAAGTTAAAGAGATAAATTAATTTAGGTAGTAATAAAGACGTATCTAACATAATAATTTAAATCAATATGCATGTAACTAAGTTTTTAATAACATGAAAAGATAACATACACTAACAAGTATATGATAATATAAGCATGGAAGACAACAACATATTACTTACCTTGGTTTGACTTATCAGTGCATTGATCTCCCCTTGTTATCAAGTGGAAATTCCTTAGAGATGTTTTAGGTGAAGATCAAGATGTAAGGAATAATACCTAAGTATTATTATTTTAGGACTCCAAAGACTAAATTTACTTTTCTCATTCAACTTCTCTTATTATGACCTTCAAAGACCTTGTGAAAATATATATATATATATTCATAATTATAATCTCTTATATCCTAATTACTCTTTTTATAATAAAGGTATATTTAAACTCATAATAAAATAATAATTATGTTACACATATATAATGGTAAATTTTGGAATGCTATATTCAATAGTATAATTCCTAAAATATCAAATCAATTATGTCAATAGATGCATCCTAAATTGATATAGTATAATGAAAAAAAGATAAAAATAGTACTATGTTAATAGTGGCCAATTTAGTCAAAAAAGGGTCATATTAGGAATAAAAATAAATTAACCATGGTCGATACAACCCAAAATATATATAAAACTATATAATTTACCAACATGGTCGAGTTAGCAAGAAAAGGGAACAAAACTAAGTATAAGAGGAATGAGGAAGGGGAAATAGAACCAAATGAGGCTAGACTAATAAGGTATCATGATAATTAATGTAATAAGGTGTAACAAATGATCATATATTAATCTTTCATAAAGTATCAATATCCAAACCACCCCTATCGTATTGGACTCCTTATGATGTTCACTCAAGGATATCTATGCCCCAATGAGTCCTATAAGATAAATCATAAAAAAATTAAAATGTCATTATACCCATGATCTAAAATGGACCAAATTTTTTTATAAACATCAAATAACTATTTCATTATTCTCATAAATGTAAAACATGTAATATTAATCACTTCTTAGCAACCAATTTCTTCATATTTTTTAGCCAATAAGGAGGATCATAGAACTCAAGGGCCATCAAAGATAGTGATAGGTTTGAAGTGATATATATGAAGGTTTTGAATGATTTTATTGAGTTAAAATCATATTTATTTCTCTCTAAAATTTATGCTATATATCAACAAAATTGTCCCAGAATTACTATTTGTCAAACTAATTGTGTTGTGAGTGAAATTATTAATAAAAAAGTGTCCTAAATAGCTTCAAACTTGAAAATATATGATTTATGGTATAAAATAATGTATAACTAAAATAATATTATATATAAAACATAAAATAAGATCATAAAGTATAATTAATTCATTATTCAAACTTTGTGTGAAAATCTTATTAATAAAGAAAGCTAAAATAAGTTTATTACAAGGTAACTTGTAATTAAAGTAAAGTCTAATTATAAAAATGTAATAAATAACTCATATAACACTAAGTGAACTAAAAATATAATAATTAAACTAAATTTAAATTACTATAAATGATTGGACATAATTTAATAAGCCTCTTTAATACTAAAGTCGAGCATGTAACTAGAAAGTCATCCGAGTCAACTAACTATGTTAATTAGAAAAAAATACCTCAAACTAACTTTAATTAAAATAATATAATAAATAAACCATGTTATTACTCTTTATGAATGTGTGTATAATGATTTAGGCTCAACTAAGTACTCAAATAGTGAACTAGAGTATGTATACAAGGGAAAGTGAAGCTGATCTACAAATCAATCCTAGATCAGAGAAGGTGAATCACACTATCCCTTCCACTTGTTAGTAAATTTAAAAAATGAAGATCATGACTAATATGGATCTAATAGACATAAATAAGGGGTACATTAACACATAATATAACTAGATAGGGTTCCAAAGCCTCTATTCAAGCAATACCATGTGATAACCCTAGCTAGGTCCTATATTTTATTATCAAAGTAAATGACAAAGTAAAGTAAATATAATTTAGTGTTCACCAAAGCTTGTGTCAAAAAATGGGGGTAATAAATATAAAATTAAACATGCATAAAATAATTTTAATTAATTAAATATAGATATAATAGTAATGCATGGAGAGAGAGATACATTCAAAAAGCCATTACTTATGCTACTTTTATCTACTAAAATAGAGGAGTAAGAGTTAGAGATACTTACCTTGAAGATAAACCTAATGAGACTCAATATCCCCCTTATAAAATGGTGATTTTAAATGGGTTGTTATTGTTTGTAAGGATCACTAAGATAAGCCAGCTCTAGTATATATGACTTCTCCTAAGCATCCAAGAGTTTTACACAAGACAAGATTCTTCTTTCCAAGTGTAAACCATAATAAATGACTTCTCAAGTATAATGGTTAAGATATATTGTAAATAGAAAAAATGAATGATTAAATCTATCTCTCTCTAATGAAAATGGTGAAAATGGTGTTTTTATATATTTAAGTCTAACCCTAAAATCTTCTAATGTTTTAGCTAAGAGATTTATCCCAAAGGACCCTATTATTTAAATAAATAAAGTAGTTAGGTAATATACTAGGTTGGCCAAGGCCAACCTAATCCCATAACATTCATATATTTTAATAGCTAGGTCAACCCTGGTGGACTTATTCAATAAATGTCAAAAAGGGGTTTTGTCTTAGGTAAGGGTTATTTGAAGTGGTGAAATATTTGGAGGAGCATGTAAAAGAGGTGTTAAAGCTTAGGAAAATTTATAAGAGAGGTTTGTTTTGGTATCAAGTTGTGGTATATATAATAACAAACTTACGAAGCACCAATGGTCTGCCCACCCCTTTCCCAGTGTACCCTTTAAGGTGTGCACTCAAAAATATTGAGTCTTGATGGGTTCTTGTAAGATATAAAGCATAAATATTTTATAAAAGTTTAAAAATATTATATGTATACATATTTCCGACTTGAATCTCATCACGTGTCATGTAGTTACAACATGGGATGGTGTTTTGGTAAAATATTATAGCAACACATAACACTAAGCTAAATAACTTGCATTATTTTAAAGAATAAAATAACTAAAAGAAAATCATTAAAGGCAAATAGATAAAATAAAAGTAATTTATGCATACCATGAATTAACCTTATCATTAGATGGTTATCTATTATGTTTGTATTTTTGATCATGGAGGGCATAGAGACGACTTTGGACAAACCCAAGGCTACAAAACTTAAAGAGAAAAAACAAACAAACAAATCTAAGATAATTGAAATTTGTAAGCATGACATACTTGGAAATTTGGTAAGCTAGGGTGATAAATTCTAAGTTAGGACCAAATGACCAAGCCAATATTTAAATTAAATTAGGTAATAAAAAATCCAAGGCTATTGTTTGCCAAAAATTGGCCACCATGAATGGGAATCATTCAAAACTTTGATGTATTTGACCTTAACTTTGTTGATAGCCATTAAGAAGGTTATGTGTTAGTCATTAATGCTTTAGGATGATAGGTAGTGTGTCTTCATTAATAGATTTCAAGGTCATTTAGCATGGTCTAGTTGGTAGTTGGGTCAAGTCATGTTGTATTATCATCAATTGGTCATTATTTATAGTCTTTATTTTATGTTTAACATTGGTTAAGGTAGGTTTTATAAAGTTAAGGTTAAGTGCAAAATTAAGTTGATGAAAAACTATGCTCAAGAAGACAAAGTGGTGACCCTTCTAGGACAACCATGGTCAAAATATAACAAAATTTACCAAAGAACAAATTTAGTAAGTCGATCATATTATTTTTAATAAATTTTCAAATATTAAGGTAGTTTTGAAAATGTTAAGGTATTTCACTACTTTAGTCTTATTATACATTCAAATTTGAGATGATACTTGCTAGTTATAATCAAAGGTGAAGGTTTTAAAAGGTAATGGTATGCACATATGCATGTTATAATACCTATGAAAAAGTTTATAACATGCAAGAGGTAGAAAGTAAGTCATAAATGACATTTTAAATCATAGCATGCAATCATTACTCTTGTAAATAGTTATAAATGAAAGTTATTAGCTAAGAAGAGAGAGAAAAAATGTGTTTCAACGGGATAAATGTTACAAGGAACGTTTAAATGGATTTGATAAGTCTCAATCATGTTTGGAAAATCTTTAAAAGATCATTTCAAACCTAAAATGACATCATATACTCCATCAAGCTCATGGTAGTCCCATAATGACCATCTTCAGATGCTTGGTATGGATAGGAGAGAGAAAGTCAACACCTAAGATCTTATAAAAATATTGGGGACATAATTCCCTCAAGTTTCCATGAATTATTATTGAGTTCAAGGGTATATTATTTATGAATGAATGCTAAAAAGTTAAGCATGTCTAAAACCCTAGTTAAACCCTCTAGGCTTAGTTTTGGGCATTTTTTAATAAAGTTGTGAGATCATTACTGATGAATTTTTTTCAAGTCCATATATATCCTATGTAATTATCTTAATCCATATCCAATCACATACATGGTTTTGCAAATCATAAATGAGTATCATATTTCAATAACGATGAGATTACAGGTTTGAGCCTAGAGAGTTTTGTGTTTCCATAAAGATCAGGTCCATATGAAGAGTTTAAACAAGTTTTAAATCCACATAAATATCTACTTGGCATCTTATAAATCCAAAAATATTATTTTAAATGGTATTTAAGTTCAAACTTTCATACATATGCCGTCATAAATTCTATATCAGGAGGTTGCAGGCCTATTCTCTAAGGGTTCTCATTATTTTCATTATGACCAAGTACCTTAAAGATATGGATATATAAGTCACTAATATAAAGGTGTTCCACCTCCCTAAGTATTCCTAAAAACCCTCATGAATCTCTCATATCAAAATGATCACTTATGTGAACAAGGAATTTGACTCAAGAGAGGTGTTAGTATCTTGTTAGTGACAAAATGAAATCAAATTGAAAAACCAACACACTAGCTCGCATACATCTCTAGGCCTAGTTACTAGGGAGAGCTTAGTAAAGGAAAAACATTCAAGAACACAACTAAAAATCTAAATAAATAATAAATATGAACATAAAACACCTATTTCTTACCAAATCCTTGATTGCTCCAAAAGGTTCCTTCTTTGGCTTGCTCAGTTTGTGCTTCAAGAGATCTTCTTCAATGGAGTGTGGCTACCTTCATCTCCTCTTGGCACCTTTGGATTTGGCTTGGCTCAAAATTTTTGAATTATAAAAATAATATGCAATTATTTTTTAATGAATTTTAGAATTATAAGTTTGACATAAAAGAGCTTAAAATTCATTAGGCAATGCCTCCTATTTATAAATTTTTAGAATGGTTTAAGGATCAACCATGACTATCCATCTCAATATTGAGATGTGTGGCCATGAATAAATCTAACTATAAAAATCATTCTAAAAATATCCCCATTAATATTTGGGATAGATGGGTATTGAATAGGTATGGATGGTCTTAATGAGTCATGGAGGGTCTTGATGAGGCATGGGAGACCCATAATCTTGATATTTTATGCATGTATGGCTTATGGATGCCACCTAATATGATGATGTCACCTAATGATGCACTTAATAGAAATAAATTTCCAATAAATATTTATTCAACAAGTTCCATGGAAAATTAATTGAAGACCCTGATTTGGTTTAATTAGCCTAAAACATGATTAGTCAACTTTGGTGTAAATTTTGGCTTTTGGTGCACAAATTAATCAAATTAGTCAAAATGTCTTGTTATTGGTCCAAATTTTGACTAGATTATAATTGGAATTTAATGTTAGATGATTTGGATCCATTATCCCATTTAGGATGTTACCAAAACCAAATAATAAAGGCACACGTATTGTGCAAGATATTTGATAGAAAAGAGCAATCCAGAGCACCCAGGTGCAAAATTGGCAACTTGACTCAAAATGATCTAATCAAAATTAGCTAGCCCATAAATTAAATTACCCCATTTAATGATACTCTATCCAAAATTGGCACTTGAATATATAAATTTCAACTCATTTAATGCATTTTAGTGTTTTTAAGCCAAATTATGTACTTTGGTGGAAATTTGTCAAAAGCCTAGTTAGAGGTTATTGATGGCCAGTTTTAGGTGTCTCTAGTTTGTCCCTATTTGCGAAGATGTTACAAACTGTAGGCAAAGAAATATCTTCTAAAATAATGATAAAAGTCTTATATGACAAAAATAATATGGTGGTTTAAGAACAAAGCTCTAAATGGTGTTTAGGAAGCCTGAGATGATGCCCCCTCGAGGGAGTGGCCATCACATTTGTTGATAGATGGTCCCTCAAAAAGAAACAAGAAGAAAGGTGGAATTAATATATGGTTGAGATTAATCCAAATGAAAAAATGCTTGCATGCATTGATGTAAAAAGGATATTGATTTGCATAAAGATAGTTATAATCAAGATTAAAAGTTGAAATAATGATTTGCCCATAGGCGGTTATAATCATTAAGAGGACCTAGATTAGCTAAAGATGATTATGCCCTAATTAGGTCTGATTAGCAAGCATAACTCAAGGATATAACCTAAAATATAAATTAAATATGAGTGGGTGAAAAGTGATGAAATAGATTAATATAAGAATAAGATTGATCAGTGTGAATGATTCAGTTGTACCTACCAATGAGAAGATGTTCATCCTGATTAGCAATGATACAACTAGAATGGTTAATGGGTTGATTTGATCAAGGGTAGGATGGGAGGATTTTCTAAGGTGCTAAATAAAAACTCTTATGGCTCCATTAATTGTAGACCTTCTTGAAGATAATTTTTGCTATAGCATATGATGGTAGGCATCATGATATAACACCATGAAGACTTAGCTAAAATATGCTTAAAGACTGACTACCTATCCAATAAACACTTGAAAATAATGCATTAATGATAAAAACCATGATGACAATGTTGATGTATGAATATGGATAGACTCAATAATAATGTGTGCAAGGAATCACATAATGAACACATATAGACTGAGTCAAGGAAATAGTGTTAAAAGCAAA
The DNA here is from genome assembly GCA_037957365.1 of Torreya grandis. Lineage (NCBI taxonomy): Eukaryota > Viridiplantae > Streptophyta > Pinopsida > Cupressales > Taxaceae > Torreya > Torreya grandis. The sequence goes on from JARHVA010004490.1 coordinate 247,302, forward strand.
CAAATAGACAAGTGAATAAATAAATAAACAACTTGAAAAAAATAAACAAATAAAAATCCTAAAAACAAAATCAAAATAAAGCATCCTAACAGTGACTTTGCCCTAGTAAGGTAGATCGAGGATAACTGACTAAGCTTAGACAAGACAAATATTTTTGGATTTTTGAAATGTTATGAATGTTTTTTAGATTTTTGGGATATCTTAACTCAATTGAGACTGACAAGATACTTGACTGCAAAATAGTGAGAGCATTTGGATAAGGTTACTCACAAAATGGTGAGAATGTATAGAAAGGGGGACTGAGGTGACCTCAACATGAATTTAGCATGACTTACATAGCCCTAAAATGACTTCAAGTTATAGTAATTTCATCCACACAAAAGGTATGGAAAAACCAACTAGGTCCCAACAAGTTCTCAAATCTGGTAAATGGCCAACCAAATGAAAATAACAATGGTAAGGTGATGTGGCAATGCATGGTAAACAAATGTTGCCCCTAGTTTTCCTACAGGTGGTTATAACTAGGATATGACAAAATAGGTCAATGATACTAATTTTACCATAGGTGGTTATAATTAGTAGCAATACTGGTGAGACACTAATTTGCCCATAGGTAGTTATAATCAGGCTCACATAAACAAATTTGATAGGATGAAAGATATCTTTCTAGATCAACTGTCATACTACTTTCATAGACTATCATTGTAAAAATGAATTTGATAAGATTTTAAACCTGATCAAAATCCCCTTGATAAAAGTGTAGTAAGAACCAAAGTAGCTAAGATCAAAATAGGATTGGGTAGGATGACTAAAATAGGCTTTGTTCTAGATAGGAATGAAATGGTCTTGCTAAGGATAATGATGGTTTGATAAATTGGATAAAATGGTAAGAGGGTTGCCCCCAAGTGAGAAGGTGATTAGTTGGGATATGTGATAATGGAAAAAGGATATGTAACAATGGTAATGGCATGGCAATGAAATGGTATGGTACATGAAAAAGTATGGTACATGTTTTTGTCATGGGTGTGGTTTTTGATTCTATTATTTCTACTGAGTAGGAGATGCATGTCCTAATCAATAAATGATACAAATAGAATACTTGATCATGTTAATTTCTATCCCACACCTCATTTAAATAGTTTCTTTATCAAGAAGTACCTATAGATTTGGATTTTGAGAATGTTATTGTGATCTTTGTTGGTTGTTGATTTTGATTCCTTTAAACATTGAGACAAGGTATCTTTGTAGCCTCTACAAATAAAATTACAACCATGGATGGTAAACAAGGACAAATAATGGATGGTAGGTTTGATTTTGAAATGGAATGGTAGATGATAATGGAATGTGGAATGGTTGGGAAACAAATGAAGATCAAGATGTTTAGTCACATGCAATTTTGTTGGTGTCAAATTTGACACAATTTTGGTTATGGCAGGGCCAAAGACTTGTTCTCTCGATAAGACCATCATATTTTTTGGTTGTTTGTTCCTAAGAGTATCTGCCATTTAATTATGCTATAGATAGAAAGTTATTTTGATTTGATCTTTGATTTTGTCTTCACCAAGTGTGAAAAACTTTTATGCTTAGCAATTGGTGCCTCAATGAGGTTTTCACTATTAAAGTTGTCTTAATTGTCCTATAGTGCCTTTGAGAAGGTTTCACTAATGAACATTGGCTTTTGATTTTGATTTTATTCTATCACTTCCAAAAAAGTTTCACTAGAAGATGTTGAGTTGGAACTTTGATTATATCGTAGCACCTCTAAAAAAGTTTCACTAGGAGAGTGTTCTTCTGCTACATGAATGTGATCTTAGCCTCCTTGCTATTCTTCAACTACTATCTTACCATGGATTTAGTTCAACAAAGTGTGATTCTATCCATCCCAATCTACATTTATGGGAGATAGAATGTCAATAATATGGCTATCTTGGTTGATGGTAATGGCATATGGAATGGTAATAGAATGGGTGTTGGCATCATAATCCTTTTAGAAGATACTAGGAGAAATTATGTCAATGCTAAATTACTCATTTTCAAAAACTATAAAAAGATCACAAATTTATTCAAATTGATCTGTGAGGTATGCATAACCAATGTTGTAACATCCACAAACATATTTTTCTTCTAAATTTGATTCTAACTCAAGGGACTTTGAATTTGATGTTGAGATTGATGTTGATTCTAATGCTAAATCTAATGTTGATCCAAGAATAGAACTTGACTCTAACTCTGATTCTTCATCTAATGGGTACTCTGTTAAAATGATGACTTGTTGAATGTTTGGTATTGGACAAGTAATGACCTATGATGGCATAATGGGCTCCACATAAATTGGTTTGTCAAAGTGAGACTCCTACATAATGGGAAATAGGTTAAGAGATAACTCCTTAAGGACTAAATTGTCAAGGGGAGACTCTTGAAAAATAGGCATATAGTCAAGGTAATTATTTTCCTAAAGGTGGTTACAATAATTAAGAAGTGACTCAATAAAGACTAGCTTGTTAGAGTGAGACTCCTTGACAACTAGTATAAGATCAATAAGTAATTCATCATAGGTTGACTTATCAAAACTGGTTGATTCAATAGAAACATCTCAAATTGGTTATTTATCTTGGCCTTGGTTTTTAATGAGTTAGAATATACCAATTTTGAACACAAATTGGTCTTTGAATGATTGGATAGATTGAGGTTTGGATGGGATTGGTTATGGAGGAGGAATGGCATACAGTTGGATAATGGTAGGGCATTAGGGAGCATGATTTATTTCATGATCCAAAGGACAAAGTCTTGATTTGGTAATGATAGGGTGGTGTAGAGATTGATTACTCACACAAGTCAAAGGACTAGGTGTTAGAATGATGAAAGGGTGTTATGGAGTTTGGTTTCTCACACAAGCCAAAAGATTAAGTCTAGGAATGTTAATGGTATTCATTAGATATTGTAGAGCTTGATAGCTCATATAATACAAATGAGGGTTAGTGGTAGTCAATGATTAGATAAAAATAGGATGTTGTTGAACTTGATTTCTTGCATAAGCCAAAACATCCAAGTCTTTCTCATAAACCATATCCTTCCAGTCATGAGTTGGCTCATAATATGGCTCTTGATTGTGTTCCATGTACTGATTATTGCAAAGAGGGTATGGATCCATATCCCAAAAAACATTATCCATAGTTAGGTATTTAAAGTCCTCCTCACAAGCCTCCTCATGCCAATCAAGGTCTCAATTTGGATTTTGTGGATTTTGACTATGTTCTCCATATGGAGTATTGTAGGGAGAGTAATAAAACTCCTTAGAAAATCTCTCTATAGGGGTTCCTAGTGGGATTTTATGTGGCCATTTTATCATAATTTGGATTGTATATGACTCCACCATAAATGTAGCTAGATATATCTATGTAAATGATGAAAGATCTAAAATAAAAAGTCTTAGAGTTTTACAAACTTTGAAAAACTGTCCAAAGGATGAATGGTTAAAATTGGTCTAACTTGGTCGAATGGGTGGAGCTATATCTCCAATATGGTCTGAAATTGGAGTTGTAACTCCAAAATGATTTGTGCTAAGACTTAGAATAAAATAGTCTAACATCAAATGTCTAATGTCAAATGGCATACATATAAAAGGTAAAAAATTTGAATAAAAATTGGCATGTTAAATGTCTAGGTCAAAGTGTTCCAAATAAGGTCTAAATTAGGAAAGGGAAAAAAGTCGCTAGATCTTTTATCCAAATATGGAGTCAAAATCTAGGCCTAAATAGGCTATGCTAGGACTTTTGGCTAAATGGTGTCAAAATATAGACTTGAAACAAAGGTATCATGTGATTTGATTTAATCTAACAAGTTTGGAAACAACTTTGACATAAACCTGACACACATAATCAAACATAAACATGATCACTTGGCATAAGACATGAGGCAAAAGGCTTTTGGAGAAAGGTTGTGTTCTCCTAAATAAAGGCACAAATGATGATGAGCATAGGTTTTAAACAAATAAACCATCAATAGTTTTCAAATTTGGGTAATCAATTAACCAAAGTTATGCAACCCAAAAGAGAAAGATCTATGTATCAGCCCCACAAATTGAGGCCTAAACAAAAATCAATCAATGTTTTAATCCAAACTTGACAAGGTTAATTAAAAACTCAAAATTTAAAATTAGTATTTGACCAAATAAGATAGACAAGAATGGATAGCATGATGACACAAGATAAAGGTCCAAATATCCATGACATGGTTTGAAACAAAACAATTTTTTATACAAGGTAAACTAGTCTTGAAATAAATTGAGTAGCCTAATGGCATAAGCATGCTTGAATGATTTGATCTATTTATGTTTTAAAGACTCCAAAGTAAAAATAGTTTGATATGATTTTGGTAGCATAACACCACCCTCTGCAACTCAAATTGACACAAACATAAAAAAGTTTAGCAAAATTTTCAAGGCACAAGTGTGGTGTAAAATGGCTAGAATAATGCCTCTTTAGACAAAAGAATGATGTATAAAAAAATTGATTTTGGCATGGATTTATGAGTAAACAAATAAGGTTTAGTCTCAAAAACATACCAATAAAAAATGACCAAAATACTCTAAGTATAATCATCCAAATCCTAGCAAGGGTATATAAATGTGGGGTTGACTAAACTATCAAGCTTTCAAATGTTTCTAAGGGATTCAATTACACAATGACTTTCATGTCAAACAATACAAAAGAGAATCATGAAAATTGGGTGTCCATGGCATTATCTAGTTGTAAAAAGGTCTAATCCTTTTTACAACCACTACATCCTACTATTTTCTTAGTATAGTGTGATGTCCAAATGTAGATACGTCCTATGTGCAACTTAGAAGAAGTGGATGAAGTCAATGCCAAGAGATGAAACCTTGGGTTAAAGCTTCTCTAAAGAACTTATGGGAGGTAATGAAGTCCCCCTCACAAGCCAAGTTTGTATGAAATAAAATACTAATAGAAAGAATTTAGGGTTATTTTCAAGGTCACCCAAACTTTGATGAGTTTTTGGGGAGTGCTTTAGATGACATTATTTCTAAGCCTTGGAATAGGCTTTTTGCAATAAGTATGACACTTTTGATTTCAAGAGTTCCCTAAAGGGGTCAAATGGAAGAGCATATATGCACAAACATTCTCTTTTATAAACAAGTTTTATTAAACAACTATTAAAAATAAGACTTGATAAGTGCGTTCAATTTTAGAACCCAAATGAAAGATGTGATGGTGTTCTTTTGACCACTTGGTCTTAAGTTGTAACTTTGAAAGCATAATTATCAAAGCATTCACTTAAGCATCTAAAATATTAATTAAGCCCAAAATAAAGTTCCTCATTCATTTTAAAATGAAGTGTGAAAGGAACTTATTTAGTTTTCTTAGATGAATTTCCATGTAGGTCCTGCAAGAAAAATGTTAGCACTTTGTTTAGCCTTGAAGCACATTTATCAAATGAGGTAACCTTGAAGGGCAAAATCTATCAACCTGAAGGCAAAATATCAAGAAAGAAAATGCATTAGATTAAAAAATGTTAGCACAAATCTAAATAAAATATTAAATATATGAATACCTTCAAACAATAAATTAGAAGGATAAAAATAAAACATAACACATAGGACATAACACATAAAAGCTTGCACATAAAACATAAAAACCTATAGTCAGTATGTTTAACAAAAATTTCAAAATATACATCATTTTTCCATGAAATTTTGATAGGTTGTCAATAACTATAATTTTCAAATCTATGATAAATTTAAGGTCTAAAAATTTAATTTAAAAAAAGTTATCATCTCTGTTCTAACCATTTTTACCAGAGAAATAAAAAACAAAAAGTGGCAGTCACTAAAATAGATATAACTTATAAAATATAAAGGATTTTTTTGTGAACATTTTAGATCACATCAATTACATATTTATATATATTAATAAAAAATTATAAAAAAATATTAAATAAATAAAATTTATCACTTCTTTATTGGCCATTTTTACTCAAAGCAAAAATAACAACAAAAAAAATTCAAAACTATGAAACACAAAAAAGTTTGTGGATTGTGATCTCATAAAGATCATCCCCTCTAGAATGAAATTATGTGAAATATGAATTTGATGAAAGATAGGTGTTATTATCTTGTTAGTGAAAAAATGAAATCAAATTGAAAATCCAACACACTAGCTAGCATACATCGCTAGGCCTAGTTACTAGGGAGAGCTTAGTGAGGGAAAGTCATTTGAGAACAAAATTAAAAATGGAAAGAAATAATAAATATGAACATAAAACACCAATTTAATACCAAATCCTTGATTTCTCCAAAAGGCTCATTATTTGGCTTTTTCGGCTTGTGATTTAAGATATCTTCTTCAATGGAGTGTGGCTACCTTCATCTCCTCTTGACACCCTTGGCTTTGGTTTGGCTTGGCTTGGCTCAACAATCTAGCATTATAACACTAGGATGTAGTAATTTTGAATGAATTTGGGAATTATAATTTTTTCATAAAAGAAGTTAAAATTAAATAGGCAAATCCTCTTATTTATATATTTTTTCAATGCTTATAGGATCAACCATGACTGTCTATCTCAAGATCAAGATGTGTGGCCATGAATAAATCCAAATATGATATTCATTATACAAATATCCCCATTAATATTTTGGATAGAGGGGTATTTAATAGGTATGGAGGGTCTTAATGAGGTATGGAGGGTCTTGATGAGGCATGGGAGACCCATAATCCTAATAGTTTATGCATTTATGGCTTATGGATGTCACCCCATATGATGATGTCACCTGATGATGAAGTTAATATAAATCAATTTCCAATAAATATTTATTCAACAAGTTCCATGGAAAATTAACTTAAGGCCCTAATTTGGTTTAATTATCCTAAAACATGATTAGTCAACTTTGGTGCAAAATTTGGCTCTTGGTGCACAAATTAATCAAATTGGTCAAAATGTCTTGTTATTGGTCCAAAATTTGACTAGATTGGAATTAGAAGTCAATGTCAGATGTGTTACATCTTTTATCCCATTTAGGATGTTACCAACACCAAATAACAAAGGCACATGTCTTGTGTAATATATTTGATAGAAAATAGAAATATAGAGCACCTAGGTGCAAAATTGGCAATTAGACTTGAAATGATTTGATCAAAGTTAGGTGGCCCATAGATTACATTGCCTCATTTAATGATACTCTATCCAAAATTGACACTTTAATATATCAATTTAAACTCATTTAATGTATTTTAGTTTTTTAAGCCAAATTGTGCACTTTGGTGGAAATTTGTCAAAATCCTAGTTGGGGGTTATCAGTGGCCATTTTTAGGTGTCTACAACTTATAGTTACTTCAAGCATTATACTAGTGTACTGTGTGCATCGAAAATGAGGACCAAGTGAGTTAAAAAAATTTATTTTCTTAACTAAAAGCATGTAATAAAATAATTATCATGAATATACATTTATTACAAGGTAAAAATATAATAAGTGGGCTAATAAATAATATATCCCAAGCACAAATACCTAAAACCTTAATTCCAAACACCTAAATGTGCATCCATAGGCTTGTCATAGTCGCAATTGAGAAAAAGACTAGTTATGCATTGTTGAATGGAGGTATTAAGGGTTATATAGGGTCATGATGATAATAAAAAAGTGTTCACATTTATTGGAATCATAAAAATACTACACTAGGATAAAAATATTCATTTTAGTGAAACCTATAGTTAGGTAGTCCTAATCAACACACACAGGTCTATCATAAGAAATTGAGGAGTAAAAAGATGTGAATGATGAGGAATTTTTTTTAGAGGTATAAAAGGATTCAATATAATTATTAAATTAATTTAAATACCATTCAAAACATAAAAAGTTCCAATGAAAAAGGTAACACTCTTCCTTCATTCACACAAACCTAAAACAAACAACTACAGGCAAGTTTTAGGTAAATTGAGGAAAATGTGTTGATCAATGCTTGAAGACATGAGATTGAAAATAAGTTGTAAGTATTTTCATTGAATAATAAATTCTAATAGGTTTTATATTAATTTTAAAATTGAATTTAAAATAGTGAGAGTCTTAATAAGGCTAATTAGGCCTAATAGGCCTAAATGAGCATACACAGGTCTATATATTAAGTATGAGGAAAAATTACATGTTTTTGATTGTTTTGGTCAATTAAAGAGTGAAATATGATGAATTAAATGTTTTATAACAATTCTATGAAGCTTTTAACCATTAATAAAGAAAGAAAGTGTGAGAAAAGGCATGTTAGGGTTAATGGAATATGACTATGTAAAAATCTTTGCATAGGGATTAAGGTAGGTTCTAGGGTTTTGAAAGGGAAATTCATTGATAAAACCATGGGGATATATCATGAAATATTAAATAGACACTAATATTAATTTTCCAAGACAAATCAAATGTTTTAAAGATTTTTATTTCCAAATCACCTTTCTTGACCATGCAGTCAAGCTTACATTGATCAAGAAGGGTAACTTTGGTACTATGAACTTGTATAAAGAGATGTATGGGATCCTGAGACTATCATAGAAGAAGGATTTGGTTGTCTAATTATTATTCATTTTTTCTTGGGTTTAATACCTTAACTCTATGAATAATCCTTAATCCTCCATGTGCTCTTTAGTCATAGAAGGAGGATTTGGTTGTCTAATTATTATTCATTTTTTCTTGGGTTTAGTACCTTAAATCTATGAATAATCCTTAATCCTCCATGTGATCTTTACATTCAAATGGAAATGTAACTGATCTATAAATCAATCCTAGCTCATACAAGACAAATCCTACGTATACTTATAATTTTTGATACATTATATATCTATCTAAGGTATCTCTTACTGCAATAAAATCACTAGGTAGGGTTCCAAAGCCTCTAATCAAGTAAAACTATGCAATAACCCTAACTAGGTCCTATGTTTTCATATTTAGAATGTAAATGATAAGTAAAGTCTAATATAGTGATCACCAAATATTTTAGAATAAAATGGAGGTTATTAAACATAAAATTAATCATACATAAGATAATCCTAATTAATCTATGTATAGGTAAAACCCTAATGCATAGAGAGAAGAATATATTCAAAAGCCACTACTTATGTAACTTCTATCTACTCAAAGAGAGGACAAAATTTAGAGATACTTACCTTGAATATGAACCCATAAAGACTCAATCTCTCCCTTATCCAAAGGTGCTTCACAAGAGGTTTTTATGGTTCATAAGGATAACTATGAAATGCCAAAGCATCCAAGACTTTTCCACAAGACACGATTCTTCTTTAAGTAAAAAACTTAAGCTATAACTCCTCAAGTAGAATGATAAAATAACATATTGTAAATAAGTACAAATTAATAATGACTCTTTTCATCTTTAATAAATGGTGAAATATATGTGTATATATAGTTGAATCTAACCCTAAAACTTTCTAAAAGCTTAGTTGATAGGGTCAGCCCAATTGACTCGGTATCGTTATTAATAAAAATAAGTTAGGTATTGGTTTAGGTTAGCCAAGGGCTGAGATAGACCCTAAATAAGTTTTATCAATTACAGTATAGGGTTGATGGGGCTGACAGTGTAACGTAATAATTATAAAGGGTTTTAAGCTTAGGAAGGGATAAACGAAGGTGTAAAATGACTAAAGGAGGGTGTAAAAGAGGAGGTAAATATTAGAGAATTGTTTTAGGAGATGTTTAGATTGATAAAAAGTGGTGGTAAAGGGACAAAAATCCTATAAATTACCAATGGTCTACCCACCCTTTCTTGGTACACCCTTTAAGGCATGCACTCAGAGAGATTGAGACTCAATGGGTTCCTACAAGAGAGAAAGAATCAGTATTTTATAAAGTTTGAAAATATTATGTGTATACATATTCCCCACTCAAATTTGATCATGTGTCACTAAGGTGAAATAGGGGAAGGTGATTCAAGAAAAGAACATAGTAACACACAACGTTGAAGCTAAAAAATTATAGTATTTTAAAGTATAACTAAAAGTAAATGATTGGAAGGGAAATAACTAAAAGTAATGTATGCATACCTTGACTTACATTTACCATTAGATGGTTTTATATTGGGTTTGTAGTTTTGATTGTGGAGGGCACAAACACTAATTTTGATAAACCCAAGGATACAAAACTAAACAGCAAAAGTAAACTAATGTAGGAAATCCAAGATAACTAATGTGGTGTATACAAGACATAGTTGGAAATTTGATAAGTTAGGGTGATAAATTCTATGTTAGGACAAAATGACCAAGTTAAAATTAGAGTAAATTGGGTAATCAAAAAGCTAAGGCTACTAAATATTAAAAAACCCAAACACATAAACCTTAAGGAAGAAAGGCAAACTCACCAAGTCAAACCAAAGATACATGCCAAAAATAGTAATCAAACATTAATGTGAAAGTAGTAATAACCCTTAATTGAATAAGAATATGTAATCAAATGGTAAAACAACATTGATGAGTGAGTAGTAACAATCTTGACTCAATTAATAATGGAAAAAATGCATAAAAGGGAAAACAACATTGGTGAGTGAGAAGTAACAAGCCAACCTAACTCAATAATGGACAAAGTACATGAAAGTAAAAATAGACTCAGGGGTCCAAAAAATGAAGAGTGGTAAAATAAACCAAGGAAATTCTAGAGATATAAAGCAATGGTGTAAATAAATTAATCCATAGTCACTCAAGTATGTTATTTTATTCAAAGGATAGATAAAATTGAAACAAATTAGTGCTAGCATGTTTTTAAAATGTGAATAATAAGGAATATATAATAAATGGGAAAATAGATTTAGAATCACATTGGCCTATCAAAGGGGGAAATGAAATGCGTGGAGGGTAAAATGAAGGAAAAAGACAAGGTAGTGAAACTTTTTATCAAATTAAAGACACTAAAATTAGGTTTGTAAAAACAAGAGGACTTTTGGCATTAAGGAATCTAAAGAACTTATCATATCCATACAAATATTAGTTTAATAAATGAAGTATGTAGATCATCCCATGAAGGTTATATGCATGAAAATTAAAATGGACCTACCTTCCCATAATTGTTCCCCATTCCTTAAGACCCCTTACAGATCCATCAGTCTACTATGAAGATTAGGTAGTTACATGAGAAATTAGGTAACACCATAGAGTTTTTTGAATTTTCCTATTCTAATCTACTAGACTAACATACCCTAGTAGACCTCAACTCTATCATGAGGCCAATTGTGGAGTTTGAAATTTGATTGGAGATAGAAGATGTGCTATTAATCATGTCTTTTGATGTGATTATCCTTGCCTTTTATTTAAAATGATTTGTATTTTATATTTTTTTATGTATTTTTTATTCCTCCTCCATGTACATTCAGAGAACAAAACATGGGTATTGAAGATGACTATTATTTGAATAGTTTGGATTTAGTGGATAAAAAAGTGAAATTAGAGAGCATGGTGTCTAAGAGTCTTGTTGATTTAGGTTAAAAAGGGTTATCTTGAATTTAACCTTGGTTTATCTAGAGTGGAATGAAAGGAAAGGGAATCAAGAGGAATGAAACATGAAACAGTTTGAATTACTTAAAATCACAAAAATGTGACAATGGTGAAATAGAGATACAACAATAGTGAAATGTGATTCCTTATCATAATAATGAGGGAGGTGTAGGAAAACATGCTAGCACTTTATTATTGTGCATATTTTATCTACAAAATAAAAAAGATAAAGTTGATAATAAGGGATCATAAAATTATGATCATTGTGAAAATTCTAGAAAAGGAACACTAACATAATTAAAGACGGTGATTTTATGAGGAATGCCTAGTCATATCCATGTTCTTACACAATAACTCATAAAATAAAAACCCAAGGGGGTATACAAAGCATGTGAAAAATAAAGGAAAAATATGGTAATAATGAGGAAGTCCTAGTCATATCCATGGTCTTACACTACAAGTCACAAAGGAAAATCCCAAGGGGTGTAAAAATGATTATAAAATAAATAAAACAAAGCAATAAGAAGTAATGAGGAAGGCTAGCTCCTAGCTGTGATTTTACAATGTAACTCATGAGAAAAGAGAAATTAAAGGACCTAAATAAGGGACTAAGGTTTATAAAAAGAGATACTACTATAGAGGGTGAGACCCATGTAAATACCTTGCAAAAAGTGTTATAAATATAGAATATAGAAATCATGATAAGAAGGGAAATATTTAGGCAAAATTCTTCTTTAAGAATTGTGTATTGGTGGGCTCTTTTAAAATATGGCCTTCATTAGTTTGAAGGTGATAGGTGTTAGGAACAAGGATGTATTTGAATAAGTAAAGGCCCCACCAATTTTTGGCACATTTAGCTTCTTTATCATGTGTGTAGTCAAATTTAAGGATACGATCACCAACATTAAAAGTATGAACTTTAACTCTTTTGTTATGTTATTTGGTGATGCAGGCCTTGTATTGGTGATTGTGTTTTAGAGAGGAAATATGGTGTTCATCAAGAAGGTCAAGAGAATGAAGGTGAGATAAATGTAATTATCCATCATAAATGATACCATGAAGATATATACAGAGAGAGGGAAGCTCAACTTATAATGGAAGGATTGATTTAGAACCATAGACTGGTGAAAATGGGGTTGCCCTAGTAGTAGTGTATATAATAGTGTGATAGGCCCAAAGAGTGAGATATAGATGAAGATTAAAATTTGTGAGAGTGTCATGGATTATCTTTTGTAACATTATATTAATAATTTTATTAGTGACCTAAGCTTGGACATTATATTGTGGATGGTAGGGCATGAAAAATTTGTGACTAATTTTGAATTTAGCACAAATTTGTTTGACATCTTTATTTTTTGAAGTTACCACCATTATCATAAATGATAGTATGATGGGCATAGAAGAAAAAAAATATTTTATTGAGGATGAATTTATAAATTGGTGTTATTGACATTGATGAGAGGCATGGCTTCAACCCATTTGGTAAAATACTTGTTAGCCATGATAATAAAGACATGTCCATCCTATGATCTAGGTAGTTTGCCTATGAGATATAATCCCCACATTAAGAATGGATAAGGAGACTCCACAATTTTAATATTAGTAGGAGGTGAATGGATTAAATCATTTTGAATTTGGCAAGGATTACACTTTTTAGCAAACTCAATGGCATATTTTTTAAGAGTCAGCCAAAATTAACTCATACATAAGCATTTCTGGGTTGTAACATGTTTGTTATAGTGACCACTAATAATTCCCCCCTTTAATTGTTCAAAAAGAGGAAGAACCTCTTATTTCATAACACAGTGGAGAAATGTTCCTTCATCATTATGATAATAAAGGATGTTATATCAAAAGACATAATTGAAAGCTTCTTTGTTAATTTGATCCTTTTTATGAGAATCAGTGTTTGGAGGATAGGTTTGGTGCTCAAAGAATTAAATAATGTTTTTGTACCATGAGATTTATCAAATTATGACAACCTAAATATGGTATCCAAGTGAATCTTGTGATTGAATAAAATATTGGGACTTTCTTATTTGGATAAGAAAGGTAGAATCAATAAGAACTTGGTGTGGATGAAATAAAGATGCTAAATAAGTAAGTGGGTCAATGATATAATTTTGATCTTAAGGGATGGTTTTGATGGAAAAAAAATATTTGGAAAGGGTAATGGTTGTTTGATGATACGTAATGATATTATCAATTTTACATTGATAACCATCATTAAAATCATGGAAGATGAGTTTCGAGTCACCAAAAGCATGTAGATATGTAATGTCTAAATTAAGTGTCATTTTCATGCCTAAGATTAAGGCTTCATATTCCACCATGTCTTTAGTGACATAAAATGTAGGTTAAAAATCCAAATGGATAATTTTACCAAGAGCACTAGTGAGGCTGCAACCTACCCTAGCTCCTTAAAGGCATTTAGCATGATCAAAATGAAGAGTCCAAGTATCTTCACATAAATTGACATTAATTTCAATAAGTTCTTTGATAACTACTTTAGATTTAGTAGTATTAGGAAAGATAGATAAATCCTATAGATTAATTGCTTTAAGATCAATAATGATACTATGGAATTAATCTTTAAGACATATGTCTTAGTAAGACCTTAAATATAGAGGATATTATCATTAAGGAGACTATCTTGAAGGTGGTTGGTGGTAGGTATGGTAACTATTATGAGTTGGTCAGCAATTATTTGTTTTTTGATAGTTTTTTTCATAATGATGTAGAGACCAGATTTAATTAGAAAGACCATCCACTTACTAATTCTATCTCTGAGAAGAAAGGCTTTGAATAAGAAGTGATGGAGTGGATCACAATGAATGATAGCGTAATTTTTTTATAAAATATATAATGATAGAGATATTTAGCTATAAAATATATGATGAGGTAATCACATTCTACTTTTGTATAAAAATTTTCATAGTCAATGAGGCCTCGATTGATATAATATATGGAATATTCTCTTATGATATCGTATTGTTGGGAAAGCATTGCCCCAAATGATATGGGTGTGAAAGAAGTATATAAGATTAAAGGATGATTTTTAGAAGGTGGATAAAGGGTGGGTGGATGAATCAAATATTCTTTCATATTATCAAATGCTTTCTAATAAGATCCATCTATTTGAGGGCATTACCTTTTTTGAGAAGAGAGTTAATAGAATAGATGTGGTAATCCATTTTAGGGATAGATCATCTTATTTCCCCAAGTTTTACAAGGTAAATACAAATATTAATAATGTTATGAGGAATAAGCATGTTTAAAATAGAATTGATCTTAGTGGGATGTACATCAATGCCATGAAAAGAGACTAACAACCCTAACAATTTTCTAGATGTGATTCCAAATACACATTTATAGGGATTTAATCTAACTTTATATTTGATGAGATGATCAAATATGATAACAAGATCATAAATATGAGTTTTGTGGATTTTAGACTTGGAAATGAGGTTGTCCACATAGGTTTCCATAATTTTATGGATAAGGTCATGTAAAATGTGGGTCATAGTCCACTAATAGGTAGATCTAGCATTTTTGACGTTGAATGGAATTTTAATGTAATAATAGGTACCCCATTATATGGTGAACGTTGTCTTATGTTGATCTTAAAGGGTAATGTGAATTTGATTATAACCTAAGAAACCATCTATAAGGGATAAAATTTCATACCTAGTAGTGGAATTGACAATGGCATCTATGGAAGGTAAATAGAAGTTGTCTTTAGGATAAACAAGGTTGATTTTACAAAAATAAATGCAAATGCAAATGACCATGGTGACTTTTTTCTGAATAGGGATAATGTTTACGACCCATTTTGAATAACCCATAGGCTTGATAAATTTAGCCTCAATAAGTTTAATGATTTATTTATGGCATAAATTGGAAAATTTTGGTGGAATTTTCTATTATTTATATTTCATGGGTTTGACATCTTGATAGGTGATGATATTATGCACCATAATACTAGGATCAATGCCAAACATGTCCTTTTAGGGCCAAGAAAAACTTTCATGACATTTATTAAAGAATAAGCTAAAGTTATCATTTTTAGTTGGTGTAAGTTCTTGAGAAACTATGATTGGTCAAGGGCATGATGGGGTATCATATTCAATTCTTGTGATTTCTTTGATAAGCATATCATTTACATCTTGGAAATGATATGGTGTGTTAGGTAGAGAGGAAATGGGATTTTTTTAAAGATCAATGCTAGTGATGAACTTTTTGAAATGAGGGGATTTTTGCTTTAAATTCCCAAGTTTATGATGTTGTCAAGGGAGTTGAGGTTATCGATCATGAAGAAATTTAATAATGGCCTCATCACTAGGCAAAGTGGGAAGAGGAAAATAATACTTGACATCTATTTTGAGATCAATAATTTTGTTACTATCATGGTCATATTAAAAATGTATATGACATACATGTATGGCCTTGGAATCTAATGTAATCTGAGGAGTAGGTGGAGTAGGGGAAGAAGGTTGATCTAATTCAATTAGTTTATTGGTATTAATGTTGATGGGAGGAGGATTAGAAAGAATGATTGGTTCGATAGGATTAATAGAAGATGCAAGAAGTTATAGAAGTTTAGAAGGTAAGATTTTTTCTACCACCCAAGGAGTGTTGATAAGTGGAGGATTAACAAGAGGTACATGACCTTTAGGTGATAACTCAAAATATATTGAAATGATATGAACATCACAATTGAGATCATGTATTTGAGCTATAGTTTTTTGATAATGTTGAACATCCAAATCTTGTGATTGAGCTTAGGCCATGATGTAGTTATCATCAGAAGTTGTATAAATTATATAAACTTATGATTTGAGAGGAAATTCAAAAGGGGAGATGCCTAAATCACTAAATTTATGTAGGGACATGATTAAATGATCTCGGGATAGTTTATCCACTCCATAGTCATTACACATGAAATCATCTTCTATATAAGATGCTTCCTAAGAATTATATGAAAGGGAAAAGTAAGTGATCTAATTGATGAGAGGGATAGTGTGATCATGAGGTAATAAAGAGGGAAGAATCCAATTTGAGATGTAAGGAGGTAGCTTGGTAGTATTGTATTTATTTTATAACTCATTGTGTTCATCATCATTAGAATTAAAAAGAGTGTTATGTAAATATAGATTCATATTGATGAATTCATGTAAGGGAGAATTGTTGATCTTTGGAATGATTAGAATTTGATATTGAGATTTGGGGATTTGAATTTGAATACTCTAAGGGTTAAGATTAGCCTCATGTTTATACCTTTTTCCATTATGAAGGAACTTGATACATTGGCTACCAAAAGAGGTGATAGACCTCATTTTATGAGTCTATGGGCATCCTAGGAGTATGTTGTAAGATAAGGGTAAATTAAGGACCATGAGCTTAATTTGTATGGTCTTAGGTCTAATTGTAAGAGTGATCCAAACACAACCAAGTGTATTTTGATTAGTTTTGTCAAATACAAGACATGATAAGTGAGTTTTCTAAATATAATATTTATTATATCTAAGTTGTTAGATGATCCACAAAGATGTCACATTAATACTGAACCCTTCATCTACTAATAATTTATGAATGAGGGTGGTATTAATGGCTTTTTTAATGAACCAGTGGATCATCATCTTAAAAGAGTATCTCATCGTTAATCATGTCTTATTTGAGGAACTCTATGGAGGGTTTCAAATAAGGACAAATGGATTCAATGATATAAACTTTAGTTGGTTAAGGCTCATGAGAAGATGGTTCCTCTTATAAGGAATATGGCTATTCAATTGATTGAAATTGTTGCATGAGGAACTTGTGATGATAAAGAGAGGTGAAAACTAACTCCATAAGAGGATTTTTTCAAGGTATGGAGTTGATTTCTTATAAGAATTTCCAATGGGTTTTACAAGAAGAACTGACACAAGACTTAGAAGGTAAATTATATTTTGGAGGAAGAGATGTGGTTGGGTATTTGAAAGGAGGATATGGTTCTTGATCATTTTTTGAATTTAGGTGAGTAGTTATAGTGCCTTTTAGGAGTTTTTCTTCCAAGGATAGTTTCTTAGGTTTAGTGACATGATCTTTGTGAGCTATTTTATGGTAGTAATTGACCTTATCCACATTGAAATATTGATAATTGGTGTAATATTGGTCAGAGTTTACGTAAATCACATAAATGTCATTTTTGTCTTCTTAAGTATTAGATGTCAAAAAAGATTTTTTGGTTATTAATAGAAGAAGATTTGGAAACTTGTCATTTTTGAGAGGCATTTGTAATATTGATGATGGATTTGAATCATCGATTTGTGATTAAATAAATCACCAAGCTTATAGAAGACACAAAATTTGGTAAGCCATCTACATATTTCATGGAAGTGAACTATGTCAGTGTGAAATGAAGAAAATTGATTAGGATCATACCACTTATGAGGATTATTATGATACATAAATGGTTTAGAGGGAAATAAAAATTAATTCATTTATTGCATAGTTAATGGTGTGTAAGAATGTTAAGGATTGTTTATTTTATCAACTCTTGGTTTGGGCTGAGGAGGATTGTTAGTTATCACATTTTTTGAATGCTGAAAAGATCCTTTAGTGAGTTTGTTATTAGTTTCAAACCATTTTATTAATAAGTCTTATCACTTAGCTTGGTTAAGAGATTCATTTAGCATTTGAGGAGCAAAATTTTGAACCTTATATTGAAGTGAAGGAGTTAATGCAATTATAAAGAGTTTAAATAATATCACCAATCATGTTATGATTGGGCTTGTGGGCTACATATTTCCATTATTTGATAAAATCATGAGATGATTCAATGGGAGATTGCTTAGCATTGATGAAATGGCTAAGGTAATTCTCAATAAGATCATTATGTTGAAACTCTTTAACTAAAGGATTGACTAAATCCTCTAAATGCCATATGGAATGTTAGGGAAGTTAATTATACCATTATAAT
Source organism: Torreya grandis (assembly GCA_037957365.1). NCBI lineage: Eukaryota > Viridiplantae > Streptophyta > Pinopsida > Cupressales > Taxaceae > Torreya > Torreya grandis. Next base: position 265,756 of record JARHVA010004490.1, read on the forward strand.
ACATCACTATTGAAAGTTTTAACTAAGAGTTTAGTTCTGGAGAAAGTATTAGTCAGGATCCACTCCTTATAAAGATCATTGAATGCCTTAAGAAAAGATGTAGGGTATTTAATCCCATCATATTTAATAGTTAGAGATATGTTAGAAATATCAAAAGAAATAGTGAAAGGGGCTAAAGGCTCATTTTGGATGTGTTGAATCATCTTATTATGCATGAAAGGTTGGGTAATGACATTTACTATGACATCTCTAAGAGATGGAGGAATAAAATTTTGATTATTTTAAGGGAGAAGAATGGGAGGCTTATTATCCATGTTGATCAAATGATATTGTATTTTAATCATTTAGGAGGTGTTACATGTTTGAATTATGTTCATTTGTGGCACTATCTATGAAAGAATATGAGAGGTATCAATTGGTGGTTTGGTGTTTATAGGAAGATTCCGTAAGTTGGTATTAGAAGAAGGGTTATTAAGTGGTGGACTAACTATGGGGTTATTATATAGACTTGTGTCAATTTCCCCTAGATTGTTATGAGATCATTGAGGATGGGAATTGTATTGATAGGTATGAAAAAGATCTAATCCACCAATCTCATCTTGTGGCATGATTTGAACCATGTTTTAATCCAAAGATGAAGGAAGAGAAGAAGCACTCCAAAAGTGAGGATTCTCTTAGGAGGTAAAGAAAGGAAAAAAAGAGCACCCCATATATTGTCTAAATGGATTTAGGTTGTCTAAGAAAATTAATAAGGAATTTCATGATGCTTTATGAAAGAATCTATTATTAGGAAATAAAAAGGAAAATTAGGGATAGAGACAACTAGATAAAAAATAGAGTTGGCAAAAAATTATAGAATCGATGGGGTCAATAGAGTACTACTCAAACACAGGCTAAGGAAAATACATAGTAGTGTGTTCTAATAGTGTACTATTGAGACACAAGCTAAAGAGAATACATAGTCAAATGGGTCAATAATGTATTGTTGAACATGAGAAAAAATAGAGAGATAAGGATACACAATCATGTAGGTTGACTATGTACTATAGGTAGGAAGGTGAATATAGCCTATAAAAAACTATATAGACTAGAATGATAGTGTTTTGAAACATGGAAATAAATTACAAGTTAAATTTGAAGAAAAAATGAAAGTAAGCACACAAATAATTAGATCAATGTGACTAATCTAACTAGAACACACAACACAAACCTTACATTAATGCTGACCAATTCAAGTTTTTCAATACAACACATAATGATCAAAAAGGAAGTAGCAATTGAAAAGTAAATGCTAGCTAGTTGGTCATCCTAAGTGTTATTAATTTATAATAAGGTTTAATTTTAATGTGATAGGGAAGTTTGATGAAATGAGGAAATAGAAAGCAATCTAAGGTTGGTTTTAGGATTTTTAGGTTGAAAGTGATTAGTATTAATGATGTTACTAGTTTGGTATTAGGGACTACCCCCTAACTTCACAATTCCATAGCAATAAGGGTGTCAAGTGCTTTGATAATATATACCATCAGCCATGTATTTATACTTGCCTAGAAAACCAAGTTGTCTTCTCCCTTGGTGATGAAATCTAAGTAGGTAGGCCTTGGGAAGATAAATGTTTAATGATTTTTGTGTTTAAAGTGATTTGGTAGTGTGTGCAAAAGAGAAAAATAATGTAACTAAAATGGTAAATTAAAAACCACCGATTTAAGCTATGTGAGTTACTCTAAGCATATAAATAAATTAAAATGAAAGGTGAATTGGTTACTAATAAATAGAGCTTAAGTATTTGATTGAGAATAGTATAGAGTCAGTTTAGGCAACAATATATGCAAATAGTGCATATTAGATTCTATTGGGTCACTTCTATTCTGTAGAATTAAGGTCTATAAGAACATATTTGAATAGGTTGAGTATGTATTCTAGATAAAATACATACTACAGAACTATGTTGACCAAGTCGACTTGGTTAGTTGTAGGGTTTTAGTTTTATAGACTATAAAATTATGAAAAATAGTATTAAAATAATAACTAAAATGACAAAGAGATAAAGGAAGAAACCTTGATGGGATTGAATATGTTTTAGATTCAAAATTTTAATTCTATGATGTTCAAATGTTGCTTCAAAATTCTTCCAACTAGGTTAACTGGTTCAACCAAGTTTTAAAAACCCTATATGTTAAAGAAGAGATAATGAATAGAGTCAACCTATTTGATTATGTTTGTATACATGTGTGTTAATAGAAGTAAATATAAGATACAGTTGATTGGTTTAACTACGTATTCCAATCCATTACTGAAGATGAATACTAAGCAAAATTATTTGATCTAGTAATAGGTATTTGGTAAAGACTTGCATAGATAGAACATAGTCATTTTGAAGTGGTTGTGTGTTAACCCTATGCACAAAAAGTTATAATTATACCAACTAGTTTGATATGGTACTAAAAATATAATATGATGACAAAAATGATGGTGTGAAAGAAAACCTACAAGTGTTAGAATCACATTGGGTTCACCATAATATATGTAAAGTGAAATGCAAATAATATATAAATCAATCCTAGCTTGGAGAAGATAAATCTTACTTACACTTTTGATTGTTGATACATTATATATTTAGGGTCATGACTAATATGGATCTTTTAAAATTATCTAAGGGATTTATTACCACAATAAAATCATTAGGGAGGGTTCCAAATCCTCCAATTAAGAAAAACTATGAAATAACCCTAACTACATCTTATGTTTTCATATTCATAATGTAAATGACAAGTAAAGTAAGGTCTAATCTAATGCTCAACAAATCTTGTGGCATAAAATCTGGGTTAGTAAACACAAAATTAAGCATTCACAAGAGAATCCTAATTAATCTATATATAGGTAAAACCCTAATGTATGGAGACAAAAATATATTTAAAATCCATTACTTATGCTACTTCTATCTACTAAAAAAGAGGATCAAAGCTAGAGATACTTACCTTGAAGATGAACCCATTGAGAATCAATCTCTCCCTTGGTCAAAGGTGATTCTTAATAGGTTGTTATGTTTTTTAAGGATCATTAATAAATGTGAAAGTATCCAAGACTTTTCCACAAGACAAGATTCTTCTCCAAGTAGAAACCCTAAACTATAACCCTTCAAGTAGAATTGTGAAAGAGTATATTGTAAAGAATAAAAAAGAATAATTGACTCTTATTGTATCTTAGAAATGATGAAATGAATTTTTAACCCTATACCTTTTTAAAAGTTTAGATGATAGGGTCAACCCAATTGAATCTATATTATTACTAATAAAATCAAATTAGGCCTTGGTCTAGGTCAGCTAGGGGCTGACCTAGACCCTAAAAAAGTTTTATCAATTAGAGAACAAGGACAATGGGACTGACAATGTAATACAAACCATTAAAAATAGGAGGTAAAGCTTAGGGAAGTGTTTTAGGAGATGGTTGGATTGACAAAAAAGGTGGTAAAGGGACAACAATCCTAAGAACCACCAATGGTCTACCCACCCCTTTATTGGTGCACCCTTTAAGGCATGTACTTAGAGAGATTAGGCCTCGATGGGTTACTACAAGAGAGAAAGCATTAGTAATTGATAAAGTTTGAAAATATTATGTGTATACACTTTTAAACCTTAATTAAAAAAATAAAGTGACCTAATGGAGAATATTTACCTTATAATCACTCAAAATGGAATTAGATGAGCTTAAAATCACTTTTATGACCCTCATGCCTCTCCTAGGCATCTAACTAACTAATTGGATGACGTGTGAGTTGATAGTATACAAAAAGTGGTCCAAAATTATATTTGAGAGTTTATTTCCTAGGTTTCAAAGGTCACTAAGTTAACCAACCATTTATAATGAATATTTGATCTAATATTTATTTATTATGACCCTTTTCATGTCATTTGAGAGTTTTTCATAGCCACAATATGAGCTATAAGTGGCCAATTAGGCTTTGAAGAGGAAAATGTCTAAGTTGCTAGAAAGGCAAATTATAGACCTATTTAAAGGTATGACAACATAATAAAGAACATGTAAAGCATTTTAATAATGATCATATCTTGATATAGGATTCTCAATACTATTCATAGTGTTTTAAACAAGTCTCAAAATCTCAAAATAGTTCTATGAAGGTCATCTCACCTTCTAGCTCAAGAAGGCTAGTGGTAGACATTGTAAAGATAAGGTGAGGTCTAAAGGTATATAAAACCCCCTTATGATAATTACATAAACATATTGAATGCTCTTTCTGGTCATAAACATAACCTACAACACATCCCTCAAAGTTACTTAAAATTATCATGGCAAGGAACATCTCTCTCTACTCTATTGACGAGCTAGAGCATATACTAGCTACAAATAGATGAATTTCATTAAATTGTCAAAGATACCTAACATGGAATAATTTTTTTTTTAAGTAATAATTTATAATAGAGACATATTATGTATAAAAATTTAAACTTCCATTATAATTTATTCCTTTATCAAAAAGTGAGGATTCATGAAGTTCAACACTAATCTCACAATGAAGAAGAAGCTTTGCAAGAGGTGGAAGTTGGCATAAAACATCCTCAACATACTAAGTGTTTATTAAAAGACTTGTAAATATCCTTAAGCTGAAGATGTGTAACTCTTTTTAAATGAGTTAGATTTAATAAAATTAGTTTGTCAAAGTAACCTCTTATGCCAATGTTCATAAGGAGTCACATTAACACTTGATTCAAAAGTTCAAGAGGCAAGATGACAACACACCTTTTGAAAACTTGGTATCAAATTACTTATATATTATAACTAGTTTGATGATGATAATTTAATTATGAAATCCTTCTATGCCTTCTCTCTCTCTCTCTCTCTCTCTCTCTCTCTCTCTCTCTCTCTCTCTCTCTCTCTCTCTCTCTCTCTCTCTCTCTCTCTCTCTCTCTCTCTCTCTCTCTCTCTCTATAACACAATCCTTGCATGGAATTTAATAAACTTAGTTTGTCAAAGTAACCTCTTATGCCAATCTCTCTCTCTCTCTCTCTCTCTCTCTCTCTCTCTCTCTCTCTCTCTCTCTCTCTCTCTCTCTCTCTCTCTCTCTCTCTCTCTCTCTCTCTATATATATATATATATATATATATATACATATATATATATATATATATATAACGCAATCCTTGCATGGAATTTTGAAGAAGCCTCTACTGGTTATGGTGAAACCCTGACCAAACTTGTATTTGAAAACTTATTGAAGTAATAAATAAGACTGATTTTCCATTATTATATGTTACATCATGTGTGATGTATGAAATTGTGTTGATATTGTCTAGTGAATGTTTTACTTTCATAGCTTTTTATCCATGTTTTCTCACCATTGTGTAGAGAAGACTACTATTACAAGTTATTGTTAGTGTTCTACTTTTGTATATGCATGATTAATAAGTGAAATTACACCAGTTGTACCTTTTATCACCAAATATTTCACCTAGAGGATGTTTGTAAATCCTAATCTAAGATTTCAACAAGATTGGAATACCTTTAGGCCTATGGGTTTCCTATAGTATAGGTAGACCTCTATCTTTAAGTGCTAGCTCCCTAAATTGATATTTAAGTGATTATCACCTATAATAACTGATTGTTTGGATGAAAAGAGGTATAAATATGAATTAATTAAACTTATCTAAGGTGGTTATAAACCATAGGGATTTCCATTATGCTATCATACTCTTTCACTAAGAGAAATGACTTATAACACTAGCTTCAAAGTTCTAGAATACTCTAACATTAGTATTTCAATATGGAGGTGATATGCATAAGGATACTCAAGGTAAGTGGACTATAGGTTAGTTATAAACACTAAGGCTAATTTTACACTTTAAAGGATTAAAACACGCTAACTATGCTCCATATGACATGTTAGAATGAGAACTTCTTGTACCACATGAAAAGATAAAGAAAAGCAAGGATATAAGCTTACCTCTAGACATCACCATACATCACTTCACACACTTAAACAAGATGTTTTTAAAATAAAAACTAGATTTAATGTATTATTAAAATTCAAATTAAAACATGAAACCAATATGTATTTTCCATAATAGATTTGGAATTAGAAAATAAGAGCCAAAATGGCTAGTATTTATAGAATGTGAGAAAGGAGAGAGAGAAGTGGAGTTCAAGGGTCACAGTTCTACTTGTCAAGGCATGAGAATAAATTATTTTAAAAATTAGTAGAGTATTAAATATACCATGAAATATCTCTTTGGATAAATGTCCCTCCAAGGCATGAAAACTCCTCAAAATTAGCATATGACCTTTTTACTAAATTCTTAGAAACTACCTTTATCATTAGGCCTCTCTTGAGCACTCCAAAGCATAATAGGAATAATTATCACATATGTACTATGATTTGGGGTTGATAAAAAGATCCAACATGTATTATATTTGTCCCTAACTACTGGTATTCTTTTTGACAAGTGTTCTCACTGCCTGCAACCACCATTATCCTTACTTCTCTCATTCCTCATACTTGTCATTCAAGTGACCTTTAGTTTTCTAAAAAAATACATGTATGGGGTGATATGACACCTATAAATATTCCTATTGTCCATAAATCTATTATTAAGGCCTTAAAAGGCCTCATAATTAGACTTATCACTTTTTCACTCAGTGGTCACCCTTCATCTCATTGTCTTCCATAGATGACCTAAAGTGAAGGAGATTATAGAGGTGTTTGTGTGCCTTTCTGAAGAAATATATGAACAGGAAGAGTTATATTAGGTCTAAATTGACTTTACTAATGATTTTTATCTTTCAAATCTTCCTCTAAACCTAAAAAAACCATAAATATATCAAGACAACCTATTTTCTACCCTATATGTAGAAATAAGATATCAACCAACATGATGGGAAGGATCCTAAGGGATTTATCTACAAGTCAAAATCACTTTCTTGACCAAATTATCCCTCTTCAATGCATTTCTATCCACTTATTTCCCATCGGGTCTCAGATAAGGGTTTTAGAGGGTTTTGAGTAGTTTTAACTCTTAAATATTGTTCATACAATATTGAGATTAAAACCTAAGACAAATTCCACTAGAATTATTTTATGGACATTCCTCAACATCTAACAACTCCTTAGGTCTCCATGCTAATCATTTTTACTAGTGTGAGCATTTAAACTTAGCCTCTCGAGCTTGGGAGTGTATTTTACATACCCTATGATTGGTTTTAGCTAAAATTGGCCTCTCTATGGGGCCTCTCTAAAAAAACAAAGGTTGTGACTCACCTTATATCCCCTCCTTAAGTTTTATAATTTCATTTAAAGTCTCGTATGGACCTAGAAGTGGTATTGAGACCCCATTAGTGCTTTATGCCTAATTTGGGCCTAATGGGTCTGATTGTGTCTTTGCATGTTTAGGCCATCTTATTTAAAAATTATCACATATAGGTTAATATCCATGTTATTTAATATTTACCACAACTCCCTACATCTTCTTTCAATGATTCAACACCCCAATCTCATCTCTTTGTCACTTACCCCTACATGGAGTTTTGCATCCCTAGGAGTGCCTTCTATCTGAGATAGAATAGAAGACATCTCCACTATTATATTAGATAATTTGTATATATTAAAGGTTGTATTGGGTCATGTATATTAGCTTATAAACACCTGAAATTACATCAACACTCCAACTTCCTAAGATAGACTCCTAGAATTGATGATTGTGTAAGATTTTTGTATATTGACTGTAGGTGTACCTTGAAGATTGCCTCTTATCATGTTTCCTTGTCTTGATCATATCATGAGGTGTATGTAAATAATATTAATGTGTTATCAACATGTATATCACCCATTCTCCTTTTTCAACTCCTCAAAGTTCACTCATCTCTACTTGACTAGGCTAAACTGACAAAATATATGACTGTATTATTTGCTCAAAAAAATGGCATGCTTGCAGGTGAACATTTCATGTTAGACCTTGTATTTCATGTTTAAATATCTTTTTAAAGTCATAAATGTATTATCCTCAAATATTTAGACTTGTCTCTACCCATAGGTTTAGTCAACCTCCAAGTTGTATACACTTAGTGCCTTATCAATATACCATTAAGTTGTAGGTGGTCACTTTGATAACAAAGGGACCCTTATAAGATGTTATACATAGTCAATTTAATGTTAAAGATTTATTTTATGTCTTTGAAGTCACATTAATATTCGAAAATTCTCATATCAAGCCTAAATCTAAACCAATAGTCAACTCTCTCAATATACATTGTGCCATCATCTACAGTCAATTGTAGGTGCCTATTTTGAAGATAAAAGGAGCCCTTATAGGATGGTAATATGAGTTAAGACCCTATAATTCAATTTTTTTAAATTTTATTTGATCAAATAGTACCATTTAAATTCCATATAATTATTTATTTATAGGGTTATGCTCTATTAGGTCTCATAGAATTATAAATCCATTTGGACTCAAAATACTGTAGATAACACTGAATGACTGTAGTGAAGAATTGCTTGAGTTTGAAACCTTATTATATCATCCTATCTTGTCCAAACCTTCATGTTCCTTTGAAATTAATTGAAACTAATTTTTTATACATTATGGAATCATTCAAACCTATATATACCTCATATCACCCTATTATATGATGGCACCAAGTATGGATAAGACCCTATTTTACAAGAATAAGGTAATTTGTCCCAAATATAACTTTCTCAACTTGTGGTGTGATATAATAGGTATATTTTTAAATTTATTATTTACCCATGATTAATATGGCACATTAAACACTTTAAGACCTTAATTAAGTTTCAAACATCTACATTTCAACATTCACAGACCTCTATATGAACTTCTTGTAAATGTTATTACAGTACAAGGGTAGTGAAGGTAGGATATCAATAATGTGCATGGTAGATGGTTATAAAAAAAAATCATATACCTTATTTAATTTTTAAAATTTATCCTTCCCACCTTTAAATACTTCAAACAAGTTCAAATTCTTTATTCCAACATGCTTAGTCTTCTATAGGGAACCTATAGGTTCACATTAGGCTATATTACTATGACCATTAGAGAATTAGTTGTCTCAAATGATCTCAACCATTTGAATAGATTAAATTTATTTATCATTATTTAATAGTGTGTTAAACATATTTTAAAACTCTTCATTCCATCTTCATCATGGATATGCAAGCTTCAAAACTCTCTTTCACTTGATTGTAGGTGAATATCTATAGGGAAGTCTACTGTAACATGTTTTTATTAAGTTATCCTTCTATAGATGAATTTTAGTTCACATATATTTGGAGAAGAATGATACATTTTAAATTAAATATAAACACAATATGATACCCCTAGATTAACATGGTCATGAAGCTAAAAACAAGGGTATGAACTTTTGTAATTGATGAAGTCTTCAGACTAGTCATTAAAGTCCCCACTAGCAAAATAAGGTACTTGTGCCTTTAAATTAACCTCCACATGTGTAAAAAGGTATTTAAATCATTATATAACAATTTATACACTCTCCACTACCATGTATAACACTTGTTATCTATGGACTAGTTCAAACAAGGAGGAAACCTATAGGGTATGGGAATAAGCAAACAAAAAGAAGCAGTAAAATTCTTAACATTAGTTAATAAAGAAAAATTTACTAATAATAGGAATAATATTATGTATTTGAAGTGGAAAAGGATTAATATCACCCTAAAATATAGTTTGACTTTATTCAACTCTTATTGGCCATACCATGAAAAAATTGTTTGACCTTTTCTACATGCAAGGCAGAGTGATGGAGGAATAAAATGGTTTTAGGCCAATTTTGGGACTTTAAAATCTGATAAAACATTTAAATGAGCTCAAGGGACCTAAAGGGTCACTTACAATCCTTCTAAATCTGCCAAAACACCTATTTAAGCTATATAACTACCCAAATTTATTTTTTTTGACTATTTTATTGTTTTGACATAGAAACCTATAGGTTTTCAGTAAAAACTAACATGTTTGACAATAAAATGACATGGTTTATGTTAAAATATACTTTGGAACACTTGCCTACTATGTGAAACTATACAAACCTAATAAATGACTCGAGTAGGACCCCTAGAATGACATATGACTAAAAATGAGTGTGATAAAGCTATTAACACATATAATGACCTCAATTAGGACCATGAAACACCTTATAAGACCCTAATGGAACCCTATACAAGTTTTTTACTATAGGGTGATTGACCTATTTTGACTTCTAGTCAAAATAGTCAATAATACCTTCATAAGGACAAGTGTTACCCTCCTAAGTATCGTAATGTACTCTTGAACTCTTAATGAAATACTCATGTGATAGTCATGTCAAGGTTATAGGTTATGTGAAAGACATGGCTTCCTTACCTCAAATATTTTATATTGAATCAATTAGATGACTAATGTTATTGGTGCACCATCTCCTTTAAGATTTATAATAGGACTTTTTTCCTTATCTTAATAATTGAATAGTTTAGTAATAGTTTGGGTGAAGCATCAAGGGATCTAGCCTGTAGAGGTTAGATCTATTTATTAGGTCACCTATAACCTATTATTATCCCCATTGTATATCTTAAGTGATAGAACTTGAAATACCCTCTCAAGGGTGCTAATTCAAGCTATAATAGTTCTAGCATTCCCAGTGAGACCTAATTGAAACAAGGTTTTATAATATTGATCATGGTCTTGTAAAACTTATAGCTATGGTAACATATTTTATGTAACATATAGATACTCTAACAATTTATAATATTTTGGTTGTAAATTAGTAAGCCAAAATTTTCATGCCAAATGTGGTTAAGAGATGAAAGGCTAAAGGTATTTCATTTGTGTTTATTGAGTTACCTTTATTTTTAGTCAAAAGAAAGAGGTTCCTTCGTATTCTTCCTTACACCAAATCTCTTATAATAAGGCTTCATTTTCTCTATAATCCAAGATTTCCTAAATATGGTAGGATGGATAAAAATCTAAACTTTGTGGCCTTAAATGGTGAATGTCCTCTAAACCTTGCACAATATGATGATATATTGGTGGCATCCCTTAAGAGCATCCCATATTTTAGTGGAGAGATCACTATTACACCCATTGATCATATAAGAGATATGTCTAAGTTTTATAATATCCAAAAGGTCACCCAAGAGAATGTATCCATTAGGTTGTTGTAAATATCTTCTAAGGGAAAAGTATTTGAGTGGTATATAACCTTAGCCGCTAGTTACATTGATTCATGGGATGAATTAGGAGATTAGTTGATTAAGAGGTTTGAGGATAAGAGTGACCATTTATCTCTATCTTATAAATTAACAACCATAAAGAGATACCAATAAGAATTCATGAAATATTTCAATTCTATATTCCAAAAAACATGGGATAGAATTCTAGATCTTATGAAGCCTACTATAATCTATGCATTCCTTTACTATCTCAAGTCCATAAGTAGTGATATAGTTATTATGGTACATTCCATGGGAGGGGAAAATTTATTCGATGCTTATGACCTTGAAATAAAAGATAAAAATAGCCATATCTAAGATAGAAATATCTCCCCAAGGCCTTCCATGCCACTATTTACTAATATTCAACCCCCTAATCCAACTCTTACACCTATTCCCATAGATACCAACCATGAATAAGTTGTACCTAACCAATTAAATGAAATAAAAGATTTGAATAACCTATTGAAATCTTAAGGGAATGATATAGTTTCTTTAAATAGACATAAACTTTGGCATTATAAGTCTTATCAAGGTCCTTATCAACCCTGACAGTCCTATCAGCCTAATAGGCCTCTTTTAGCTAATTCCCAAGGTCAAGGGTAGATTACTCATTCCAAACCATAAAATAGTTTCAATCTAAATACTATCTATTCCTCAAGGGCTTAATACCAATTCAAAATAATCTTGTGTGAAATTTTGGACAATATAAACCTCATTATCAACCTCATGATTAGTCTACCTATCAAAATGATGCATTCAATCAAGCTTTCATGGCTCAATATGAAAAATTACATTTATGACTCAATTTGAGGTGTCTACTTAAGGAGAAACTAATGGAATGTAGTTACATTCAGATTTCACTCTAGTAACTTGGAAAGAGGGAGATTGGCATGTAATTAATCAACTAAGAGAGACAAGTAAGGTCAATAATTACATAATAACCAATACCATGTCTAATAAGAGGGAAATGGAAAAAACCCAAGGGGTGGGTAAAGGATATTATTCAAATTTTAAATTTATTCAAGGGTGAATGGGTCTAATACATCCCTTGAAGTTTAGGAGACACAAATAAATCATAATGTAAATATTATTATAGTACCTTAACCTTCACAAATACAAGCTCAAAACAACATTATAGATCCTAGAGGACAATCAAGGCTTAGTAATTATCCTATCAACATTATAAATCAAATTAATAAGTTTTATTTGATTATTCCAATGTGGGATACATTGTTCATTATTATTCAAAAGGCTATACTCCAAAAAGAGTTATCTAAACCCAGCCTACTAGTAGGAATAGCAAGTAAAGAGGGTGTTATCTTTACTAATACTTCTACACCTACTAATAATTAGCCAAGAAAAGATGGCAATACCCCTCCCTTTTAACTTTATTTTATTTTTGGTGACTCTCTAATTCACAATTTCATGATTGATAGTGATGATAATACTTCAATAATGCCTAAACTAGTAACTAATCAACTAGGCATAAAATACAAACTAGTCACCAATATAGTCCTATAACTAGATGGGTCAACTACCAAGACCTTAGGTGTAATCAAGGTTTTGAATTTTACCTTGCATTCTTGTCCTACCTTTTCAATCTCTCATGATATCCTTGTAATATACCTAACTCCATATTTTTACCTATATCTATCTAGGGAGTTTATAACCAAGATTTAGGGGTATTTCAAATCAAATTGCTCATACATGGTGTTTAGGACTAGATATGATACCAAGTTCTAAATTAATTATGAACTAATGGATAGATTTCACATATAACCTTATATGCCTCAAGCCCCACATGTCAATTATACCATTCTTGATGAAGAAGACTTTCATATTGATCAAGAACCAACTTCCCCCTTGAAGATGTATCTGACCTCTTCCTTGATGAGTGTGGAGATGCACGTTATGAGTTTGATCCATATAAACTCATAAAATAGATAGTATGGGTACATACATTATTCATGAATATTGTGATGAAATTCTTGAGGTAAGTCTTGATAATACTTTTGAAAAGGATGTATTGGGAAATTATCTATTGCATATGGAATATGATGATGTTACAGATATAATGAAGCATGGTATCCATAATGAAGTTGTAGTTTCACCTACTGAATAAGAATAAATCTATGAAAATGAGACTCAAGAAGGGTTAGATGACATGTGGTAGTAGTACTATTCTATAATGAAATAATTTGAAGAGGTAAGTGGGATTGCGGGATTGCACCTCTTCAAAAGAGATATGAACATGATGATGAGGTCAATGATAGGTCTAATGAGCATAAAAAAGAGTATTAAATTCCTATAAAGTGGAAGATAACCCTAAAAGAACATGATGAGGTAAATATAGATGTTTGTGAGAATGATGAGTAGTATAGACACCAAGATAATCATAATCAACTTGTATATGTTTCTATCAAATAATAATTAAATATTGATGGATCTATACACCTACCTCATCATTGGTTAAATGAATTTGAGATTTTGAAGAGACTTATGATCCCTAAGAAGTAGATTTGGAAATCTCAAGTGGGCATGGAAAGATCAAGTAGGTTGTAATGTCAAATAAGCTTCAAGGAGATCTAAATGAACCATTAAATGAGATTCAAAGGATATGCTAGTAGCTAATAGGGATTTTAATAATGGTAAGCCACTAGATCACCCTAGTGAGCAAGTTGTCATTGGTAAAAAATCATCTTATGATGGTTTTGTTCTCATGGAGTAGCAAAGATTCTAAAAGTATTGTTTTTTTATCTTGGTTGAGTTTAAGGAGATATTATATAACCTCAAACATGTTTTGAGGATTTGTATATAATAGGTTAGTGGTATGTTTTCCCTAAGTGTTAATGACACATGTTGTTTTATTATGTGGTTTGCTTTTCATTTCCTCCAAGTGATTTTGGCACATAGGTGTGTTTGCCTTTTGTCTCTTTGTTATTTTTGGGTGTTTGGTGTGAGTTTGTAGAGGGTTTAAATTTTAATTAGTATCATTCATGACTCCATAACCCAATGGAGGCATAAGGAAACTAGTCTATATTCATAGAAATCATGCAATCCCAAGAGGTTTCCAAAGATGTTTGCCAAAATTTGGCCACCATGAATGGGAGTCATTCAAAAATTTGATGAGTTTGACCTTAAATTTGTTGACATCCATTAGTAAGGTCATGTGTTAGTAATTAATTCTCTATGATGATAGGTAGTATGTCTTCTTTAGTATCTTTCAAGGTCATTTAGCATGGTCTAGTTGGTAGTTGGGTCAATTCATGTTGTCTTATCATCAATTGGTCATTTATTATAGTCTTCATTTTATTTTTATCATCGTTTAAGGTAGGTTTGATAAAGTTAAGGCTAAGTATGAAATCAAATTGATTAAGAAATATGCTCAAGAAGACAATGTGGTAACCATTTTAGGACAACCATGGTAAAAAGATAACCAAATTGACCAAGGAACAAAGCTAGTAAGTTTATCATATTATTTTTCAAGCAATTTGGAAATATTAAGGTAGTTTTGACAAGTTTAAGGTATTTGACTACTTTTGTCATATTATACATTCAAATATTGAGATGACACTTGATATTTATAATAAAATGTGAAGGTTTTACAAAGTAATGGTACATAAATATGCATGTTCCAAGACCTATGAGAAGGTTTATAATGTGAAATAATAATAAAGTAAGTTAGAAATGATAATTTGAATCAAAATATGCAATCATTACTCTTGCAAATAATTATAAATGAAAGTTATTGGCCAAGAAGAGAAATAAAATGTCTTTAAAGGGTATCAAAGGACCAATTAATGTTTAAATGGATTTAATAAGGCTTAGTCATGTTTTTAAAATCTTG
This sequence comes from Torreya grandis, assembly GCA_037957365.1. NCBI lineage: Eukaryota > Viridiplantae > Streptophyta > Pinopsida > Cupressales > Taxaceae > Torreya > Torreya grandis. The sequence goes on from JARHVA010004490.1 coordinate 280,836, forward strand.
TAAAAGTCATTTCAAACACAAAATTACATCATATATGCCATCAAGATCTTGGTAGGCTCACAATAGCTATATTCAAATGCTTGGTACATATAGGAGAGAGAAATTTAGCATCTAATCTCTTGGATGAAAATGGGGGCCCTAATTCCCTCAAGTTTCTATGAATTGGTCTTGAGTTTAATGGGATATGCTTTATGAATGAATACTAACAAGTTAAGCATGTCTAAAACCCTAGCTAAATCATATATGATTAGTTTTGGGCATTTTTGGTAAATTCATGAGCTCATTGTTAATGTAAAATGGTTTTTAAAGTCACTAAATGTCCTATAAAATCCTATTAATCCATATCCAATCAAATCCATGGCTATGTAATTCATAAATGAGTATCATCTTTCAAGAATGGTGAGATTGTAGATTTGAGCCTAGAGAGTTTTATGTCTCCATGAAGACCCAGGTCCATATAAATATTTTGAAAAAAATTTAAATATATCCTTGACATAATATAAATCCATAAATAATATTTTAAATGGTATCAAGGTTAAAACTCTCATACATATTCAATCATAAAGTCCATCTCAGGAGGTTGTAGGCCTAGTCTCTAAGGATTCTCATTATTTTCAGTATGACCAAGTGCCTTGAGTATATGGGTAGATAAGTTAGTCCTAAAAATGTGTGCCACCTTCCCAAGTATTCCTCAAAATTCTCATGGATATATCCTATCCAAATGACCACTTATAACCACTTCAAGCACTATATTAGTAGACTGTGTGCATTGAAAATGAGGACTAAGTGAGCTGGGAAAATCTATTTTACTACCTAAAAACATGTAATAAAATCATGATCATGAATATAAATTACTTATAGGGTGAAAATAGAAAAAAAATAATAATAAGTAACATATCCCAAGTATAAACACCTCATACCTCAAGGCTTAATACCTAATAAGGTCTAATGTGCACCCACAAGCCTATCATAGTCCCAGTTAAGCAAGAGAATAGTTGTCTAGTGTTGAATGGATATTTGAAGGATTATATATGGTCATGAGGAGAATAAAAAAATAACTTTATTTCCATCATCAAAATACTAGGCTATTCTAAAAATATCCATTCTAGTGAAACCTACAGTCACACAGTCCTAATCAACACACACAAGCCTATCACAAGAAATTGAGTAACATGATGTGTATGTTGAGGAAAACGTTTTAATAAGTATATAAGGAGTATATATATAATTATTAAATTCATGTCAATATCATTCAAAACATCAAAATTTCTAATGAAAAAGGTAACACTCTTCCTACAGTCAAAAAGACAAGCAAGTTTTAGGTAAATTAAGAAAAATATGTTGATCACTGCTTGAAGCCATGAGATGGAAAATAATTTTAAGGATGTATTTTCATTGAATACTAAATTATGATAGGGTTTATATTAATTTTTAATGTGATTACAAATAATGAGAGTCTCAAGAAGACTAATTAGGCCTAGTAGGCCTAAATGAGCATACACATGTCTGTGTATGAAGTATGAGGAAAGCGTGCATGTTTTTTATTTATTTTTTTGCTCAATTAAATAGTGAAATAGGATGAATGAATTTTTTTATAAAAACTCTATAAAACTTTGAACCATTGATAAATAAGGAAAGTGTGAGAAAAGCCCTGTTAGGGTTAATGGAATATGACTATGTATAAACCCTTGCATAGGGCTTAAGGTAGGTTCTATGGGTTTGAAAGGAAAATTCACTTAAAAAATCAAGGGGATACATCATGAAATGTTTTAAAAACCTTGAAATGAATTTTTAAATCCAAATAAAATGTTTTGAAGGTTTTTATTACCAAATCACCTTCCTTGACCACATAGTTGAAATTGCATTGCTCAAGAAGGATAACTTTGGTATGTGTTAATAAAGAGCTGCATGGGATCTTGAGCCTATCATGGAAGGAGGATGGGGTTTTATACTAAGTATTCTTGTCATTTTTTATGGGTTTGGTCCCTTTAATCTATAATCATCCTTAAGACTTTAAGTGCTTTTAAACCCTACTTAAATCCCCAAAGTGACCCAAAAGAGAATATTGACCTTCTAAGAACTCAAAATGGATTGGAATGAGAATAAAACAACTTGGATAACACACATGCCTCTCTCAATAATATGATTAAGTAATTGGATGGCATGTGTGATATGACAATGTATGGAAAAGTGGTTTAGAATTCCATTTGATTGTCTATTTCCTAAGTTTTGCTAAGTTACCCAACCATTTCCAAGGAATATTTGAGATAATATAAAGATATTATAACCCTTTTTAGTTCATTTGAGATTTTTTCATATCCAAAGTATGAGCCATCAATGGATAATTAGGCCTATTGATTAATTCTACCCCATGGTCAAATTTAGTCAACCCCCCTACAAGTTTAAACTTCCATAGGGTCTCCTAGGTTGGAAAGTGGTCCACTATGGTCTTAAATGAGGCTACATACTACATTCCATATTGGTCATAATTGTTAAATTGTCCTTATGTCATATTAGGCCACCTTTTGGGTCATTTAATGAACTTGTATAGTTTTCCACTAAAGATGAGTGTGTCAAAGAATCTAACATCCCATGTGTCAAATGAGTGTGAGGGAACTATTTAGAAATGACATGTGGTAGGTTTAACATTAAAATCAAGAAGATAATTTGAAAAAGAAGAGTTTCAATTTTTTTACATAGTACAAGATAGTTTTATCATGAGTGAAATCTTCAAGAGTGTCCCTTCAGATCCCCATATCTCAAGTTGTTTTGACGGTTCCAAAAATGGTGAAAATTGATCCATCTCTCTCTCTTTGCTCCTTTTGGTATGTCAACAAAGTCAACCAATTTGTAGCTAGTATGGACAAGAGTGGTAATATTAAAGTGAATACACTTGGGGGAGGAAATTAGTCTCTATAAGCTCTCATTCCATGGTCATATTTCCAATATTTGAGGATTTTTCTTCATTAACAAACACTAAGACTATTAGTATTGCAGAACTACCTTCATAACCCCAACACCTTAGTTTTATCTTTTGTTTGGATTGGTATCATGTTTCTAAGATATGCAAGTATTATTGCAGAGCATGTTCATTCTCTTCATGTTTTTTTCAAACTCATTTGACATGTGGGGATATGAATATGAAAGTAAGATTATATTCCTTATGCTAGAAGTACAAATGCAATGGAATTTAGAGCAATGTCTATCAGTTATAATGTTCTATTCTCTATCAATGAATTCAAATCAAGGATAATATACCTAAGTTCTCTTATTAAATCATGAAAGTTAGTTTTTCCATGAAATATGTGCATTAAAAAACTTGAATGTTGATATGAGGTGGGTTTCTTAGACAATAAATAAGGATTGATCAAATCTCTAATATACAAATTCACCTATAGGTATGTACAGAGAAGGATGATCTATTTAAAACCTAAGACATAGTTTGTATTTAATTTAATGACTTGAATGAGTTTTTCAAGTCATATAGGGTTTATAGTGTTGATCCAAGACCAATTCAAGAAACATACAGAGGTGCAGAGTTAGAAAAGATGCAAAGTGGGAACATTTACCTTAGTTTCTCTTAAATAGGTCTCTACCTGATATAGTTCCATATAATGGTAAATGATATTAAAGTCTAGACAAGTTTGATAACTCGCTTATTGAATCTTAAGGCCTAGTAGTAACATGTAAATTCAAAGAGGAGGTTGTTTGTTTGAGAAAGAAGATGATTGAATGGTTTAAACTTGGTAAATTTTATACCAAGGATAATTAGTGAATTACAATGATTTTAAACCCTAATGAACATATAGCCTACAAGTGACCTATGATATATTGATGTTAATAGTGTGAGAACGTGATGGAAATACATGATATGGGTTTGAACATGTATGGAATGGCCTAATATAATCAATATAAACAAGGATTCAAGGGAATTCAAGCATATGATCACTTATAGGAATCTCATGAACCTCCAAATGAACCTAGATCTTGGGAGAATAGTGGCCTATAGTGAGAGATGAGAGCATGGTCTGTAGGCATAATATGAGTTCATTAAAGTATGAGATTTCCTTATTTACCATAGAGGAATTCAAAATAGATAAGTATAATTCTCAAGTAAATATCTTCGCCTATAGGAGTTTGTTGAATTCTTCCTAATTGCCACCTATAGGTGACATAGTCAATACTTACTACAGACTTGCCTAATCAATGGAGAATGTAGGTTTGAATGATAGGTTGGGGTATAAGATGAAATGACCATGTAAAAAAACATTCTCATAATGATAATACCATATTTATAAGAGAGTCTCATATGTAAGGAGACAAAGAATGTTTATAAAAATGAGTCTTCAAACCTTCAGTCAATTAAAACCCTACCTACAGTCATAGTTTTTAAAAGCTATTCTTGAGGGTTTGTACTATAGAGAGATATAGGGAGATGATAATACCTTGAAAATTTTTAAATAACATCATCATGACCTAAAATAGGCTGCTATGATCTCCTTTAATTTATATGAATAGGGGAGATGTTCTCTTTTCTATCACAGATAGAGGGTACTCTAGTAGCAAGCCAACTTGCAAACATGATACATGGATGAGAAAAGAATGAGATAGAGAACCTTAAATAATTTTTTAATGATGTGTAAGGTTAAATTAGGTAGGAAAAGAGATTAATAAGAACATACATTCATGGGAAACACTCATAGGTTGTCATATTTATAGATAGACAGTCTTAGTCTACTAGACCTAAAACTAGGCTTAAACCATCATGGCCTCTATCTTGTTTCATATAATCACATGATCCTTACAAGCCATTTTATGAAATTAAGGGGATATTTTAGGATGGTTTGTAACCATTAATTTTCATAAAATAATCCATTAGTGGTCATTTTGGCCTAATTTATTATCAGAACCTATATAGAATGTAAGTAACCATTCGAAGAGCCACATTATTTTGCTCACATATATACAAACAATATGCATGGTGCCTCAAGGAGTTGGGGATAGTTTATGGGGGTACTTATATTGATCTCAATGGAACTTTTTTGAGATTTAGACATCTATATTTTAAGAATCATTGCTAAGAAGCTAGATTACCTAAATCCCTCCTAAAACCCTCACTCAAACCCATTAGATAAGAAATGAATGGAGATGCATCCAAAAGTGGTAAAATGGAATAAAAAGTGATTTTTACATGTTTATAACTCTCCCAATATCCTTGACATGTAAGTGATCTATACTATCACTTGTATGAATAGATCTAATACTATGTTACTTATAGGATTTGAGTTGTTTTATAAGAGAAAAAGGGAGTTATTGAATGTAAGTCATTATAAGAGGTGTGTCAGGACTTATTATAACTCCCCATACTCATATCTCACCTTAGTAAAGCATGAAAACTCATTTGCTTTGCTAATCACTATAGGCAATCCTAAACAAGATAGTGAGAATGAACATGACTGCCTAAGTTTGAAAGTAAGAAGTGGGACATTGAATATTTGTAGGTCTATGTTGATGCACCTAAATGTATCAATGGATTCATATAGTGTTCAAGAAACACTTATCATTTTTGGATTACAATAAACCATTGCATGACTTACTAGTTGTGATAATCCTATTATCCTTAGTGGCATATAGATAGAATAGGTTGATTGTTTCACAAATTTATATTAGTTGGTGGTTGGAAGCCATTGTGGACTAATAGTTAATCTTTGATTTTGTAGATGATATATACTATTTTATGTGAATTATGCTCAAAACTAATTTTAAATCTAAACTAAGATGAATATTCACAATTAAACTGATCTAAGGTGAATTGATAAAAAAAATATTAAAAGGAAGGGTAGGGAAGAAAAGAGAGGTATTATTGATCTTCATTTAAAACATTATGAAAAAGTTCCAATTTCATCTGAATATGAATTCAACCAATGTGCAACATGAAGTAGCAGAAGCTCAAATCCTACCATACATTAGTCAAACATCTAAGGAAAGTATGAAAAGATTTAAATAAGAACAAGATCTAATTTAATAATTTTACCCCTACAATAAAATATCATTAACCTAGATGCAAGAAGACCAAAGAAAGCAAATTAAACTTAAGAAATTTAAACTAATATAGTATTATCCCAAATTAGCACTCTGCATTTAAAGATGCACATCTAAAATTCACAAGAACCCTTCAAATCTGAAGATAAGATCAAACAAATGAGAGAGAAAACATGATATCAATTCACACAAGTAAATGTGGACAAACTTTGTAGAATTTCTTGCTTATATTAATTTACTCAAAAGTTACAAATAATTTCTAGATCCAAAACTTTTTCCCTTTTACAATTAGCAATGCATCTTTATATAGACCATTCATGAGGTATATTCATCAATAATGTCAAATTACATTTGTACATGTGTTTAGGATATTGTTCTTTCTAGTACACTCTATAACAAGTGACCTTTTCTAATATATAAACCTATAAGCAATGTACTTTATACATTGTACATGCCTTTTCTATAAGAATATTCCTCATCCAAAATATATATAATGCTAGTTACAAAATAATATTCCAAATCCAACTAACTTTGGGACCCCCATGTTGTTGTAGCCTTATGTCCTCCTTATAGGATCTTCATTCTATGATGTTGTTTATTGATCAGATGAAGGTCAATAATGGGTCTCATGAACAGCTCTTTTCTTAATCTCCTAGATTATTGAGATCTTTTTTATCTCTCTTTGAATCCTATTTGATGCACCCAACATCTTCTATCTTCTCCTCAACCCCTATCTTCCCTTGACCTTGGTTCCTCACCTCTTACATAAATTAAGAAGTTATATGCTTGAACTCGTCATCAGTGATAAGGCCTAAAGGACTAAGTGAGGTGGGATATTTTATTAAGTTGTCTAACATGTGTAGCATTTTATCTTCCTACTATTTGAGGTCCTTGGAAATGTCCTCCATCTACTTGGACCATCTGCTTAGGGATTTGGTTTTGTCTACCAACATATCCATAGCCATATTTAAATGGGCTAGGCTAACTATCTTGAATTTAAGAACTTGATTCTTGGTCAAGGCTTTGATCAAGTCATTTACTTGATAGATTGAAGCCTATAATTAGCCAACTTGGCCTACAACCATATAATTTCACTCACTTATTGCCTGTTGTTTGGTTATGACTGACTTTAAGGAATTGAATAAGTCAATCATGGTATCCTTATATATCTTAAATTTATCTTCTTGGATTGACAAGATGGTTTATTCTTTCAATTTTTGTTCTATTAAAATATGCCCTTGATCATTGTATTAGAGCATCCTTGCAGACATGTTCTTCTATTCTGATGGGCTATTGGTTCTTAATGATCCAAAACAATATCGACCAATTATTTTCCCTTGTATTTAGAGTTGTGGCATCAAATTGTGTGTCTTTCAAAACCCTATATTCTATATCTAAAGTTAAATAGAGCTATACATCTTCCCTTGAAACACTTTTTTATGTTGTCATGGTTGTGGGATTCTCTAAATTGTTTGTTAGAGGTCTGCATTTCAATTCTAGATCGAATTATCCTTACATAAGTGATAATTCAAATTTATTAGTTTGATTATATTGAGCACAAAGTCAAAGTAGGGTTTTTATACTTGCCAAGGCATTCATGAAGGTTTTTATAGTGCTTTAATGGTGGCATCTATTTGAAATCATGCAAGATTTATGACTTAAATCCTTTTTGGATTTTGTACTTATAACCTTGCAATTCCTAAGTCTATAAAATATTAAACTTGGCATATTATACTTATGTTGATATAATATGGCATCATTTTGGTATTCCTATGGCATTTTCATGACATTTTGATCATTAATATTTAAAAAGTGACCATTACCTTTTGAAAATTATACCTTGATCTCAAACCATTGGATCATCTTTGCACAAATCAATGTGGAGCATCGATCTTGATCTAAGAACTCAAATGTTATTATCTACTACCTATGTTCCTCATGGTTATGACACTTATCACTTATGCATTCACTCTGATCTTTATTGAAATGTCAACATTGATCTCATACTATTGATCTCATTTTCATGAATCAATCATTCTCCATCAATCTTGATCTACTTAATTATACCTCCTACTTGAAGGACCATTAATCAAAATGTGTACACTCATCTACATACCATCGGTCTTTGAAAGATGATCAATATTTAATTTGTGGCTTGTGTCTATGCCATGTGTCATCTCCATATTTATCCTCAGGTCTTTTAACTTTTCCACCTTCATCAATTACCATTAGATCATCCTTTCTTGAATAAATGTACTCTTTTATATCTTGATCTGCAAGGTCGAATGCCATTGGTTACTAAGAGTTCTTTGGATATGAGTGTGACACTTGTCAGCCTCTCACTTGTCCTGGGGCTTTGTTGAATTTTTGATTCAATACACACTATTAGATCAATCTTTCCTAAGAAAACACATATTGTTGATATTTGGAAGATGTTTGAATTTTAGCTTAGGGTTGAGGCTTTGAATTTTCAAATTTAATCTTGCACCATTGGATCTTGATCACAAACTATTGATTATAGGGATAAAATTATATTTAAGTTAGGATTGGGAAAATAAAGAATTTAGCATAAAGTTTTTGGACTATGGTTTTATTTTGTGTTAATAAACATGGGTAAAACCTTAGGATAAAATCTTTAAGCTAGGTTTTAAGACATAATAAAGGGAACCTTGAGAATAATAAAAGACATAGCATATGTTTTAGCCTAAGTTTTGCTGTATTAATAAATACAACAAACTTTAGGGTAAGTATTTTAGGATAAGTCTATTATAAAAGGGACCCTTCATATAGTTAGACCATGCTATTGATAAAATTGACCAAGGGGTTATGGGACACAAAATGACCAAGTATAAATTTTTAGGCTAAGGCTTGGTCATGTTGATAATGATTAAGTCTTAGTGTAAAAATTAAACTAGGTTTATGCCTTAATTATTCATTCTCACCTAAATTACTCCCATACAAATTTGAATTTGATTCAAGAGGATCTAAGCTAAGGTAATATAAATAAGGGTTTTAATATTCTTAATCATGAATTTAATTTGATCCTTGATAGAACAAAGGATAGTAAAAGGCCAAATTGATATAAAAATCATGACACCCAGGCATTGGCCATTCTAAATGGAGTCTATTAGAGTTGTAACCTAAAACATGAAGATCTGATATTAGAAAATTTAGGCAAGATTAAATTATAATTATGAATAAATATTCCAACCCAATCAGGTGTGAATGATCTTCAAATGAAAATAATGTGTAAACATGCCAAAGGTACGCTAATAAAGTGAATTTTCAATTTTAAGGTACAAATTTGCACAATTTGAAATAAGGGTCCCCATTTTTAGAAATAGTGGTATGTTGACCTCAACAAATGGTGACTTCTAGGGGAAGCATATCAATATGTTAGAATTCAAAGACTCTAGTTTAGACGAATAAATAGGATACTTATTTCACTTGATCAGGCACCATTATTAAGATTAGTTCATGGTTAAAATCAATATTGCACACATAGAATTAGGATCAAACATCAAGACATAGCCATGTTATGTGTGTGATTTGATTCAACTTACTGATTGCTATAGGATTTAGAGAAAAACTTCCAAATTTCATGACTTTAATCATTAACACTAACTTTTAACATGTTTGGATATTCATTAAGAGCCATGATTTAGTTCAAGGAATACTTGGGTATTTCTCTAATATCAGCCAAGATTCCATATCCATGATATATATGCCTTTGTCTCCAACCTAGGCCTTGATCCACTACTAGTTGGGCATCCATAACCCTGATAGACATTACCAAAATCACCTCTACTTAGAAATCTCTTTGATTTTGTAATAATCTCTTGTTTTTTTTTATATTTTTTAGATATTTTGACTTTATAACAAAGGTTAGGAACTATATTAGCTAGGTTTTGGGATTTGGTCAAATTTTTTATATTCATAAAATCGTCCTTGGTTGTAAGCTTTATCCCAAGCAATTAATGTTTTCTAAGTACAAGCATGATTGTATCCTAATAATCAAATATTTCACCCTATATGTGCAATCATTATTAGAATGAGAGTTAGATTAGAACAAGGTTTATAATCTCAAGGAATAATTAACCTATTTATTATTCTTTACTAGTTTCTTTAAACTATAACATTAAGTTCACATTTTAATAATCCATGATTAGCCAATGTTGAGGGGCCATTCATGTATTCCTAAACTATGAGGTTTATTTTAGAAATCATATGAATCTTGAACTAAGGAATATCCAAAAGGACTTATTAAAAGTAAGAAACAAAACATGAAAATCAAACAAACCTAAACACAAAGCAAATGAACAAACAAATATATACAAACACTATGTCCAAACAAGGGGCACAAAGGAAAAGAATAGGAAAGAAACTAAACTAAGCCCTACCTATACTAAATATAACTAATATTACAATTTACTCCATGAAGACACCTCATGGGACAATAGAGAAATAGTGCTTGAGGTATTTCCCATTGGTTGGTAATGTAAAATCTACTCCTTTTAAGTCTTTTAGTTTGAAGGTGTTGTCTCCTAAGGTCTCAATAATTTGATATGGACCAATCCATAAAAGTGTGAACTTCCCATGTTTTCCCTTAGTTACATAAAAAACTATGTTATTTGGGTTGAGATAAATTCCATACCTTCTAAATCTTTCAAATACCTATTTTAAGTGCATGATGTGATCTTACTTTTGACCAAATTTGACTTTTAGGTCAAATTGGGGCACCCCTAGGTAAAATTTGACTTTTAAGCATTTTAAGGGTTCAATATAGGTAAAAATTTGACTTTGAAGAATTTTAATGCTCTAATATAGATGTAAAAAGGTATTTTATAAGATAAATTATGTCATTTAATGTTGTACTAGCCTTGGTTTTTAGCTACTTGGGTCCTCATATCATTTTTATGTCATTTTGAGGTCAAAGTGTATTTAATGAGTTTTAAGGATTTATTTAGAAATTTGAAGGTTTAAAAATGTGATGTCATGCCTTGTGTGTCCAATTAAGTCTTAATCAATTGACATAACTAAAAAGTGGTAGGTTATTTAGTTAAAAGGGTAGTTTTCTTGGGAGAAAAGGTGATTTTAGCGCTTGTATAACTCTTTGGGATGTGTGCCACATGGTAAATGATCACATAATGAATTTTAAGGTTCCCCAATATTATTTCCACTTTTGAGTTGATCTAGAAGTTTCATTTATTGCTCAAAAATATTCTACTCCCTTTTCACCCTTCTTAGCAAGGAGAAGTGACCTTCAGGTTTTTGCTTGGTATGGACAACTCAAGAAGTTTCAAGGAAAATTATTTTGGGAGTTTGTTTTAAAATTACATAAATTAATTTAAATATAATTATTTTGAAAAATTGTGGCATGTGCTTCATGAACGATCCTCATGAATTTGACCTTTCAAATCTACCTAATAGTCTATGTACCTTGTAGGTTTTGCCTTGGTTTGAGTAATTACATATGAAAAAATTGGTTATTTTGATTCTATATGATTTTTACCTCCTCAAAATATTATTTCCATGCTTTTTTTCAAGTTTCATGAGGTCTTGATATGTTAATCATCTTGAATTGTAAGAGGGAGCCATTTTTTGTGCAATAGGCAATTTCTTCACCATTTGAAGGTTTTTCTTAGTTTGGTGGTGGTATTAGAGGGTGAATGTGTATAGTTTTACATGTTTCCATGTTATTTTTATCACCGTCATATCCTAATATCATTTCCTAAGGTATCTTTCCATGGAATCATAATCATATGCAAGAAAACATAATTAGGTAGCCATGAAAGTACATTATAGACATCCTCATAAGGGAATATCACATTGAATATGGATTTTAAAAACTGGTTTCAATACCTCCATGATAAAAATCATCCTTTGGAGGATTGGTAAAGAGTCTCATTTTTCCATATGATTCCTAAACCTCACACATTACCCAAACTTCTCTTCACTCCCTGCATATTCAGAATGTGCACTTATAGGTGACCTGAGTAGCGAGATTAAAAGCCATATAGAAAGGTTGAAATATGTATTAACATTTTAATTAAGGTGTTAACATGATTAAATTTTCATGGTAGATGTGTTTTTAAGGATGGATTTATAAACAAGGTTAAAGGTCATCTTCAAAAAATGATAAGACTGAGTTTGAGACCAAGTCCCCAAATGCAAGAACAAAGATTCCGTGAGTTTTTGTAGGCAATTTATAAGATGATTGTAGATAGTCTTAAATCATATAAATAATTGATTTTATATCCCCTAAAAATAATATGTATTATGAAAATTTTTGAAGGTAGGGGATTAAGGGAAAGTAGTTTTCAAGTAGCACAAAGATGCCCCTGAAAACACTAAAAACATATAGTAGCATCTACAAGATTTTGGTCAAAGGGTGACCTTGCATTCCATGATTAAATTATAAATCATACCAATATGTGATGATGGTTCCATGTGGTTCAAGTGAAATATATGGTCATAAATATCATCAAGAGGCTAGGATACTATGTTCTAGACACTCATAAGCACCATCAGTTTGTACAACAACCTTATACACACCCACAATAGGGGCGTCTCAATCATAGCAAGAAAAGACCTAGTTAGGAACCCAAAGAGCATGTAGGGTGATTTAAATGGATGAGAGGTTATCATATGGTTATAATTATTCTTTGATAATCTTTCCACATTATAACCAAGTCTAAATGAGCTCACACATACCTACATGAGGTAATTTTCACCTACAGGCACCCAAGAACAACATAGTTAAGAAAGGTATGTAGACAATAGGTTAGTTTTGGTGGTTTAGAAATGTTTCAAGGAACCAAAGGTGAATGAAGTAATATCATGGTGTGAATATCTTAAAGGAATATTATTCAAGGTTTCAAAAGTCTAATAAATGTTAGACACCTATAGGTAGGGTCCCAAAGATGAGAATATAGTCAACTAAATGGTGGTAGGACAATGAGTAGGACTAAGTGAGCATATAGGCTCATCAAACATGGCTATGCTTAGAATACAAACAAGAGGTCATTCTCACTTTTGGATATAATTGAGATTTATAAGTGTTTGAATCATGTTTTTAGGACCATGAAAAAAGTTTTAAAGCATATATATTTTAGGGGAAATCATGAGGAGGTCATCTTGGGTTGTGAACCAACACAAGCCCACTAAGTATGACTAGGCCTAGTGCCTAAATGGGGAGTCCATCACAATTATTTATTGATGTAAGCATTTAAATATATTATAAAATGTTTTTTGGGTCATATATAAATTTTAAAATATATTATAAGGAAAATAAACCCTTGAATAAGCCATTTTGGATCAAAAACAACATTAGGCATGTTGAAAAGGTGAAAACAAGTTCAATAAGAGAACTTTGGATGATCACACATTTCATGATGATTTTCATGGAAGATTGAGAGGTTTAGAGAAGTTAATAAGGTCATTGAACAACCATATATTATAATTATTTAATAAATTCAATGTCCCAATTTTATGAACAAAGCTTAAGAGGGTAAATAGGACTAAAACCTGTGTTAAACCCTTGTAGAGACCTGATTGGAGAAATCAGACTAAAGACGCATCTAGATGGACTAGTTTTCTCATGAAACCTATTTTAATTTTTAGAGGACTCACTCAATCTCCATCCCATTTACATTAGATGTATAGACTTATATGAACATGGTATAAATAGGCTATTTTTGACCATTTTTTGTGTTGTGTAGGATTAAAGAGGATTTTGAAGGTGAAATAAAGTTTTTAGGGAATTTTTATACTTTTTATAACTCCCTATGGTCATTTAAATTCAATAAAAAACACCTAAGTGTCCAAACTAGGTACTTCATCTCAGCTAGTCAAATCTAACATATTAGACAAGCTAGTGAGAAGGGTGGAAAACTTCATGTGAGATCTATATAAAGTGTACTTGTTGATTCCAAGGCCATGAAGGGTCTTAAAACTTGTCATACACTTCCTCCCATGGATTTTCATGAGAAAATAATTCTAATTTTGAGACCAAGTCTGCAGGGTGCATGAAGGAAGAATTTTCTAGATTGTAGAAGATGATGGCTTCTTCCCATGTGATTCTAGAGGACTAGGCATGCAACTAATAAATGGAGAGGAATTAAAATAGGGTCAATCATGAAGGAATTTTTTTTGATCTAGTCAAGGAATTTTCATGCCAATTTGAAAGAGTCTGATGACTTAGATTGACATTTGTACTTCTTAGCCTTGCATGGTTTGTTTGATACTCTATTAACATGCAATATTAACTCCTTAGATCAAATTTACAAGTATCCTTGTGACCCTTAGACTTCTCTCTTCTCATATCTCTCTCAATTTCTATAAGAACTAGCCATTTTGGCATTATAATAGATGTTCTACCTAAGTATGGCAAATCCTTACTCATTTTTATACCTTTTGATTAATAAAACTATTAATTTTTACCTCCTCCATGAATTTTATTAGTATTTTCATTTAGAATTTTTGATTTTGAATAAATGAAGACTATGGATTCCTTAGCATGTTATTTCATTCTATCATCTATTTATAGTTAGAAAGCTTCTTCTTGCAAGGCATGTGAAATATTCTAGGAAATGTCAATAATTGAGTGAGTTATTATATTCATTAATGCCCTCATAAGACTCTTGTCTAGTCCTATTTACACATTCATCCATAACCTCATAATGTAACATTGATGTGAGAAGAGGAAGATTGGAGAAGTGTATGTTCAGTTTGTCCTTTGATTTCAAGTGTAACATGTATATGGTTGGAAGTTATTAATATATTTAGTGTATCACCTCTCTTAGGATAGTTTTTTTTTAGTTATCTCTCTCCCTTTTCACCCCCCAAAGTTAAGTGTAGTTGTGATCCAAAGTGGTACATCAAGGGAGTTATTCCTATCTATATATTCACCTCATTCTTCAGGCTACCCATAAGATTAGAGGTGTTTCCATTGTGACACTTGGATGAGGAGAGATTTGACATCTCCTCAAAGGGTGAAAATCCAAGTGACAATATTTTTTGGCACACCTAATGGGACTCTTGGTCTAAGAAATTGAGAGATTTTTGGTGTTGTCTCTCAATAATCAACCTTTGGAGGAGTCTATCCAAGCATCAATGGAGAATTTGAAATACATCAGATGGTCAAGTAGCCTAGGTTTCCTTTTGAATATTATTGATAAAATTTTCCTTTGTGTTCTTATTTTCAATGAAGTTTCATGGTTGACTTTGGTGTTGATTTTTGTTCTTTACAAGTTGGTGAGATATTTCAAGTTTGTGCCATTCCCTATCAATAAGAGCAAGTCCTTAATCAAACCTTTTATGAAGTATACCATCCCTAACATGGTTATTTTCAGCCCCATTATGATCACATCCAACCTTGTCATGAGTTTTATTAGTCCTATAGCTAGCCTCCTTAATATCTTCCTTCTCCTAGTCAACCTAGCCACTCCTCAACTCCATCCATTTCCACCTTCAAGAAGACTCTTCTAGGATATCAGAGGTACATGTTGGATCTTGATACTCTAAGAGGATGTGTTCAAGAGGTTCCTAGGAATTCATTCATAAGGTGAGAGATGAATTAGAGTTAGTCTATTCATTAGTGACCTTATAGGCCTGTTGTCTAGTCCTCCTATCTTTTCACATTCATTTACAATCTCAGAATGTAACATTGATGTGAGAAGAGGAAGATAGGAGAAGTGTATGTTCAATTTGTCCTTTTATTTCAAGCGTAACATGTATATGGTTATAAGTCATAAATATATTTGGTGTATCACCTCCCTTATGATAGTTTGTTTTTAGTTATCTCTCTCCCTTTTCACCCCCAAAGTTAACTGTAGTTGTGAAATAAAGTGGTACTTCAAGGGAGCTATTTGTATCTAGAGATTCACCTCATTCCTTGGGCTACCCACAAGCCTAAAGATGATTTCATTGTACCAATTGGATGATGAGAGCTTTTCCATCTCCTCAAAGGGTGCAAATCTAAGTGATAGCACTTACCTATTCTTTGAAAAGATAGTGAAGTCATCCATGTAAATAATAATGCACTTACATATGAGGCCTTGGAATGAATGATCCATTTATATTTCAAATGTTGCACATGCATTTATAAATCCAAAGGGCATTCTCTTGTAGGCAAAAATGCCCCACTTAGTATTAAAATTAGTGTTCATTATGTCTTCCTTGTTCACCATCACCTGATTATACCATTAAAATCCATCAAGAAAATACATCATAGTAGAACTAGAAATAATTTAGATTACTTGGTCAAGATAAGGTAGGGGTAATTATCCTTTTTAGAAGCTTTATTCATATTTCTAAAATTAATTCATAGTCTAATTTCACCTTTTTATTCCTAACTAGAACTAGGTTAGCTACCCAAGTGGAGTGTCTAATGGGAAACACTATCTTAGAATCTAGTAACTTCTTAACCTCTTTGTATATCATTAGTTCTAGGATAGGGTTAATTGGCCTTTGTTTTTAACCAAATGTCTTGTAGGTTGAATTTAGAGGTATGGTGTGAGTTATGACCCTAAGATCAAATATATTTAAGTCATCATAGGAACACGATATTACATCCTTATACTTGGTCATAAAATATTTGGCTCTCTTAGTTTTAATGCTTATGCAAGCTGTACCAATGTTCACCAATTAAAGCTAACCTTGGAAACCCAAGTCAACTAAATTGTATTCATTACCATCTACTTTGTGAATATTTATAGTCTCAACTAGTTTGTATAAATCAAATGGTCTATTAAAGGCTATAATCCCTTTGGGGATCTTATTGTCACTCAATTGAATAACCTTGTCATCAAGTTTGCCTTCAACTTTGTCATCAATAAGGGTATTTTCACTGGCTTCATTAATGATGTGAGCCTCAAATACTCTTGAGCTATTCATGAAGTCTATGATCTATCGATCATCACTAAATAATTACAAGTGGTTGACATTATTTGCAATGAGGGACATGAGACTAATTTAATAGTGAGGCTTTGTAACTTGGAACTTTAATTGGGCATAAGGTTGGCTATAGCTAAAGCAAGTTCATCAGTATCCTTGTTTTCTTTTGTAGGTATTGACACAATGTTGATAGCATCAAAACATTCAATTAAATCCCACACTCTAAATTTATATTTCTTAAGATAGGATAATATGCATTGATATTTACTCTAACCTAGTTAACTAATAGTTTAAAATCACCAAAAACTAATAGTTCCTTGACCTCGTGTTTGATTACAAATTATAATCCAAGAATAAGTGATTCATACTCTATGAGATTGTTAGTGCATGGGAATTAGAGTTTGTAAGAGGTATTTTATTCTTTACCAATGGGATTGATTAAAACCACTCCTACTCTAGAACTTGATTAGGGTGTTTTTTGTACTGTAGAGAGATATAGGTGTTTTTTATTGAAGTTAAATGACATCAAATGGTCAAGTAGCCTAGGTTTCCTTTTGAAGATTATCGGTAAAATTTTCCTTTGTGTTCTTATTTTCAATGAAGTTTCATGGCTGAATTTGGTGTTGATTTTTGTTCTTTACAAGTTGGTGAGATATTGCAAGTTTGTGCCATTCCCTATCAATAAGAGCAAGTCCTTAATCAAACCTTTTATGAAGTATACCATTCCTAATATGGTTATTTTCAGCCCCAATATGATCATATCCAACCTTATCATGAGTTTTATTAGTCCTATAACTAGCCTCCTTAATATCTTCCTTCTCCTAGTCAACCTAGCCACTCCTCAACTCCATCCATTTCCACCTTCAAGAATACTCTTCTAGGATATCAGAGGTACATGTTGGATCTTGATACTCTAAGAGGATGTGTTCAAGAGGTTCCTAGGAATTCATTCATAAGGTGAGAGATGAATTAGAGTTAGTCTATTCATTAGTGACCTTATAGGCCTCTTGTCTAGTCCTCCTATCTTTTGACATTCATCCATAACCTCACAATGTAACATTGATGTGAGAAGAGGAAGATAGGATAAGTTTATGTTCAATTTGTCCTTTGATTTCAAGTGTAACATGTATATGGTGGAAGTCATCAATCTATTTGGTGTATCACCTCCCTTCTGATAGTTTATTTTTGGTTATCTCTCTCCCTTTTCATCCCCAAAGTTAATTGTAGTTGTGAAATAAAGTGGTACATCAAGGGAGCTATCTATATCTAGAGATTCACCTCATTCCTTAAGATACCCACAAGACTAAATATGATTTCATTTTACCAATTAGATTATGAGAGCTTTTCCATCTCCTCAAAGGGTGTAAATCCAAGTGACAACACTTACCTATTCTTTGAAAAGATAGTGAAGTCATCCATGTAAATAATAATGCACTTAAATATGAGGCCTTGGAATGCATGATTCATTAATATTTCAAATGTTGAACATGCATTTATAAATCCAAAGTGCATTCTCTTGTAGGCAAAAGTGCCCCACTCAGTATTAAAATTAGTCTTCATTATGTCTTCCTTGTTTACTAGCACTTGATTATACCATGAAAATACATCATAGTAGAACTATAAATAATTGAGATTACTTGGTCAAGATAAGGTAGGGGTAATTATCCTTTTTAGAAGCTCTATTCAGATTTCTAAAATTAATGCATAGTCTAATTTCACCTTTTTATTCCTAACTAGAACTAGGTTAGCTACCCAAGTGGAGTGTCTAATGGGAAACACTATCTTAGAATTTAGTAACTTCTTAACCTCTTTGTATATCATTAGTTATAGGATAGGGTTAATTGGCCTTTGTTTTTAACTAAATGTCTTGTAGGCTGACTTTAGAGGTATGTGTGAGTTATGACCCTAGGATCAAATATCTTTAAGTCATCATAGGAACATGCTATTACATCCTTATACTTGGCCAAAAAATCTTTGGCTCTCTCAATTTTAATGCTTATGAAATATGTACCAATGTTCACCAATTAAAGCTGACCTTGGGAACCCAAGTCAACTACATTGTAGTCATTACCATCTACTTTGTGAATAGTTATAGTCTCAACTAGTTTTTCTAAATCAAATGGTCTTTTAAAGGCTATCATCCCTTTGGGGATCTTATTGTCACTCAATTGAATAACCTTGTTATCAATTTTGCCTTCAACTTTGTCATCAACAAGGGTATTTTCACTAGCTTCATTAATGATGTGAGCCTCAAATACTCTTGAGCTATTCATGAAGTCTATGATCTATCGATCATCACCAAATAATTGCAAGTGGTTGAAATTATTTGAAATGAGGGACATAGGACTAATTTAATAGTGAGGCTTTGTAACTTGGAACTTTAATTGGGCATAAGGTTGGCTGTAGCTAAAGCAAGTTCATCAGTATCCTTATTTTCTTTTGTAGGTATTGACATAATGTTGATAGCATCAAAACATTCAATTAAATCCCACACTCTAAATTTATATTTCTTAAGATAGGATAATTTGCATTGATATTTACTCTAACCTAGTTAACTAATAGTTCAAAATCACTAAAAACTAATAGTTCCTTGACCTTGTGTTTGATTACAAATTATAATCCAAGAATAAGTGCTTCATACTCTGTGAGATTGTTAGTGCATGGGAATTAGAGTTTTTAAGAGGTATTTTATTATTTACCAATGGGATTTATTAAAACCACTCCTACTCTAAAACTTGATTTGCATCTAGCACCATCAAAATATAACTTCCATAATCTAGGCATAACATGAGTAGTTTTAGAGTTACATAACTTTATGGTGTCAAGACTATAAACCCCTAGATATGAGTTAACCATGCTAACCTTCTCATTGATTGAATTATTCTCAATGATAATATGCTTCATTTTAGGTTCCCTTTCTATCTTGATCTAATTTGGAACTCCCTTCCAAGGAAACCACATATGGGAGTAGTTAGTTGACATGTAACCATTTAGAGATCTGGTCTAGTCTCTACTTAATAACATTCCATAAGCATCAAGGATGTATACCACTTAGATGTTAATGAATTATTGGATCCTTGGTTTTAAAGCAATCTGCATGTGAAAAAAATTAATAATTCACCAATCACTTTGACTCTTGATTTATCTAATTGAGTTATAACTCTATTAGATTTAATAGGAGTCAAATAAAGCTTTTCACAAATACATTTAGGAATAATATTTTTAGATGCACCAAAGTCTAATAAACAATTATGCAAATTCTTACCTAAAATCATGACTATAATTATGAAAGGTGGAACATCTACCTTACTTTTGTGTATTTCAAGATTAGCATGTGCAAACTTTTGTGGTTTGCTAGGCTTATTAAACAAAGATTCCAACAATAAATCCCTTTGTTATATAATCCATGTCAACTCATGCAAATTAATGTTAGCTTTGATATTTTTCAAGTCTTATACTATATTTTATCTAGTCCTATTGGAATAATTAGATGTATCAACATTAGGTTTAGAATTACTTCCCTTAAAAGGCTCTGGATTGTTATCTGATGTAGTATCAGGAAGAGTGTCAAAATTATTTGGTGGAGTTGAGGTAGTCAAAGGTTTTTTATACTCCCTATTCCTTATAAGATAGGTCTTCTTTAGATATTTATGAAAATCATGGATCTCTTCAAGGATATCCTTAGGCTCATTCTCTTCTTGAAATGGGAACTCAAATGTCTCCACCATGAGAGTTGAATCAATATATTTAGATGAACTTTAATAAATTGAGGTACTTACACCATTTTATTTATTAGGTACAACTTTAAAATTATCCAATTCTTCTAAAAAATCTTCAAAATTATTACAAAATTATAGATAATATAATTCACCATGTTTTGAAGTGTAATTAACTCTATAATAATTAGGCAAAGTTACATCACTAAGATTTATATCAGGTAAATTATTATTAGAGGATGACTCATTTTTGTGGTTATTTTTATTGTTTTAGAATATATTTGAAGGCATATTAAAACTTTATAAATAGAAGTTCTTATTAAATCTTTCTCCATATTGCCTACTTGCTTTTACAACTGAATGAAATCAATGCTTAGCTTTTGAACCATCTTCAAGATAAAATCATTCTCATTCTTGGGTGCCTCATAATTTTTAAATTAGAGTAATACTATTGGATTATGATATCAAATCTCTCCAGTCTTATGGATGGGATCCATTGGTAGAGTTGTTCTAGTTTCCCAGGTTTTGGCTAGGATGCACATGATTCAAAGGCAATTGGTTCAAAATTGGAAGCTAATTTAAGGTAGGCATATTTTAATTGGAATTGGGAATGACATTAAATATAAGAAAATTTGGATTGATTTTGGGAATACTATATGCCATTTGGCCCTGGGGTTGCATTTGATCATTAATGATCATAACTTCAGCATAAGCTAAGGCTAATATACTAATGACTTGAGTATATATTTTAATAAATAAGAAGGCATGGGATCCAAGGCATCTTTATATATATCTAAGGATAAATCCTCATCAGGTATGTAAGGAGATATGGTCTTGCTAAGCATTTTCTAGAATCTAGCATTGAAGGCTCTTATGGGCTCATTTGAGTCTCTTTTGACTATGGTAAATTGTTTGTATAGTATGCATGGACTAATGATTTTTCCATATTGATCAATGAAGTAATTATTAAAATCATTCTAGCTAGCTACGTATTTTTTTAGAAGGTTAAAGAACCATTCATATGGAGCATCTTTGAAAGTAAATGGAAACAATCTACATACTACATCTTCATGAATTAAGGTAGCTTTGAAGCTTTTAATGTGTTCTTTAGTAGTTATAACACCATTATGATTAAAAGTAGGTAAATAATTTTTAGGATTATGAGGAAGGTCATGTACCACACCTGGAATATTGATTGAGAAACTACCTACCTAAGCCATACCTTGATAGGGATTGAACATAAGAACACCCTAAATTGGTGAAGTTGGTTGAGAATTTGAAAGTCTATGCTTACCTTTATCTCACCTAGCTCTCTTATAGACTTATAATGAAATTAAGGGAACCCTTGTCTCTAAACATGATTTGGTCCTTATCCTTGGTAATTCCAACTTAAGAAATTTTAACTATGTTTGAAATATAATGTGTAAGTCTTATCTTTATAAAGAATGATGATTAGATTTTCACATTAAGAAAATTTTGCACAAATATGTATAAAGAACAATAAAGGACATAAATATTTAACTAAATTAGCTCAAATATGTGTCCAAACATGTAAATATGAATGATCTTTACATGTTTTAAGCTTGAATAAACTTAAATTTTTAGAGATCTAATCAATATTTGGAAAAAATAGCTATTACTAACCTTAAACACCTTATATTCATAGATATTAAGCTATCTCTACCACAATTAAACATCAAATTTCAAAGAACATCTATATTTGTCTAAATAAGCACAAATATTGGTTTGAAACCATTAAAATCAA
This sequence comes from Torreya grandis, assembly GCA_037957365.1. Lineage (NCBI taxonomy): Eukaryota > Viridiplantae > Streptophyta > Pinopsida > Cupressales > Taxaceae > Torreya > Torreya grandis. The sequence continues at coordinate 303,255 of JARHVA010004490.1, forward strand.
TGATCGTTACAAAAATATGATAAAAAACAAAAATATGCAAAGAATACATAAATCTTTAAACATAATTCACCAAAATTAACAAAGATGTTACAAATTTTCAAAGATTTAACTAGCCCTCATTCTCACTCCACTTTTTCCCCCTGTTGATGTACCTAAATGTATCAGTGGGTTCATATAGTGTTTAAGAAACACTTCTCATTTTTAGATTTAAATAATCTATTGCATGAGTTTTTGGTTGTGATAATACTATTATCTTTAGTGGAATAGAGGTAGAACAGATTGACTATTTCACAAATTTATATTAGTTATGGTTGGAAGCCACCATGGCCTAATAGTTAATCTTTGATTTTGAAGATCATCTATGCAATTTGAAGTAAATTATTCTCAAAACTAAGTCTAAAGCTAAACTAAGATGAATATTCACAATGAAACTAATCTAAGGTGAATTACTAAAAAAAGAGTAGAAGGAAAGGTAGGGTAAAAAAGAGAGGTGTTGTTGATCTTTATTTCAAACATTATAAAAAATTTATAATTTCATCTGAATATGCATTTAACCAATGTGAAACATGAAGTAGCATACACTCAAATCCTACAAAACATTAGGCAAACATCTAAGGAAAGAATGAAAAGATGCAAATAAGAACAAGATCTAATTTAATAATTTTACCCCTACAAGCAAATAACATGAGCCCAGATGCAATAAGATCAAAGAAAGCAAAGTAAACCTAAGAACTTTCAACTAATCTAGAATTAGACAAAATTAACAAATATGTATTTAAAGATACACATCCAAAATTCATAATAACCCTTTAAATATAAATATAAGATCAAATAAATGAGAGAGAAACCATGATAGCAATTCACATAAGCAAATGTGGATAAACTTTGCAGAATTCATTGCTTATATTAATTCTCTCAAAATTTACAAATAGTTTTTTGCTCTAAATCTCTCTTCCCTTTTATAATTGGAAATGCCTCTTTATATAGACCATTCATGAGGTATGCTAGTCAATAATGTCAAATTACAACTATACATGTATCTAGGACTACTATCCTTTCTATTACATTCTAGAATAAGTGACCTTGTCTAATATACTAACCTATAGGCAATATAATTTACAAGTTATACATGCCTTTGAAAAAAGAATATTCCTTTTCCAAAATATATACAATGCTAGTTACAAAAGAATATTCCAAATCCAATTAACTTTAAAACCTTGATGCTGCTACAGCCTTCTATCTTCCTTATAAGATCTTCATTTTATGATGTTGCTTGTTGATTAGCTAGAGGTCAATAATGGGTCTCATGAACATCTCTTTTATTGATCTCTTAGGTTATTAAGATATCTCTTAGCTCTCTTTAAATCCTGTTTGATGCTCCCAACATCTCCTATCTTCTCCTCAACCCCTATCTTCCCTTGAATTTGGTTCCTCACCTCCTACATAAATTGAGAAGTTATATGTTCAAACTCCTCATCAGTGATAAGGCCCAAAGGACTAATTGAGGTGGGCTCTTTAATGAAGTTTTCCAACATGTGTATCATTTTATCTTCCTATTGTTTAAGGTCCATGTAAATGTCCTCCATCTTCTTAGACCATCTACTTACGGATTTGATTTTGTCTACCAACATAGCCATAGCCATATTTAAATGGGATAGGCTAACTATTTTAAATTTAGGGACTTGATTCTTCGTCAAGGATTTGATCAAGTATTTCACTTGATAGCTTTTAAGCCTACCATTGGCCAACTTGTCTTGTAGCCATGGAATTTCAATCACTTATTGCCTCTTATTTGATTCTAATTGACTTTAAGGAATTGAATAAGTCAATCATGGTGTCCTCATATAGATTGAATCTATCTTCTTAGATTGACAAGATGGCTTGTTTTTTAAAATTTTGTTCTATTACAATATGACCTTGATCATTATAGTAGAGCCTCCTTGCAAACATGTTCTTCTCTTGTAATGGGTTGTTCATTCTCAATGATCCAAAACAATCTTGACCAATTGCTATTCATTGTATTTAGAGTTGTGGAATCAAATTATGTGTCTTTAAAAACCCTCTTTTATATATCTAAATTTAGATAAATCTCTACATATTCCCTTGAAACACTTTTTTGGGATGTCATGGCTACGGGCTTCTCTAGATTGCTTACTAGTGGTCTTCAGTTTAATTCTGGATCAAATTATCCTTGTGCAAGTGATAATTCAACTTCTTTGATTTGATTATAATGAGCACAGGGTTGAATCATGGTTTTTATACTTTCCAAGGCTTTCCTTAAGGTTTTTACAATGCTTTAATGGTGGAAACTATTTATACTTGTGTGAGCTTCATGAATTAGATCCTAATTAGATTGTGTAATATACCCTTGCATTTCCTAGGTCTGTAAAATCTTCAACTTGGAATATTACACTTATGTGGCTCTGAGGTGGCATCACCATGACATCCTTTTGGAATTTTCATGTCATTTTTCTCATTAATATTTAAAAATTGACCATTGAATTTTGAAAATTCTACCTTGATCTCTCACCATTAGATCACCCTTGCATAAATCAACATGGATCATCACTTTTGATATGAGAACAAGAATGTTATTTACTACTATTTATGTTCCCTATGGTGATGAAACTTATCACTTCCTCATTTTCTCTAAGCTTTGTTGAAATGTTAACATTGATCTCACATCATTGATCTTATTTGCATGGATCAATCATGCTCCATCAATCTTAATATACTTAATTATACCTCCTACTCTATGAACCATTGATCAGAATGTGTATGCTCATTTATGTACCATATATATTTCAAATATGCTCGAGCTTTAATTTGTGGATTTTGGCTATGCCACATGTCATACCCATGTTTGTCCTTAAGTATTTCTACTTTTCTACATTCATCATGCACTGTTGGATCATCCTCACCTGAAGAAATGTGCTCTATTAGATCTTGATCCATAAGGTCAAATTCCATTGGTTTCTAAGTGTTCTTTGGCTATGAGTGTGACACTTGTCACCCTCTCACTTGTCCTAGGACTTTTTTGAAGTATTGACTCAATATTCAAGATTAGATCAATCGTTCCTAATCAAACTTGTATGATTGATCTTTGAAAGATGTTATAACTTTAGCTTAGGGTTGGGGCTTTAACTTTTCAACTTTAATCTTGTACCATTGGATCTTGATCATAGACCATTTATCTTATAGATGAGAATGATATTTAATTTAGGCTCAATAAAATAAATAACTTAATATAAGGTTTCTAGACTATGGTTTTATTTCATGTTAATAAACACGGGTAAGACCTTAGGATAAAATATTTAAGCTAAGATTTGATACATAACAAAGGGGACCTCGTGAATAATAAAAGACAGCATATATTTTTATCCTAAGTTTTATTTTATTAATAAATCCAACAAACTTTAGAGTAAGGCTTTTAGGCTAAGTCTATGGTAAAAGGGACCCTTCATTTAGTTAGACCATGTTAATGATAAAATTGACGAAGGGGTTATGGGACTTGAAGGGACCAAGTATAAGTTTTTAGGCTAAGGCTTGGTCATGTTGATAAACATGATTAAGTCCTAGTGTAAAAATTAAACTAGGTTTATGACTTAATTAATCATTCTCGCATAAATTATTCCTATGCAAATTTGAATTTGATTCAAGAGGATCAAAGATAGCTTAATCTAAACAAGGGTTTTAGGATGCTTAATCATGAATTTGATTTGATCCTTGATATACCAAAGGCTATTAAAAGGTGAAATTGATATAAAAGTCATGAAACCTAGGCATTTCCCATTCAAAATGAACTCTATTGGAGCTATAACCTAAAACATGAAGATCTAATGTTAACAAATCTAGGAAAGATTAAATCATAATTATGAAAAAATATGATAACCCAATTAGGTGTGAATGATCTTCAAATGAAAACAATGTACAAACATTCCAAAGGGTACTTTGATCAAGTGAATTTTCAATTTTAAGGTATAAATTTGCACAATTTGAAACAAGGGTCCCCATTTTTTAGAAATGGGGGTATGTTGACCTCAACAATATATTTGATATACCAGAGGAGAAACTATCTTGAAAAAGTGTCTAACACCCCTTCAATGAATCTCCATGAGCAATTACAAGCCACCTAGGTGATAAGTATAAGGTTTGAGGCCTACAAGGCTAATGAGTGGCTACTAGAGAGTGAGTAAAAATTGGAAAAGAGAGAGTTATCAGTTAGAGAGGTATATATGACTATCACCATCAAGATTCCATCTTCTCAAGACAATATAAATGTTTCAAAGATGTGTATGTAAATTTTGTGAATTCATGTGAATTCATCATAAAATAAGGTAGTTTTAAGAAGGATGGTGAAGAGTCTTTACTCTAACTCGAGGGATAATGATGCAATTCAAGTGAAAACTTGTCCAGACATCTTCTCAACCTATTTCCCACTTCATTCTATTTCATTTTATCTAGTTTTCATAGCTTAACACTTGGCCTTGTGACCTTTCTACTTATCATATTTTCTCTCTTCTCATATGCTTTATATATGCAAGCCATTTTGGCATTTGTATCTAGTACCCATATAGTGTGGCAAAGTCCTACTAGTTTCAAGCCTTATTCTTTCTTTGAATAAATATTATGAAGTTTATTTTATGTCTAAAATATCTTTCCTAAGTGTGTTAAGTGTTTTATTTTGTTCACAAGTGATGAATGTATTCTCCTTGATTCCATTCTACTCTTGCATGTTTTGTGTGAGTGATATCTCTTCTAACAGGTCTCATAAAGTGTATGTGTTTTATAGGTGTGTCTTGAATTTTGAGAGAGATTAGTAGTGTTTAGTATTAGACCTTCTTTTAACCCACCTCTAGATATGCATAATAATCTACCCCTATGAGAAATACTTATGATATAAGAATAATGAGTTAAGGCTAGTTTTCGTAGTCTTCTTTCTTAATACAAATGCAAGTGTGTGGTGTGGACTTATATTTGGTGTATCACCTCATAAAAATAGGTTTATTTTAATTTTATTTCTCCCCTTTTCACCCCCAATAGTGATTATCCTAGTGTAATGTGAACCTAAAAGATAAATCAAGGGAACTAGCCCTTTAACCTAGAAGTTTACCTCTACTATAGGCAACCCACAGGCCTATAGGTAATTGCATGTTATCCAAATATGGAGATGTATAAACAAACTCATCTAAGGTTTCACAATTTATTCATAATAGTTTTGGTATGACCAATAGGACCAAGGTCCAAAAGAGTGGAAGGATTATCGATGTGTTCTTTTTTGCTATCATCTTTTGGAATCATTCAGTCAAACACCAATGGTAACTCTAAATTAAATCATATAGCTGTAAGCATCCTAAGCACTTGTCATAAAATATTTTTATCATCTCTTGTATTTTATTTAACTAATGAACTAAATATGGTTGGATATGTTGAGATTTTTTACTACACACCTCCCTATCAAAGTTGTTATCAACCCATTCCTTCTCTATATGGTCATGAAGTTGTTGAATAGTCTTATGAAGAAGCATATGAAGAAGGATATCAAGAAGACAAGCTAAAGGTTATTTAAGAATATATCCAAGATCTTAAGATGTAGGTTCTTGAAGGAGAAATATAAGATCTTAGGAGTTATATTCTTGGAGGCAGTCTTCCCCAACATCCCTATCCATCCTATCAAGCTCCTATAAAAACATCTCAAGGTCAATACTAAAACCCATATCTTACTCTAATTTCACCTCAAGATAAATCCTTATTGTCACTCATTATAGTTTTTATAAAATCATAAAGGTTGATGAAGAAATGGGGAAAATAGTTTGATGTAATCCCTATTAATTTCATAGAGAGGATGAGAAGGTTAGTTTAATTCCTTATGAATAAGTGGAGATTGGTTGAATAATAATCTATGTCATAAATGAAGATTTGCATGAAATGAGATATTACACCTGATGTTAGGTTGATAGGATTGAAATGTGGGAAAACCAAGAAGTTGGGAATCAATTTGTAGCTATTGAGGAGTCTTAAAAAGGCTATGAAGAAGATGAAAATTTGTTTGAAGACAATGTCTCTCTCTCCCCTTCTCAAGAATGTTCTTATGTTCCATATCAGTCCTCTCATATTCCTTATCATCATGAAAATACAATTCAATCCTCAAAATATCCTAATAGCCTCAAGTTTCTAACATGGAACCAAGTAGTGAAGTCTTGGGAAAATAAAGTTGAAGAGAACGAACATCAAGAAGTCGATTTCAAGAGGGAAAACACTGTGTATGCCAAGACCCATTGCATTGTCTTTAAAAACCTATAACTTGTCCATATTGGAGATATATCCAAGAAGAGTTTCAATGTGAAAAATAGGGATCAATTGAAAATGTGTAAAAAAAAATTATATTTATTGATGAACTTCAAGAAGACAATGAGAAAGATGAGATGGTAGTTGGAGAAAATGAAGTGTCTATAGCTTAACAAAGCCTTCTATATCTCTAGGAATTATTTAAAGTATTTCCTTCTATCTCTATACCCATGCATCATCCCTCCATCACTCCTCCTACTCACTCTCCAAACCATGAACCAATTCACCACCATCTCAGCTCTTCCTCTCTTGAAGGAGAACCCATCTTATGGGAGGCAAGTAAAGAAGACCAAGCTTATTTTTCAACTAATCAAGAAGATGTTTGAATTGATTATGAAGAAGAGTTCACTATAGGGACCCCCTTGGTGAAGACAAGCCCAATTCAATATTATTGAGTTAAGAAATAGAAGATATATATAAAGCTATAGATGTCCATAAAGAGCTTGATCAAGGTATGTGGCATACCTATTTGAACATGTTCAATGAGTATGAAGATCTTGAGAATCTATTTATTGAAGGATAGAAAAATGAGATTGTTGAAAAGGAATTCAAGATTCCTATTGAATAAATATGTCTTGAGGAACACCATGGAGAAATATATGATTGCTATGATGCTTATGATCATGGTCAAGAGGATAAGATTAAAGATTTTGTGTTTCTTGAGGATAAAGAGAGCAAATATGAATATAAGTAGTAGATTGAACTTCTCTAGGAACTTGAAGAGATTTTTAAAATTGAAGGTCAACTACACAAGAAGATAGAACAAGATGTCCTCATGGAGGATAATGATGAAAACTAGATTGACTTTAAAAATCTCCTAAAAGAGCTTGAAGAGATTTTAGCTAGTAATAAATCTAACCTCATTCAAAGTACCATGGAGGCTAAGGAAACATACTTTGTGGAAGCATCATTGAGTCAAGTTGTAGCTACGGAGTCTCATGAGAAGGTTGAGATTTTTGAAGTGAAAGAATAATTCACATTCATATGTGATATGTTTCTAGCTAATATGATTGCATTGAAGATCATGCTTAAGAGGTTGGAAAACATGAAGTTGAGGATATCAAAGCCAACACTCAAAGGAAAACTTACTACATTCATTCCTTCATATCATGGAGTAATATATGGTGTAAATTACCCCTTATATCTAGGAGGAGAAAGTTATTTTAGGTTAACCTGTACATAGTTTAGTTTGTTTTAGTTGTTTGCATCTTTCCCTAAGTGATTAGAAAGAATGAGTGTGTGTTTTTTTTCTTTTCTTATTTGTTTATTTCCATGTTTTCTATTTGGTGTATTTTTGTGTCTATTTAGAGGCATTTCAATGTCAAAAGGTAGTGTATAAGTGACTTCATTACCTAAGGATAAGAGAAGGCTACTGGTCTTTAGCATATTAGGCTTCTTACCCTTAGGAGATTACCAAAATGTTAACATATTTTACCCCATGGTCAAATTTAGTCAACCCCCATACAAGTTCAAACTTCCATAGGGTCTCCTAGATAGCAAAGTGGTCCACTATGGTCTTAAATGAGGCTACATTTTATATTCTATCTTGGTCACACTTGTTAAATTGTCCTTATGTCATCTTAGGCTACTTTTTGGGTCATTTAATAAACTTGTATAGTTTTCCACTATGGAAAAGTGTGTCAAAGTGTAATATAACATCCCATGTGTTAGATGAGTGTTAGGGAACTATTCGGAAATAACATGTCGTAGGTTTAATGTTAAAATCAATAAGATCATTTGCAAAAAGAGGAGTTTTAATTTTTGTATAGAATGTAGGATAATTATAACACATGTGAAGGCTTCAAGAGTGTCACTTTAGATCCCTATAGATCATCTCCAAGCTCAATTTGTTTAGATAGTTTCAAAAATGGTGAAAATTAGTTCATCTCTCTCTTTTCTCCCTTTGGTAGGTTAATAAGGTCAACCAATTTATAGCTGGTATGGACAGGAGGGAAGGAGTTAAGATGAATGCACTTGGGGGTTAAAAGTAGTATCTTTAAGCTCTCATTCCATGGTTATAATTTAGATATTGGTGGACTATGCTTTATGACCAAACATTAAGACTTATAGTATCTCAAAACTACCTTCATAACCCTAATATCTTGGTTTTCTCTTTTGTTTGGATTGGTATGATGTTTCCAAGTGATGTAGGTATTATTTCATAGCATGTTCATTATCTTCATGTTTTTTTCAAACTCATTTGGTAGGTGTGGATATGAAGATGCAATCAGGATCATTCTCCTTGTGATGGAAATACAAACATAATGGTCTTTAGAGAGATATTTGTCAGTTGTAGTGTTATATTCTCTATTAGTGGCTTCAAATCAAGGATAATACACCTAATTTATCCTCTCAAAGCATGGAAGTTAGTTTCTCCATGAAATATGTGCATTGAAAGACCTCAAGGTTGATATGAGATGGGTTTCTTAGATAATGAGTAAGGACTGATCAAAGCTCCAATATACATAGTCACCTAAAGTCACCTATACATATGTATGGAGAAATGGAGGAGATATTCAAAACCCAAGACATAGGTTGTATTAAATTTCATGACTTTAATGAGTTTCTCAAGTCATACAGGGTTCATAATGTTGATCCTAGACTAGTTAAAGCAACATATAAAGGTGGAAAGTTAGAAAAGTTGTAAAGTGGGAAACCTTACCTTAGTTTCTTTGAAATGGGTCTCTACTTGATATAATTCCATTTGTTGGTAACTGATATTTAATTCTAGACAAGTCTGATGACTCCCTTCTTATAGCCTAAGGCCTAGTAGTAAAATTTTAATTCATAGAGGAGGTTTTTTGGTTGAGAAATAATATGATTGAATGGTTTTAAATCGTTAAATTTTATACTAAGCATATTTAATGAATTACAATGCTTTTAAACCCTAATAAACTTGTAGCTTGTAAGTGACCTATTATCTATTGATGGTAATGGTGTGAGAACATGATGTCAAGGCATGAGATGGTTTCACCCATGTATGGAATAGCCTAATAGACTTAGTGTAAATAAGCATGTAAGGTCAATTAGGAATATGATCACCTACATGAATCTCATGACTCTCCAAACAAGCTTAGAACTTGGGACAACATTGACCTATAGTGAGAGATGAGAGTATAGTCTATAGGCATAAGATGAGTTCATTCAAGTATGAGATTGCCTTAATAACCTAAAAGGAAGTAAAAAGAGATAGGTAAAATTATCAAGTAAATATGTTCACCTATAGGAGTCTATTGAATTTTTCCTAATTACCACCTATAGGTGACACAGTCAACACTTAATGCAGACTTGCCTAATCAATGGAGAATGCAGGTTTGAATGATAGGCAGGGGTATAAGATGAAAGTAACAAGTAATAAACCAATATAATAATGATAATAACATATTCATAATATATATTTAGAGGCAAGGAGATAAAGAAGGTTTAGCAAATTGAGTTTTCAAACCTCAAACTCGGTCAACTAAAATCCTGCCTACAGTCATAGTTTATAAAATCTAGTCTTGAGGGTTTATAGTGTAGAGAGATATAAGGAGATAATAAAACCTTTAAAATTGGTAAAAAAACATCAACATAAAATAAAATAGGCTATCATGATATCCTTAGATTCATATAAATAGGGGATATTCTCTTTGTTCTATAATAGATAGAGGGCACTCTAGTAGCAAGCCAACCTACAAACATGATACATGGATGAGCAAAGAAGGATATAGAGAAACTTGAATGATTATATAATGATGTGTAAGGTTGTATTAGATAGTAATAGAGATGGATAAGAACATAAATTTATGGTAAATACTCACAAGTGGTCATATATATAGATACATAGTTTAGGTCTACTAGACCTAGAACTAGACCTAAAATCTCATGGCCTATATCTTGTTTAAAATGATCACATGATATTTATAATACATTTTATGACCTTAAAGAGAGAGTTTAGGATGGGTTATCACCAGTATTTTTCATATAATAATATAACAGTGGCCATTTTGGCCTAATTCTCTATTAGAACCTATCTAGAATGCAAACAACTAGTTGAAGAGTGACTTTTTTTTGCTCACATCTATATGGATAGTTTTCATAGTTCCTCTAAGATTTTGGAATAGTTGAGGAGGGCCCTTAGATTTATCTCAGTGATTTTTTTTGAGATTTAGATATCTAAATTTTATGAATCATTGTTAAGAAGCTAAATGACCTAATACCCTCTTAAAACCCTTTCTCAAACCCAATGGCGAAGAAATGGATGGAGATGCATCTAAAAGTGTTAAAATGGACTATAAAGTGATTTATAGATGTTTATAACTCTCCAAGTATCCTTGACATATAATTGATACATACTATCACTTGTATGGACAAACATAATACTATGTTTCTTACAAGATTTGAGTTGGTCTATAGGTGAAGAATAGAATTATTAAATGTAAGTAATTTTAAGAGGTGTGTAGTGAGTTATTATAATTTCCCATTCCCATATCTCACCTTAGTTAAGCATGAAAAATCCTTTGCTCAGTTGATCACTATAGGCAGTCCTAAATAAGATAGTGAGAATGAACATGTTTGCCTAAGTTTGAAAGTGAGAAGTGGGAAAATAAATATTTGGAGCTCTATTTTATATACCAAAGGAAAAAAATATCTTAAATAGGTGTCTAACACTCTTGAAATGAATCTCCATGAACAAATACAAGCCACCTAAGTGACAAGTGTAAACTTTGAGTCCTATAAGGCTAATGAGTGGCTGCTAAAGAGAGAAACTATTGAACAAATTTGAATTCTAGTCAAATGAGGTCAACCCTTACTATTTAAAACTTTTTGAGAAAGTTCTATAGGTCCTATGGGATGCCATTGTTGGTCTATTATCTTAATTAAACTTGTCCTAGTCCTTGTCTAAGCTCACCCTCCTTGAAATGGCCTAGCTAACCAAAGTCAAACCTAGTCGAACCCTGGTAAAAGCTGGTTAAAGGTATATTTTGTGTCAAATTGTACTAATATGGAATTTATCATGATTTAATGTGATCACAAGTCATAAACTAGTCATTTGTTAGGTCTCATGTTGAAAAGGTATCATTTGGCCACCTTGTAGCCTATTAAATGGCTCACACTTAATTTTATGGAATAAGGTTTGACACAAAGGTGATTTTTAATGTGGGTCATTTTAGGATCATTTCAAGTGATAGTTATAATTTATGCTCATCAGTCAAGAATTAGTTTTCCTTAAAAAATAGGCCTTTTCTAACACTTGTATGTACTTTACAAGCTCCCTTGTAGTAAAAACTATGGTGGTGTGACTCTTCACCTCCCAAAAAGTCATATCCATGTTTGGTTTTAATATATTTCATAAAAATTGCATCTGTAACTCATTTCTCTTCTTTTTCCATTAGCAAGCCAAGGAAGGGCAAGTTTAAGCACTCACCATGAAAGCTACAGGTGGAGTTGAAGGAAATGCTTCTACTCTTGGATAACACTCTAAGTTCAATTCACATTCATAATAATAAATCTCAATTTTGTGGCTTCTCCTTCATGAACAATCATTAACACTCCAGGTAGCTTTTTATGACTTTTCAACCATGGGGGGGTCTCTTTTTGAATTTGTTTCAACTTATCTTGTTTTGGATTGATGAAATGGTTTATTGAAAGATCTTACACATGTTTTTTAGGGAATTCTCATGTTTATTCAGGTGTTATAAACTTTAGATACTTGGAAAAGCCTCCTTTAGGCTTGTACATGCTTGCAAATGGCCTAGTTTGCATTGGCAATCAGCTCAGTTATTTTGTGAGTGGTTTCTCCACATTGGGAAAGGTGTATTATTATTATTATTATTATTATTATTATTATTATTATTATTATTATGATGTTCCTATTTTTTTTGGTTGTTTAAAATATTTTAAAATGTTTTTTGGTGCTTGGAAGACCTTGTTTTACATGTTTTTGCCCTCTTAAGGGGTTGTCTCAGTCCACACAGCCAAGAGCTTCACCTACAGGAGCATGTTGATGCCATCATGACCAAAAAATAAACTCCACATGGTCTAAAACCTTTAATTTTACTTTATATACATTTTGGAGAGGTACAGGCTTGATAGAGAGTGATCACAAGGTTGTGAGAAGTCAAGAGAAAGTGACTACAATTTTGGGCTCATAGTCCCTAAAAGTTGGAAATAGAGGTTCTAAAGGTTCTTTGGGATAACATATATCATGGAAAAGATATGTTTCAATGAATTTTGTTTGTTGGACCTTGTATCCCTATAAACATACTACAACCATGCCAATTTTGAGAATAAAAAGAGGAGTGGAAGATGAGTTTTGACAAGCTAAAACATGACCAAAAATAATTGATTTGTAACAGTGTTGTCTACAGGATTTGTAAGGAGGATGACACTCATACTATGCATAGGAATTTATATAACATGTATAGAAAGTTGAATAACATAAAAAGGATATTAAAAAAAAAAATTCAAGAACCCATTCCATGGGAGAGGTGATGACTATATCAAATGGCCTTCTAGGCCTATCCCCTATCTATACATAAGGTAGAGCATTGCTAGATATAATAATTCAATTATTGGCATAGAGAGTTTGTGTTAAGGAATAATAAAAAGGAAATTATCTAAATGTGAATTATAAAAAACAAGATGAAATATCAACAAGCCCTAGACAAGCTGAAACATGATCTAGATGCTCTAAAGCAACCTATAGGCCTAGAAATAAGCACCTACAGCCAAGGATAATGGAAGATTAGCCCTATCAAGGTGAAAAGGGTCCTTTGTGATAAACATGAGGAATTTAGATGGTGAATTAAGGATTATATTATGCCAATATCATAATTTAAAGGTTTTACACCCTATTTTTGGGGCTAGATACCTATCAAGATGCACCTACAAGCCTGTGAGCATGCATATATAATCAGAGGTATTGAGGGTGTGAAATCAGTTTGGAGTAGGGTGGGTTTTTAGCCCAAATGGAGAATGTAAGTATATTTAATTATTAATATGGAGTGATAATAATATAATAAATTAATTTAATACACTTTTGATGTAAAAAAATATACCTTAGAAACCTATAGGCCTATAGGTGTATGTCTCAATCCTTAAGGGGTAGAAGCCTAATTTTGAGAATGGAGGATGAACTAATGAAAGGATGGAGTTTGACATGGAAAAATGGTGGAGGATCACATTTATGATCTTTATAACATTAAAAAAAAAAAATTATTGTATTTAAAAATTCCAAACTAAGCCAATAGAACCTACAACTAGGCCTAACATAGTGATTTCCCTTTTTAGGTAGTCATAAGCTTAATTTATAGGTTTTCATGGAAAATAAGATGTTTAAGGGGAGAGTAGGATTTTAATTAATTATTTTTTTGTTTTTTAAATAATTTAAGATCCTTCCATATCATAATAAATCTCATTTGAAACCTTGAAACCTCCAAACATAGACCATACCTTGCCTAACATCAAACTATGTTTTACCAAAAGTCTGCCTTACAAATTTTTAGAGTTGGAGGACCAAATGGAGGATTTAGGTGATAAATTTTCGTAAATATTACCATTGGGACCTATATAACACTCTAAAATCATCACATTTTATGACCCATTAAGTAGAAACCTCTCTATTTTGTCTCAGAGCAGGGGCAGTTTTAAAATGCATAGAGGTGCCAATTTTGGGCAAATTATTGAAATAATAGACCAAAAAGATATAAGGGACAAAATTATTATTTAAAAATATTTAAGGGACCTAAAAAACCTAATAATTATTACTATAATTTATATAACCAGACAAGGTGCTCCAACCAAGGAGGATTGCAGTCATAGGTGAAGGGAATCCTTAGGCCTAAAAGCCAAATTGTGGGTCATATACATTTTTTTAATTTTAAATGCTTTAAAATTGATTGGAGAATGTTTTAAAGGGTATAAAAGATGTTTTTATTCCATTAGGATTCAAATAAAACCTTTGGAGTGTCAGGTTGAGTTTTAAATGGCAAGCATGCCTATTGGTAACGTCTAGGCCTAATACCAAACAAGGGCAACTTTTCATTTTTGGGTCTTGAGGAGATAATAAAATGATGATAAAATGTTTTTTAGGTTCATATAAATGTGTTTTGGCCATTTATTTTCCAATAAATTCATCAATAAACCAATTCTTGGCTTAAAGGCTCCCAATCCCTCACAAAAAGCACAAAATTACATGAATGGTCAACTTCAAGTGCTTAGAACTTCCACCAAGATTTGCGTGGGACATGGAGATGATTTGGGATGATGGAGAGTGTCCTTAAGACTAAAAACCACTCCAAACCCTCTCAAACCCTCCTCATAGACCCAATAGTAGAAACCAAGCTAAAAGTGCCTCCAGATGGATGATTTTAACCATTATTACTAAATATAAGTTTTTTAAAACTCCATAATTATCACATATATATGATTTTTTATACAAAACTATAGGGATCAGAGGAAAATAGGGCTTATTTTTATCATTTTGATTGGTGTGTAAGATACAGGAGGAGTTAGGAGTTGAAAAATACTTTTAGGGGAATATTTAAACTTGTGATAACTCTAAAAATTCAACTCATCTCATTAATAAACCTCTAATTTCTCCAACTAAGCCCTCAATTTTAGCCAGTCTAGTGAGCTAGCTAGTAAACACTTGGGGAAAGTGGTGAAAAGCATTTAGGGAAGCCTTTTAAAGGTTTTTTCTTGAAAATGATGATGTGGGAACATTTAAAAAGTTTCATTTCCTATTTTTCATGGATAATTTTTCAAAATTATGATTTTTTGAATGCCAAGTGGAGAAGGTGCATAGAAAAGAGCCATTTTGAGACTACTAGGAATGATTTTGCATGTCCATAAGAATAGAGATGGTCAGGGATCAATCCAATGAATTTGGGGATTTATGTGTAACCCATCTTACTCATACAAACCATAATACCTGATCATACATATGTATAAAGGTATTTTTGGATGGCAAATCTTGAGGGTAGTTTCCTATGCCAAAATTGTAGGTTTTATGCCAGTTTTCACTATCCTTATGACTTGTTTTGGACAAGTATACCTCTATTACATGGAATATATTTACCCACCTATATTCCACATGAAATTATAATTGATACTCTTATATGTACACATGTCCAAGTGACTCTTGGACTTCCCTTCTCTCTCTTTCCATTTCTTCTATAAATTTTGGCCTTGTGACATTGTATGAGATATTTCTACCTGGGTATGGCAAAGCCCAGCCAAAATTTTACCTTGAATAAAGAAAGGAAATTGTTTTACCTCTTTTAAATATTTCAAGAAGTGTGTAATAGATGTTAGTCTTGTGTAAGTGTAAGTTTTGTCTACCTTCACATGTTTCTCTCCTTAGTACCTTGTGTGTTTCTAATCTCCCACTTGTAGGTCAACAAGAAGTGTCAAAGTAGATTGTAGGTGTAGTGATTAGGCTACTCAATAGAGTGTCTTAGAATACCTATTGTTTAATTCCTCCTATCCAATGTCATCTCTAATACCCCATGTTGAATCATTGATGTGAGAGGGGAGATTGATGTTGAATGAAGTGTATGTGTTATTTGTCCTTAGTTTCAAGTTTATGATAAAGGTATGAGTAGAGAAAATATTTTGGTACATCACCTCTAGTATAATATATTTAATTCAGTTGTTCTTAACCTTTTCATCCCCACAAGTTGTTAGTAGTATTAATATGATCTTAAATGATGCATCAAGTGGAGCTAGCCCATAATCTAGATATCCACCTCTTAATAGGGATACCCACAACCCTGAGGTGGTTTCATTGTTTCACTTTCATGAGGAGAAGCTTGTCCCATCTCCTCATTGGGTGAAATTTCAAGTGACAATAGTAATAATTGGAAAAGAGATAGAGTTATCAGTTAGAGAGGCATAGATTACTGTCACCATCAGGATTCCATCTTCTCAGGACAATGCAAATGTGTCAAATACCCCTATGGTATTTTTGGGTAGTCAAGTGAACTCATCAAAGAATAAGGTAGCTTTAAGAAGGATGGTGAAGAGTATTTATATCAACTTGATTGAGAATGATGAAATTTATGTGGGAACTTGTCCAATACATCTTATTGAATTGTTTTCCAATTCATTCTCTTGCATTTTAACTATTTTTCATAGCTTAACACTTGGCCTTGTGACCCTTCCACTTATCTTATTTTTCTCTCTTCTCATATGCTCTATATATACAATATATTTTGACATTTGTATCTAGTACACATACAGTATGGAAAAACCCTATTGGTTTGGCACCTTGTTTTACCTTTGAATAATATTTTAAATTTGATTTTATCTCTACAATCTCTTGCCTAAGTTTGTTAAGTGTTTTATGTGGTTGGAAAGTGATTAATGTCTTCTCTTTGCTTTCATTATGCACTTACATGTTTTGTGTGAGTGATATATCTTATAAAAGGTATCATAAAGTGTATGTGTTTGATAAGTGTGTCTTGAAGTGTAAGAGAGACTAGTAGTGTCTGGTATCATACCTTTTTTTCACCCACTTCTAGATATGCTTATCAATCTACCTCTATGAGAAATACTTATGCTAGAAGAACAATGAGTAAAGGTCTATTTTACTAGTCTTATTTCTTAATCTAGATACAAGTGTGTTGTTTGGACTTATCTTTGGTGTTTCACCTTGTTATCATAAGTTTATTTTATGTTTCCTTCATCCCTTTTCACCTTGAATAGTGATTAACCTAGTGTAGTATGAACCCAAAAGATAAATCAAAGGAGTTAGTCCTTTAGCCTAAAGATTTAATTATGATATAGGCAACCCATAGGCCTAGAGGTAATACCATGTTTTCCAAATGTGGAGATATTTGAAAAAACTCCTCCAAGGATGAAAAATTTGGTCATAACAAGGCCTTGAGGAGGAAAATGTCTAAGTTGCTAGGAAGGTAGGTTATAGGCCTACTTTTAGGTATGAGAATAGAAGCAAGACCCTCTAAAGCATTTGAATAAGGCTCATATCCCTATATAGTATTATCAATGTTATTCATATGGTTTAAAACAAGTTTCCAAATCTCAAACCATGTCTATGAAGGTCATCTCACCTTCTAGCTCAAGAAGGCTAGTGGTAGACATTGTAGATATAAGGTAAGGTCTAAAGGTCTATAAAATGCCCTTATAGGAATTACATAAACTTATTAAAGGATCCTTATGGTCATTAAAAAACCTACAACTCATCCCTCAAGATTACTTATAATCCTCAAGGAAAGGAATATCTCTCTCTACTCTATTGACTTGTTAGAGCATGCACTAGCTATAAATAGATGAATTTAATTGAATTTTTAAATCTCCCTAACATGGAATAATAAATTTTTGAAGTAATGAGGTATGATAGAGAAATATTATGTCACAAAACCAAACCTTCCCTTGGAATTTATGAATTGATCACAAAGTGAGAATGAGTCATGAAGTCTAACACTAATCTCACAATGGATAAGAATCTTGGCAAGAGGTGGAATTTAGCATAAAACATCCTCAACATGCCAAGTTTCAATTAATATAATTGTAAGTACCCTCAAGATTTAGATGTGTAACTCTTTGGAAATGAGTTAGATTCAATAAACTTAGGTCTATCAAAGTAACCTCCTATGTAAATCCTTATAAGGATTCACATCAACACTTAGTCAAGAATTTCAAGAGGTAAGATGAAAACACAATTTTTGCAGACTTGGTGTCAAATTACTTCTATCTTGTAACTATTTTGATGATGGTAATGTCATGATGAACTCTTATTCACACCTTATTTCTCTCTCTTTCTTATTTCTATAATACAAGCCTTGAATGACATTTTTAAGAAGCCTCTTCTAGTTATGGTGAAACCCTGACCAAAATTGTATTTGAAAACCTCTTGAAGTAATAAAGAAGATTGATTTTTCATGCTTATATTTTTTTTCATGTGTGAACTATATAATTGTGTTGATCTTTTCTAGTGAATGTTTTATTTTCCTAGCTTATTGTCTATGTTTACTCATCATTGTACAAAAAAGACTACTATTATAAGTTATTTTTAGTGTTCTAATTTTATATATACATGATTTAGAAGTGGAATTAAACCATTTTTACCTTCACAAGGACAAGTTTTACCCTCCTAAGTACTAAAATTTACTCTTGAACCTCTCAATGAAATAATCATGTGATAGTCATGTCAAGGTTGTAGGTTATGTGAAAGAGATGTCTTCCTTACCTCAAATAGTGTTTATTAAATCAAGTAGAGGACTAATGTTATTAGTGCTTCACCTCCTTTAGGATATATAATAACACTCTTCTCCTTTTTCTCATAAATTTAATAGTTTATTAATAGTTTTTGTGAAGTATCAAGGGAACTAGCACAAATTTAGAGGTTCAATCCATTTATCAGGTCACCCACAACCTAGGATTATCACCATTATATAGATTAAGTGAGAGGACCTGAAACATGATTTGAAGGGTGATAATTTAATCTATAATAGCTACTAAATGACTAAAAATCTCAAATAAGTAAAAATTAAGTAAGAAAGGTAACAAACCAAATCAAATTAAGGATACAAGAAAAATGAAAGTCTAACATCAATGTGAAAGCAGTAAAAATCCTTAAACAAAGATGGGTAAGAAATGGTAAAAAAAATTGGTGAGTAAGAAGTGATAATCCTTACTAAATCATCAATGTAAAAAGTATATGAAATGGAAACAACATTGGTGAGTCATAAATAACAATTTAAACTCACTCAACAATGGAAAAAGTATGACAATATAGAAACAGATGCAGTTGTCTAAAAAAAAGAATGATAAAAAATCAAATAAGACCAAGGCAATTATATAAATGTAAATAAATGGTGTAAAAAAAATAATCCATAGTCACTCAAGCATACTATTTTATTCTAAAAATAGATATAAATAAAAAAATGTAGTTTTGGCATGTTTTAAGATATGAAGAAGAGGGAATATAAAAGTGGGTAAATAGATTTAGAATCAAAATTTCCTATCAAGGGAGAAAATTAAATGGGTGGTGGGTTAAATGAAGTAAAAAAAAGAAGGTAGAGAGACTCTTTATTGATGTCAAGACACTGGAATTAATTTTTTTTAAATAAGAAGACTTTCAAAATTAAGGAATATGAAGAACTTCTCCTAAACACACAAATACTAGGTTATCGAATAAAATATGAATATCATCCCATGAAGGTTATATGAATTAAAATTAAAATGGACCTACCTTCCCACAACATGTTCCTTGTTATTTAAGACCCCTTATAGAGCCATCAGTCTACTATGAATATTGTGTACATGTGTGAGAAATTAGGTGGCACTATAGATTTATAATTTAGAATTCTCCTATCCTAATCTACTGGCATACCACACCCCAATGGACCTCAAATCTATCATGAGGCCAACTATAGAGTTTGAGTTTCAATTGGAGATATGAGATGTATTATAAATCATGTCTTTTAGTGTGATGTTGAGTTTTTTATTTTTATATTATCTTTTGATCATTGCCTTTTATTTTAAATGATTCAGATTTTAAGTTTTGATGGCTTTTTCCATTCCTCCCCCATATGAATTCAGAGAAGAAAACATTGGTTCTAAATATGACTATCATTTGAAAACTTGGGACTTGTTTACTAGGAAAGAGGACTTAGAAAGCATGGTGTATAAGAGTATTGCTTATTGATGTGAAATAAAAGTGTTATCTTGAATTCAACCTTGTTTTATCCAAAGTTGAATGAAAAGAATGGAAATCAAGGGAGAATGAACATGAAACAATTTAAATTACTTCAAATCACAAAAATTTGATAATGTGAAAAGGGGTACAATAATAGGTAAGTATGATTCCTTATCATAAGAATGTATGTAAGTGTAGGGAAACATGTTAACATAGTTTATTGTGCAAGTTTTATCCATAAAAGAAACAAAAATTGATGTTGAGAATATGGGATCACAAACATGCAACCATTTCTAAATAGTCTAGAAAAAGAACACTTGGTTTGGTAAAAATGTTTGAAATAAAATGTAGATTTTATGAGGAGAGCCTGGTCCTAACCATGGTCTTACACTACATCTCATAAAAGATAATCCCAAGTGGGTGAAAAAAGGCAAAAATGGTATTTGTGAGGAGATCTTATTCCTATCCATGGTCTTACACTACAAATCATAAAAAAGAAACCAAAGTGGGTGAAAAATGTTCTAAAAAATAGTATTTGTGAGGAGAGTCTGGTCCTATCCATGGTATTGCATTGTAACTAACAAAATAAAAAATCAAGTGGGTGTAATAATGCTTTGGAAAATAATAGACTTGTGAATAAAAGAGAAAAAGTATGCCAAATAGATATATGAAATAAAAAGGTATTCATGAGCAAAACTAGATCCTCTCCATGATATTACAATGCAACTCATGAATTAAAGAAACCAAAGGACCAAAGGAAGGAATTAAGGTTTGTGTATTAGATAGACTATTATAGAGGGTGAGATCATTGGATAAGTCTTGAAAAAAGTGTTAATAAGATAATATATCGATTTATGAAAATAAGGGAAATATTTAAGTAAAATATTTATTTAAAATTGTGCATTAGTAGGTTTTTGAAAACATGGCCTTCACTAGGTTACATATGGTAAGTGCTATGAATAAGAATGTATTTCATTAAATAGGGCCCCAATTATTTTTGAGCATATTTTCCTTCTTTTTCATTAGTATAATCTGATTTGAGGATTAGATCACCGACATTAAAAGTGTAATCCTTCACTTTTTTATCATGTCATTTGGTGATGCGAGCCTTGCATTGATAGTTATGTTAAAGAGTGCTAGATGATGTTCATCAAAAAGTTACAAAGAATGAAGGAGAGATTCACACAACTCTTCATCAAGAATGATACCATGAAAAAATATATGTAAATATGGGATTTTGACTTATAATGGTAAGATGGACTTCGAACCATATAGTAGTAAGAATAGTGTATCCCCAATGGCAGTATGTATACTAATATGATAGGCCTAAAGTGCAAGATATAAGTGAAGATGTCAATCAGTGAAGGTTTATTGGGTGGTATTTTGTATGATTTTATTGAGAATTTTTTGATTGGACTCAACATGGCCATTTTATTATGGATGGTAAGGTGTGGAAAATTTCTTGTAAATATTAACTTTAGCACATAAATATTTCATGTCCTTATTCGTGAAATTACTGACATTATAGGAAATAGTAGTATGGGGAAATCCAAAGTGAAAAATGATTTGGTTAAGGATAAATTTAGAAATAATGGTTCTTGTAACATTGACAATAGTCATGGATTCTATACATTTAGTAAAATATTTAGTAGTAGTAATGATAAAAACATGACCATCTTATGAATGAGGTAATTTACCAATGAGATCTAATCCCCACATGGATAATGGCCAAGGAGACTCCATGATTTGGAGCTCAACTAGTGATGAGTGGATTAGATCATCATGACATTGGTAAGGATTACACTTTTTTAAAAAATTAATAGCATCCTTCTCTAAATTATGCCAAAAGTATTCCATACATAAACATTTACGTGTTGTAACATGTCTATTTTAGTGACCACTACAAATTCCTCCATGTGTTTGTTTAAGGAGAGGAGGAACCTCTTCTTGCATCATACAATGGATTAGGGTAATGTTGTTACCAAATTATGCACCCTATAATAATTTTTTCAAGATTATTCTAGATTTGGGAAACATGGGAACATTTTTAGGTATGTGGGTGTACCTATAATGGAAATAAGCCTCTAGATTTAAGGTCTAGCTCCCTAGATGTATCTTGAAATGCTCTTATCTTTATGCTAACTGATTACTCATGGGAAAACGGTTAGAGATTGAAAGAATTTAACCTAATATAAATTAAAGTGATGCACCAATATGTTTTCCACAAGACTATCATACTCCATCACAAAGAGACAAAGCATACAATACTAGTTTTAAGAGAACTAGAATGCACTAGCATTAGTGTTTTGATATGAAGATGACATACATAAAGACTACCCAAGGTAAGTGAAACCATATATAATTTTTAGATACTAAGGCTCATTTTACACTTAAGGATAGATACATACACTTAACAACACTTCATGTCACCTGTTAGGCTAGAATCACTTATACCAAAAATGGAAGGATTAAGAGAAAGCAAGGATAGATGAATATCTCTTGACCATTCACTACATATCTCTTCACATTATTTTAATAAACTAGTATATGAACTCAAGCCAAATTATATTTATTATTCTAAGTCAAAGTAAAATGTCAAAACCAGTAGAGTTTCACCATACATGGAGTGGTATATATTTTTACAAGGGCCAAAATGGTAGCTACTTATAGAGCTTTAGAAAGAACAAAAAATAAATAAGTTAAAAAGTCACTGGAACACATGTTTAGGCATGAGAATCAGTTATGTTGTAGGTTCAAATAAGTGTGAAATGGATCATGAATGCCTCTCGAGCCAAATGTCCATGTAAAACATGAAAATTTTCTCCTAAAATGGTGTAATGACTCTTCAGTTAGCCTTTGTGAAACTATTTCCATCATGGACCATCTCTCAAGAATTTGAAATTAAACCAAGAAGGTTGACACATATGTTATGCTATTCATAGATGTTTTTTTAATTTTCTAACTATCTTCTAGTCGATTGCATTTGTCATATGTAACCACTCATTGCTTTCCTAGACTTCATTTTTTATGTGGTAGTCACTATTCATTTTGGTCTTCAATTGAGCTTTCATGGTGTCATATGAGTTTGAAGATATCACTTTGATATGGAGTCCTTGATCCTACATAGTTGTCTATGTGGCCTTCCTTTTCCATGTTGCTCATTCCATCTTGAAATATGATTTTCATCATTTGGACATGTGTTCATCTTATCCATCTAGAAACTAGTTGGATTTGACCTATCGATCTCCTCTAGAATCTCTTTGATTCAAATTTTAGCACTTATCATTGATTTTTGGTCTATGTTTTTGAGATTATGATAGTTGGTGGCACTACATTCAGCCCAATCTCCTTGACCTCTGACTTTCACTCGCACCATTGGATATAGGTGTACCATTAAACATGAGTTATAGATCATGTTTTCATTGCTTGATTATGATTTGACCCCAAGATTCATTGAAATATTTGACTCTACTCACTCTATTGATATTATTTTTTATGATCATACACTCACCATTTATCCTTGGAAGATGCTTGATCTTTGTCCCTTGCAAAAATGACTAAGTATGGAGATCATTGTAACCTACTTGGAAGGCCAACTTTGAACCTCCATAAATTTTGATGCACTTAGATGCATATTTTGAAATTTAGACCATTTGTTATCCTTTCAAGGAGGTATCCAACCATGCATTAGGTATTTATTGAACTTTCATATGTGCAAGATATGAATATGTTAATATACCTACTCAAAATTCTCTGCCATAGAGCCAACTATCTTAGAAAGTATTTAGAGGGTCAACTTTTCACATGTATATCTTTTGATGCGCTTTGTTTCATGACTTGAAACTTAGTGCAAAACAACTAGGTATAAAATTTAAAGTACCCATATGATCATTATATCATGAAATTTTCATGTGTATGAGATATAACCTGATCAAACTTCTTACTCAACTCTATTTTAACTTGGATAACATATTCAAACTACCATGGGGGTCAATTTTGCACCTATATATCTTTTGATGCATTTCATCACATGATTTGAGATCTAGCACATAATAACTAGGCATAAAAATTAACAAAACCATATGATCATATTTTATTTTAAGTGACACACATATGAAATATGGCTACATCAATGTGCTTACTCAGCTCTGTTTGAAATTAGAAAATTTGGCTATGTGAAACTTGAAAAAATATGTTTGAGAAGCCAAATTTGGACCTCAATATATTTTTCTATAGGCATCATCTTAACCCAAACATTGAAATAGATGATCTTATTACATAGATAAATCCATACATGCATTGACCTTTCCCTTGGGACCCACACACATGTGAGATATGCCATCATCAAACTACCTACTCGACTTTCACTTGAACTTAGACCCATTGTTTGAATTCTAATAACTATTTTATGAGTATTAATGTTGAAATTAATGTGAAAATAATTTGAAATTCATAAATACATATTTTACATCCTATATATCATCAAATTTTAGACCTTAGTGCTTTTATTTCTAAGCTTAACTTTGATACTCATGTGAACATCTTCATCTACAAGTCTATCTTTGAAGGCTTGTATCTTGAGTTAGAAATCTCATTAAGACCCAAAATTTTTAAAGTATGATTTGGAAACCAATAGAATCATTTTTTTTTGACTATTTTGGTCCCATGAGTTTCCTAAGCATATTTATTAAATGTACAAGTGAATTATTCAACCCACTCTTGTATGATGTGTAATGATGGTCTGCTTCCTTTGAGTTCATGCAAGGAACTATTTACTTGATAATTGAATATTGAATGAACTTCTAAGGCTTGTGACAACCTTTTCCATGATCATTTAATACTTTAAACACCATGAAGACTTTCCACTTTCATATATGACCCTAAAATGACATCTAAGATATGAAATAACACAAAGACTAAACTAGATAATGACCAAAACTAGAATGGCATATGAAATGACATTAGATTAATTATAACACACCCTATAACATTATAATCAACCCCTATATAATATTTTGAATATAGGGGGTTGACCCATTTCGACCATGGTAAAAATGGTCAACATCTTTGGAAATTTCCCAAGTGTGGCATGATTACTATGCCATGACCAGTTGCCTAATCTTGTCCATTGGGATATGGAGTCACATGTATAATAGATTGACACACAAATACCTTTGATAACACACAAAAATAAGGACAAAACATAAATTAAAAAACAAATGTATGTTCAACTAGAACATTTAAGGAACACAACACACACAATTTAAATAAAACACACACCTATTTTACTATTTATAAAACTAAATTTTACCACTCAATGGAAAGGCTTAAAATGTATCCCATTCACAAGGATAAGTAGATCTTCTCCATTCATCCTTTCTAGCTAGAAATAATTACTTTGCTTACACTTGATGATGACATATGGTCCACTCTATAGAGTATTAAATTTTGTATGTCTCCCTGGTTTTGTTCTATATTCAACCCATTTCAATACTATGTCACCTTCTTGAAATCATATTGGAGTTGCCTTCTTGTTAAAAGACCTCTTCATCAATACTTGGTGATGCTCCATAGCTTGATGAGCTTTACCCCTAGTTTCTTAGAACTCTATTAATTCTATCAGCCTCACTTCTATTGGAGTATTTTCAATAAACTCTAGTTAATGTACTAACTCTAAAGTAGGTAGTTCTTGAGAGATAGACAACCTGGATTTTCTTCTAAATATAAGCACAAAAGGATAATTCCTTTTTGACCTCTTAAAAGTTATCCTATCAACCCTTAAGGTTGTCTTTAACTTGGTGTGCCAAGCCCTCTGGTTATGTTTCAAGGTTCTTTTGATGATTTTGATCAAGTTTTTGTTAGTATATTCAACCAACCCATTACCTTAAGGGTAATAGTTGGATGAAGTGCTAAAAATATTCCATTACTATTTTCCCTACTAGTGGTCTTATCACCCATAAAAGTAAGAGCATTATCTGAGATAATAGTAGGAGTGTCAAACCTTGTTATGATACTCTCATAAAACTCTAAGATAGAATTTTCATTGGCTTCTTTCAATGTTATTGCCTCAACCCATCTTTTAAAATAGTCAGTTATTATGAGTGTCTATTTATGACCATTACTTGTTGGGGGGGGCATGTTTATCATACCAATAAAATAAAGACCCCATTGCATGAAAGGTTGGTCTACTTGGATAGGATTCAAAGGAAGAGTTGTAAGCTTCTATTTTCCTAAAAATAAAACACATTTTCCACACCTTCTCACCTAATCATGGAAATACTTGAAGAGGTTAGGCCAATAGTAGCCTACCCTTATGATCTTGGCAGCTATGGTTCTTGGAGAGAAATGACTTCCTATTGTTCCATCATGAAACTTATCAAGTAACACCTAAAACTGATCATTATCAACATAAATCAATATCACACCATTAATGTCTATTCTAAAAATTACACTATCCACAAGACAAAAGAGAATATTGAAATCTAAAATACTTCCTTTATGATCTACTCATTCCATTAGGATACCCACCATTATAAATAAATATGATCACATCTTGTGTCTAACTCTGTACAGGCAAGGAACTAATTGGTTGTGAACAATCATGATTGACTATAAATTCTTCTTTTGAATCATGAAGATCTGAAGCTAGGTGTTCATAAAGTCCCTTACCTCTTATCAACTTTATTATTGTGATATAAACATCATATTCCATTATAGTGATCCACCTTTCTCTCTTCTCACTAAGGTATCTGCTCAACATAAACTCCTTCGTACTAGGATGAGAAACTATAACATGAATTTTATTATTCAAAACCATATGCTTGAACTTATTTAGTCCTCTTATAATAGCAATGAATTATTTCTCCACAAAGGTATACTTGACTTCATAATCTTCTAAACCTTCACTAAAGAATGCAATGGGTTGCTCGACACCCTCATCATTATTTTACATTAACATGGATAAGATAGTGTCAAGGTTAGAAAATAAATACAACATGAAGTCTTTAGTGAAGTTAGGATTCATAAGAGTAGGAGCTCAGTCAATTGCTTTATTAATGGCTTCAAAACTATTTTTACCTTACTTAGTCCAGGAAAAGACCTAATTCTTTTTTAGCATAGTTGTGATAGGTTTCACCAAAGATGTAGACCTAGATATGAACCTCCTTACAAAATTTATCTTTCCTAATAAACTTTAGATACATTTATTATTCAATGTAAATGATATTCCAATAATATCCTCTATCCTTTTAGTATCAATAGCCAAACCATATTTGGAAACAATTTGTCCCAAGAGCTTACCCTCATGGATAATAAAGATGAATTTATTTGGATTAAGGGATACTCCATATTACCTACATATTTAAAATACTTGTCCCAAGTGTTGCATATGTTTATTATAATCCTTGGATAACACTATTATATCATCTAGATAAACTAACAACATCTCATTAATCAAACCTTTGAAGGCCATGTTCATTGCTCTTTGAAAGGTAGCACCAGAATTTGACAAACCAAATGGCATATTCCTATAAGTAAAATTCCCCCATTTAGTGGTAAATGTTGTCTTAAATTTATCATATTCATTCACAAGAATCTGATTATAACCCAAGTATCCATATGACTATAACATTGAAAACTTGAAATAATCTACAAAAGCTACTCCATTAAGGGTAAAGGATAGAGATCTTTGAGTGATACCCTATTAAGATCCCTGAAGTCCACACAAAGTCTTATCTCCCCATTATTATTTCTAATAAGAACAATATTATCTACCCATGTTGAATGTTTGATGGGAAATATTATTTCAAATTCAAGGAGTTTAGTGAGATCTAACCTCATGAGTCGCTCAACCTTGGGATTAATAGGTCTTTATTTTTGTCTGACTAGTTTAACTCCAGCTTCCAACTCAATAGTATGGTGCTAGGCTAGGATAAAATCCTTTTAGGTTCTTATATTCCTAGACAAAAATATCATGAAATTATTTACATAACTTAATGAATTCTTGCTTCTCTAAAAGAGAACATACCTTGCCTAGTTTGAGGAGTTTGTCCTTGAAAATCAAGACCCTTTCATAATTCTCCTCTTTTGTAGATATACTCACTTTCTCCTTCTTATTTTGATGAATATCATTAAAGATAATTTCTAAGGTCACCAAACCCTTAGGTATCTTATTGGTTCTTAGCTACACAATATAATCACCCAATTACTCTTGGAGTCTCCTTTGATTCCTTAAGGGGAACTCAAACTCATTTTGTAGGAACCATGCAATATGTCTGTCACTATCAAACACTTGACAAGACACTTAATTATTAGGTACATAAGGTATGATAATGATCTTAATGTGAGATTTCTTCCCCTCTTTTTTATGTCATTTATAGTATCAAATTGAGATCCAATGGTAGATAGTCTATCAACATGATTATTCTACTCTCTTGGGACTAATTATATGTTAAACACATTGATGTCTTCAAGTAAATCCAATACCCTATGCTTGTATGACTTGAACAAAGGGTTCTTGGAAATAATTACATTTCTAACTTGATGAACAACCAATTCACTATCTCCATATACCCACAAGTTCTTGATTCCATTTTTCCTTGCCCACTGAAGGCCATTAATTAAACCTTCATACTCAGCTACATTACAAGTACAACTAAAATGAAATATATATGAAACATAGTATTACTATTTGGATGGAGAGACCAACATAACACCATACCCTACACCAATTTTACTTCTTGAACCATCAAAAAACTTTTCCACATCTCATCTTCTTCACCCTTTTCCTTAGCAAGTAGAGGTGTTGGTACTCTTTCATGTATACAATACACTCCTAAATTAGTTTCCTCCACAAAATCATAAAGATCATGCTCATAAGTGTTAGTTACATATTCATCAAGAAACAAATATAAAATACCCTCAAGCTTAGAAGAAGTGACATCATCTACAATAGAGTCCTTTTCTTCATGGGCTACACAATTCAAATTAAAAACTTGTCTCAATGTAAGGTTCAATATGAAACCTTGCAAGAGGTTGTGTCCTAATTTTCACCTTGGACCATACCTTGTTCTAAAGTTCAAGAGGGACTAGTTAGCTAAGAGGTAGCCACCTATCTTGGTTGTGAAGTATCTTGATAGGCAGATTATAAAGTGGGTTAAGAGATCAATAATAACTATGTCTTGAAAGATGGGGAAACTAGGACAATCATGCAAGAAAATTTTCAAGTTATTTATTAGTCCCAATATTTTGGTAGGTGTACCATCTAATTTAAGGACACCTTTTCTATGCATATCATATTTTAGGCCCAACTTGTTAGCCACAACTTTAGGCATGATAGAAGTTGAAGCTCATGTTGACCAAATTTGACTTTTAGGTTAATTTGGGGAACCCCTAGGTAAAAACTTGAATTTTAGGTGTTTTATAGTTCTAATACATATCTCACAAGGTGTTTTATAGGTCAATTATTGTTATACTAGCCTTGGTCCTTAGTCATTTTAGTCCTTTTAGTCATTTTGGGTCATTTTGAGGTTAAAAGGTGCATTTAATGACTTGTATAGATTTATTGGGAAGTGTGAAATTAATAAAATATGATGTCATGTGGCATGTGTCCTAATATGTCTTAACCAACTATAAAAACTAAAAATTGGTCAGTTATTTAAAGGAAAGGGAAGTTTTCTTGGGGAAAAGGTGGGTTGGGAACTTGTATAGCCCATGGGGAAGTGTTCTATGTGGGAGAGGATCATGGAATGTCTATTAAACTTCCCCAAGTTTAGTTACACATTTTAAATTCTCTAAAGTGCATTTTTTGGCCCAAAACCATTATGCTCCTTTTTCACCTTTTTTGGCAAGCAAAACTAGTCTTTAGGTTTATACTTGGTAGAGAAAATAGGGGAAGTTTAAGATCAAAAACCTTATGGAGGTGAAATTACACTTAGATACCTTAATTTACATTACAATATTTCAAATAATGGTGGATTTTTCTTTATGAACCATCCTCATGAAGCTGACTATATTTTTATGTCTGTTTATTTGTGCACCCTATAGGGTTTGCTTTGGTTTGGGAATTTATTTACAATATAGTTATTAATATTGGTTCTAGATGATTTTGGATTAATCATAATATTCTCTCCATAATTTTTTTCAAGTTTCATGATGTTTGGATGAGTCAAGCAGCTCAAAGTTTCAAAAAGATACACCTTTCTGAGTTACAGGCAATTTTCACCATTTTTAGAAATTTCATACTTGTCCATAGATTTAGAGGGTTATGATACATAATTAACCATGTATTAAATGTATTTTTGGTTCCCTCATATTTCATTCTCATTCTCTAAGGCAAATTCTCCATGAATGTGAAATCACATACAACTTACCAATTAGGCAGCGATTAATAAACATGTCCAGGTGCCATGAAGGAGGAAAATTAGGTTGAAATGGATTTTTTAAATTTGTTTCAAATAAAATATTAATGATTATCAGCCATTTAGGAAATTTATCAATATTTTTGCTATGTTGAAGAGGCCTAAACAATTCACATTGTTCCAATCTTGCTCACTGCTTATTTACATCTCACATCCATCTACAGGTGCCTTCACAAGGAATTTCAAGTTGAAAAGGATGTATTGAAATTTGATTCAAATATTTTAGAGTGTTAGTATTTCATTGGAAGGAATTGAGATAAGATTAGTACCATTTGAAATTCAAATACAATACACACTTCCAATACTCACATTGATGCCTGTGTATGATAGTGGTCACCTATGGGAAACCTTGACAAAGAGCTGAGGACCCCTTGTAAAGTGTTGAAATAATAAATGGAACTATTAATAAAGTAATTGTGTGTTGAAATTATCTTATGAGACCTATTTATAAGATTAAACTACTATACAAATTTGAACATCACTTTAAAGGAGATGACTGTAAACTTAGGGACCTTTTTCCCAAAATTTCCAAAATAGAGCACCTAGCTCTTTTGAAATGATTTTATAAAAATGTAATATTGACCTTTGATCACATATAGTATAATAATATTGTGTATATATCATATTAAAATGACTTTGAAAATTAAAAATGGCAATAAATCAATGGATATTAGTTATTGAGAGACTTAAACTTGTCAATATATGCACTAATTCTAGGTAATAGAATCTATAGGGTTTGAAGATATAAAATGACCTTGAAATTTAAAGATGTTTTAATAAATTATTCTGTATTAAATGTAATCATGAAGTGGAAAATATACTAAATGGAAATGGATAATTTTATCAATCATGTTTCAAGGACTAAATATGCACCTACAGGTCTTTTAGATCATAAATATGCCCTTACAGGTTGGTTGTAGGGTCACCTTGAGGACTAAGATTGATATCCTTAATATTATAATTATTTAAAATAATGAAAGGAAAAAATTAATATATAATATGGTGTATATATCATAAATGGTTGATATTAGACTATGAGAGGTAGAGCGCAAAAGAGAGTATGTTTAATGAGGCCCAATCTATAAGAGGAGGACACAAATGATCAAAAACGTTGAAATATTATTATATAATAATAATATAATTTTATTAAATGTTTTCCAAAACTAAAACATACAATCATACCTACATGTTACCCTCTTCCAAGGCAAAAAGGCACAGTTTGTTATAAATAGGCAAAAAATGAGCAAATTTAGTAATTAGGAGTGTTAAAGGCCTAAAGTATGAATTAAAGGGTCCATAATAGGATAAAATTACCCTATGGACTTATGGGAACTCATATGTGGTTTTTAAAATCCTAAATATGTAGTGATCACCTATAGGTGTAGTAAAACAAGTAGAGACAAAATTAGGAGCTTGTACACTCAACCCTTGCCAATCAAGGTATGGGAAGAGTATAAGAAAGGATGGAGTGAGAAATAAGGGATAATATAAATTTCATTATAATAATAAAAACCTCAAAAAACACTCTTAATCTATTAAAATTCAAATGGAAGGCACCTCCAAGTGCAAAACATAATCCTCATGAAGAACCTTACATAATTTATCATACAAAGAGTTGGTCTTAGGTCTTTGAAGATTTGAAAGGGAAAATGATGTCAAAAAGGGATAAATTTTGGTAAAAAACATGTTTTAAAATTTATTTTTCTTATCCAATATTCATTTTTAATTATGAAATAGGGGAAGTACCCTCTATTTTGTCTCAGATAGAGGGTACTTTCCCTTAGGCTTAAACTGGCAGATTTGGAGGATTGGGTAAGAGGAGTAAACCAAAATATAATGAGATAATTAAAATGGGTTTGGTAATCTGATGTACACCTAGTAAAATAATTTAAAATAAACACAAATGTTTTAAATGCAACAAATTAGTCTAGGTGGCTAGAGTCATAAGTAAGCCGACTAGGCAGGTTTTGGCCTAGTGCCCAAATGAGAGGTCAAAACCATTTTTAGCACAAGGTAAGATATATAATCAATTAAAAAATATTTTTGTGTAATTTTGGATGTGAATAATCTTTTGTAATATATATTAATCACAAGGAGGTCATGTTTTTGAGCTAAAATCCAACTCAAGCCTATTAAACAAGGTTCAAGCTAAGGCCAAATAAAGAGTCATTCACACTTATAGCCTTAGGTAGGAATTTTTACTCATTTTTAAATGATTTTAGGGTGAATTAAGAATTTTAAAATATATTTATATGAAAAATAAACCCTAAGAAAGCCATTTTTTGCCCAAAACCAATATCAGGCCTATGCAAGTTAGAGAAAAGAACTTGATAGGTCAAGTTTTGATACTCATATCTTATTGGAGGATATACATGGAAGAAAAAAGAGTTTATATGTGTTATAAGGGTCCTCAAAAATCATCCTTATGGATTTTTTTTTCAATTTTGATGTCATAGATTTATAAATAAAGCTTAAGAATCAAAATAGGCCTAAAACCCTTGTTAAACCCGTGCAAAGACTAATTTGAGGATATAGAGTTGGAAATATAATATAATGGACAAGTTTGAATATGATGATGTTTTTTAATTATATGTGACTCCCTAGAGATACTCCCCATGCTTTTGGACCATACAAAACTATACAGACAGGGTGTAAAATAAGGGTTTTTGGACTATTTTATGTGTTTTTTAAGCTACGAGAGGTTTCAAGAGATGAAAATAACATGGGGGGTAATATTAGTAATTAATATAACTATTCATGTCAATTTAATTCCTTTTAAAATCTCCTAAGTACCTCAACTAGGTGTTTTATCTTGAAAATTCAAAACTGACATAGTGGACAAGCTAGTTTGAAGGGTGGAAAACCTCAAATGGGGTGATTTTAAGGTGTTTTTTATGAATCTAAGGCCATGAAGGGTATTAAATTTTTTAATAAACTCCATCCTATATATTTTTATGAGTAATTAAATCCAAATTTGAGGCCAAGTGTGCAAGGTGCATGAAGGAGGAGGTTTTTGGACTATAGATGATGATAGCTCATTCCCAGATGATTCTAGATGACCAAGCCTAAAAATAATGCATGGAGAGGCATGTATAAAATAATTCCAATTAATTTAAATAATTTTAAATATTCATATTTAGTTATGAGGCATTCAAGAAGCTCAAATCATGAAGGGAATTTACTGAGCTAGTTAAAGGAATTTTATGCCACTTTCCAAGAGTTTGATGACTTAGATGGACACTTGAGATTA
This sequence comes from Torreya grandis, assembly GCA_037957365.1. Classification (NCBI taxonomy): domain Eukaryota; kingdom Viridiplantae; phylum Streptophyta; class Pinopsida; order Cupressales; family Taxaceae; genus Torreya; species Torreya grandis. Next base: position 336,916 of record JARHVA010004490.1, read on the forward strand.
TTAAACTTGAATTATTCATCCCAAATCATATTTTAATTTAAAATTAAATAATTTTATCATATTTATAAGTGTCCTTATGACCCTTATGACCCTTAGACTTCTCTCTTCTCCTCTCTTTCTTAAGTTCTATAAGAACTAGCCATTTTGGCCACTGTAACTTATGTTCCACCTGAGTATGGTGAAGCCCTACTCATTTTAATACTATTTGATCAATAATAATACTGATTTTTACCTATTTATGACTATTAATAAGTTTTTTTTAATTTTATTATGAATATTTATTAGTGAAGACTATGGATTCCTTAGCATGTTGTCTTATTCTTTCACCCTATTTGTAGTTGGAAAGCTTTTTCTTGCAGGGCATGGGAAGCATTATAGGAAATGTCAAGGATTTAGTGAGTTATTATATTCACTATTTAAATTCAAGGCATCTTTTATAGTCCTCCTATATTTTCACGTTCATCCATAACCTCATAATGTAACATTGATGTGAGAAGATACAAATTGAAGGAGTGTATATTGGGTTAGTCCTTTATTCTCATGTGTAACATGTTTTTGGTTGGAAGTCATCATATTATTTGGTGTATCACCTCCCTTATAATATTTTTATTTTATTTATCTCTCTTCCTTCCCCCCCCCCGCTAGATTTTAGGTGTAGTTACAATCCAAAGTGGTACATGAAGGGAGCTAGCCCTATCTAGAGATTCACCTCATCCTTAGGCTACCCACAAGCCTAGAGGTGTTTCCATTGTGATACTTGGATGATGATATATTTTAAATTTCCACAAATCATGAAAATACAAGTTATAATAGTTTTTGGCATGCCCGGTGGGACTCTTGGTCGAAGAAGTTGAAAGATTTTTGGTGTTATCTTTCAACAATCAGCCTTTAAAAGCATCTATCCAAGCATCAATAGTGACTCCAAAGATATATTAGATGGTCAAGAAACCCAATTTATCCTTTTAATATTTTTGGTAAAATTTTAATTTATGTTCTTGATTTCAATGAATTATCATGTCTAACCTTGGTGTTGAGCATTATTTTACATAAGTTGGTGGGACATTTAAATCTTATGGCATTACCTATCAACAAGAACAAGTTCTTAATCATCCTTGGTGTGACTCTTACCAACATTTTCATTATTTTTATCATCCATATAACTAGCCTTGTCATGAGTTATATTAGTCCTAAAATCAACCTTCTCCATATCTTGCTCCTAGTCAACCTATCCACTTCTCAAGTCAATCCATTTCCACCTTCAAACAAAAACTTTTAGGATATGAGAGGTACATGTTGGATCTTTATAATTTATGGGGATGTGGTCAATAATTTCCTATTAATATTATTCATAAGGTGATAGATGCATTGGAGTTGGTCAAAAGAAAGTGGGTACCTATTGAGAGACCTAATTGGTAAAGGCTCACAAATGAGATGCTAGATGTGAGTGGTTTGGTTTCTTCCTTAGAGGATAGGATAAGATTTCATGAGGATCAACCTCACCAATTATATCAACCTTCATATCCACTTCCCCAAGTTTTATATAAATCATATTTGATCCCTACTCATGAACCCAATCAAACTTGCCAAAGTTATCCTTTTACAAATCAAGTGGGAGAGAGAGTTAAAAAGACTAGCCTTGTGTTCTAAGTAAACCTTGATAGGAAAATTGAGTTGGATAATAAGAAAATGTAGTAGTACATGTTATTAGTAAATTAAGTGGAGTCTAAACCCTCATTATTCTCTCCCATCCCATCCCCACCTCAAGAAAGGACTTCTAGATATGAGTTTTTAATTTGGAGACAAGGTGGAAAATCCAAGCCTAAGGAGATTCCAAGTTTCTTGAGTATTGAATTCACTCCTAAAAGTGCATCAAAACCTAAATAAAATACTATTAATCCAAATATCCTAAGCTATAAAAAGATAGTGGAGTCATGGGAAAGAAAGAGGAGAAACGTTTTGACAAAGAATGTGAAGTTGAGAATGAAGTTGATCCTTTACAAGCACCTACCACCCTTCCTCAAGAATAAACCTATTGTATTACATATGAGCCCTATTTTACTCATTATCCTAATTATTATTCCTATGATCTCCAATAAATACTTTTATAATAGAATCTATCCAAGAAAATTGAAGAGTTAGAGTCAAAGATGAGATTATTGAGTCAAGGTGTGATGGAAGGTTTAGATATAAAAGAAGATCCTATACGTAAATAGATCCCATATAGCCTCCCTAAAGATAATGATCAATCCCAATCAGATTTAAATGAAGTTATTTTCAAGATTAAGGAAGCAAACCAATTTTTTTTAGCCCAAGGTTTGCCTCCCCTTCCTCAAGAGCTTCCAAAAGAACCTCCTATATTTCACTCTCAATATGATTTTGAGTTCTATGTGCCACCTCCACCAACAATTTCATCTTGTCCTCACCCCATCACACTTTTTACTAATGGACATATGGTATGGGAACCTAAATAGGAGTGTTTTTTGACAAAAAAATAGAATTACTACTTGAAGAAAGTCTAGCTCTTTGGCAGCCTCATTAGACTAAGTCACATGAATTCAAGATACCTAATCTTAGAATAATAAAGAAACAGATTGAAGATATTGAATCCCTTGAATATAAAACTCATATTTTATAGGTTTATATGTAACTTGAGATCCCTCAATAGGTTATAAAAGCTAAAGAAGAGGTGGTCTCTTATTTTGAATCTTCAAATTGGCTTGATGAGGAAAAATGTTTTCCTTTTGCCAAGGGGGGAGAAATGGTCATTGATTCTTCTATCACTATGAAAGACATCATGGATGGGAAAGAAAAATCTCATAATAATAATTATGATGATTTTTTTATAGTCATTGGAGTAGGTTATACTCATCTTCAAGGAGGCTTTGATCTATTTAAAAATGGAGAAGGCAACCTTAACACTCAAGTAAGTATGCAAAAGAAAAACAACCTTTCAAATCTATCCTTTCAAGAAGCATATACATTTCATGATGATATGTTTGAATTGATCAATATGGGATATAATACTCTCAACTATCTGGGAGAAATACATCAGCTCTTGAAGGATGGAACAAGCTCCTATTGGACTTGTTGGGTGAATATTTTGTCAATCAGCTAACTGATGAGCAAAATAGGTCTCTTCAACCATAGCAAGGGAGATTGGTCAGCCAAATGTGCAAGTTTACTACATCAAAAGGGGAAAAATCTCTCCTCTCATCAAGGGGAGGTTCTCTATAAATATGAGGAGCTATATACTAAATAAATATGTAGAAAATAACACACAGGGGTAGGACAACACCATCCATCTCTTTTTTTTAGAGATGATGTTCACAGATAGAGGAGAAAACTTGGTGATAATACTGAAGGCACTTCTCTTCTTTTAGAAGTGATCTTGTAGGAAATAGTAGGAGTTCTTTCAGGTAAGTAACAAGTAACTAGTAATAGGGGGTGTAGTAACCAACAGATTGAGATGTAGCACAAAGTCTCCAACTGAACTGCCCAAGAGTGAAATACAAAGGACAATGAGGGCACAAGGTCATCCCAAGGTCCTTTACATAGAAATAGAAAATAGACAAACACACTAAAGGAAATTGTGGCAGCACAAAGTCTCCCACAATTGGCTTCAGGACACCTTCCTGATTACTTCCACTAGTTCTACTTATTTCCTTAAAATTAACAAGAACACATTCAAGAAATAGACATAAAAAGAATCCCATAAATGATACAAGATATAACAATACAATGTCTGAAATTAACTTGCTTTCTCATTCAAACAAAGAAATATGGTCAACAATCTGAGCTCAAAGTCTCAATAATTGCCTTTTAATTTTGGTATAGTTTTTCTTCTATAATGGAGAGATCTCCTCTGCATAATACCAGAGATTACAATATATAGGTTCCCCCTAGAAAGGTTTGGTTCTTTCCATGAAACAACCCATGCTACGATCAATGCCTCCAATGCATTTTTAGTCTTATTGAGAGACCATGCTTGGAACAGTGTATTCACCTTAACTATGGCATGCTAATTCATTTCATATGTCTCCTCCTTAATAGGGGTTGTCTAGTCCTTTTCCTGATGTCTATGTAACTGTCCATTTTGCCTTTACTTCATGGAAGAAAAATAGGCCGCGTCCTTGGTTTGGTGTGCTCAAATGACTACTTGGTGAACTATTTAACCTAATGAAAATAACTCCCTTGTAGATATTTTTGATATTTTTGTATTTTTCTTCTCTTACTTGTAGCAATTTGGGCTCTCAGGCTCTCTTTTCAGCTAGTCACTTAGTTAATTTTTCAAATTCTACACCATATTCAAATATTAATGGATATTCCATTACATTAAATTTGACGTCAGTGGAGAAATCAATGGTCATTGTCTATTTGAACCAAATTGAACCATGAACCCTTGAACCTGTAAAATTTCATCTATTCATTGGTTTAATAGTTTAGGTGATCTTTGCTCTCTGGTTAAACCATCACTTTATTTGAACTTGCCTTTAGAATCATTTGTTTGTTGCTTCTTTCTTTGCTTGAGGCTGTCTTTGAACCGTTGAACTTGTGAACCATTGAACTTTGAACTCTTTTGGTTTAAGGTTTAATTGGTTCATTGGTTCATTCTCTACTTTGGTTTAATCACTGCTTCCTTGATCTTTCTAAGTCTCTTTGAGGCCTTGAAAATCCTTCACTTTGTGTCCTTAGAACACCCTGAAGGGAAGGTGTCCCTTCAGGCTTTGAGAAAGGTCCTTTTTGTTGGTGTCAAGAGCCCCCCCCATGAGGGTACATACCCTTCAGGGTCCATTAGGTGGCCTTTGGGATTTAATTCCTTTGGGTAACCTTCATCAGTTCTTTTCATTTGGATAAAATGTCTAAAGGAATTCCTTTAGACAATTTGTCTAAAGGAAATCTTCCTTGGCTTCTTCCATTTTCTTTCAGGTTTTTCCTTTTGGGCTTTTCCTTTGGACAAAAGTTTGAAGGAATTCTTTTAGACTTTTTGTCTAAAATAATTTGCCTTTACCTTATCTACTTTTCCCAGGAAAATCTTCCCAAAGGAATTCTTACGATTCCTTCACTTAGTAATTTCCTCAGATAAAAAGTCCAAAGGAGATATTCCTTTTTTAGCCTTCTCTTTATTCTTTGAACCAATTTTCCCTACCCTCCACAAGGGTACTTGCCTTTAGTTCATTGCCCTCCACAAGACCACTTTTCCTTCATCTTTAGGACAGTCCCTTGAGCCAACCATTTAAACTGACTGATTGAACCAACTTTGGTTCAACAGTTCAATGGTTCAATCTTGTTTGAATACTTCTTTTTATCTAAGTCTTTTGACCACTTAAACCAATTGTGCATTGAAACTGTTGAACTGTTGAATATGTTGAACCTTTAAACCAAAATGGTTCAAGGTTCAATGATTCAATGGTTCAATCCTTCTTCCTTTTGCCAAGTGTTTTGAAGCTGTTGAACCTTGAAGCAGTTAAACTTGATGAACTTTTGACAAAGCGCTTAACTCTTTAATTTTTCTAACTACGTTGAACCTTTGATTCCATTGAACCTGTGAACCAAAATGGTTTAAGGTTCAATAGTTCAATGGTTCAATCCTTCCTTTGAAGCTTGCTAATGAACATTTATGGTTGAACCAAGGCATTGAACCAATCTTGAATTTGTCAGGCACCTAGAACCACAAACCTAACTCTGATACCAATTGTCAGGCACCTAGAACATAAATGCTCTAATACCACTTATCAAGATCTTGCTCCTTAATAAGAGCACAATATGATTACCTTGTATAAGCAACTAATCATGGAATTAAACCAAAATTAACTAGTAACTAGAATGCACAAATAGCACAAAATATGAGAGACAATACACAATCTTATATTAATACTCATGCCAGAAGGAAATACAATGAAGATGCCACAATCTTCCACACCTCTTAGATGTATAGATCTCTTTCCCTCAAGAGTTCACTCTCCTACCAAAAATGGTCCCAATGCATAACTCAAACACAGAGTTGGTGTTCACCTCCAACCAATCAGTAATAACCCTGCCAGTACCAAGCACTCAAAAGTACTTCAAGTAGATGTCACATGAACTTGCAACAACCTGTAACTCAAATGATCTTACTTACCATGTAAAACTTCCTCTTTGATCTTGCTGCCACCTGTAGATCACCCTATTCTTACAATTGGAAGGATCTCTTCCTTGCCTTCCTTGATTACAATACATGCCAATGAGTCTATAAATAGATCCCATACTAAACAATAACTTAGACTTCTAATTTACAATAATTAGACACACAGCTCAAGACTCAAAATAGTCTTTACATGTAAACAACCAGTTCAACAAACTAACTGTTCATGCAATGAGTAGTTTTGGAACTGCACAGGTGACCAACATCGGTCCCTATCTGACTGGAGATGACTGACATCGACTGACTCCTGTCGATGTCAGTTTCCCTTCTGTTCACCCCTGACTGACATTAATTTCACTGCCAATGCCGGTATCCCTAGAACTCAACCACCTCCTCCATGTTTGCAAATAGTGAAGCTTTTAGCTCCACAACCTAACAATCTCCCACTTAGAGATAAATAGCTACACCTGTACCTATACCTATACATCATCTAGTTTGTTTCCTTGGCTTTGTATCCCTCTTCAATATCACCCTTGAAGACCAACCACCACAAATCTTGTGGTGCACCTCCTATCATCTAAATCACCTACCACATCTACATTTACAAACCCATGTAGAGAAGAACTTAACCCTGCATAGCATGTGCACCTACTGCTGGGCCCTCTTAGATACCTGAGAATCCACTAAACTACCCTCCAGTGCTTCTTTCCTAGATTGGCTCCAAACTTGCTGACAACTGCCACTACTTGGGAAATCTCAAGTGTAGTACACATGTACTCAACCTCATCATGTGAATCAAGACACTATTCATAGAATTGTCCAACCATCGGTGTGCTAACCAGTTTCACACAATCATCTGGAGACAAAATTAAACTATGACCTTCCATGTCTCAAGAACACACTCATGCCAAAGAATCTTATTACTCCTAGATTCCTCATGACACACCTCTGAACTAACTTTACCTTTAGTTTAGTAACTCCCTGTATGTGTAACACTACAACAAGCACACAATACAATAACAAGATGATGTAGCTAATATTATCCAACCTGGTAAAGAGAAACACAATGGTCAAACCTCCATTGTCATGTAGCTTACTCAAGACCATATACCCTAGCCTTCTATCTCACGTGTCCATTCCCACTCTTCTTTATCCTAAAAATCCATTCATCTCTCAGTGCTTTCTTCTAGCTGGCAACTCTACCAAAAACTCCCATTTGGTTCTTCTCCAAGGAATCACATCCTTCATCCATGCCAAGCTCCCACTGTTTCCTAGATCTACCTGCTCTGCTTCTTTAATAACTTCTTGGTTCTTTACCATCAGTGAGCAACAAGTAGTGTAAAGAAGGGAAATGACAAATTTGAGGCTTACTTACCCTTTAAGTCCTCCATATGGGCTCTGAGACTCCTTAATAGCTTGCTGTCTACCCAAAATTTATCTCAGTGATTGATGCCGATCACATCTTAGTCTACACCCAACCGACGTCGATTCCATGTGATTGCCTCATCACCGATGTCAGTTCTCCCTAACCAATACTGGTGTTTATTTGTCCAGAGTCACCGATGTCGAGCTAAAGATAGCTGATGTCGGTCCTTGTCTGGATGCTGATGCTAGTTTTCTAACCGATGTCGGTCTCTATGTTTTACTTATGAGCGATGACTTCTACCCACGAGCTCTTTTTGGATCAAAACCTTGTCCATATCAACCTTGCTCTGCTTAGAATTATTCAGCCCCTTACACTTATCTCTATCCGTCATCTTCTCCTTGAAAACCAAGACTTTCTTATTCTTGTCACAAACATTAGATTCCTCAAGAAACATCACTTTCTTCCTTTGCTTAAAAAAATCTTGATCCATGATTTTCAAATTCGAAAGCATACCCTTTGACTCAAGAACACGCATCCCCTTCTTATTCATGTGACCAAGCCTATTAAGCCACATCTTTAAATCTACAACTGAAGTAGATAAACCAAAAGGAGAATCAGTAATACAAGTAGATAGATAAAGCGTACCTACTTTCTTACCTCTTTCTACAACAAGTGCACCCTTGGAAACTTTCCAAGAGTCCACTGTGAGAGTTACTGTGCAACCCTCATCACCCAACTTTCCAAAAAAAATCAAATTCCACTTCAGGACTGGGATATGCATGACCTCCTTCAACACCCATGTGTTGCTCGTCTGTAATTTCAGCTTCACTTTCCCTTTACCAACCATTTGACAAGGCTTACCATCCCCTAAATAAATTTATCCAAAGTCTCCCTGGACATATTCATGAAAAAATTCCCTATTTGGGGATGCATTGAAAGAGGCACCAGAATCTAAAACCCAAGATTCTACTTTATCTAAAGAACATACCAAAGCATCTTGTGCAACAATACCTGTAACAATACATGCAACATCTGCTTCTTCATGTCCTTCATGCTGATCTTCAACCAACCAACAATCTCTCTTTCTATGCCCTTGCTTTCCACATTTCCAGTAGGTTATCTGCCATACCTTGACCTAGATCTCCTGCCTATCTTTGACCTTGACCTCCCATGCTCAATCTTCTCTCTTTGCCTTCCCCTGCTTTCAACACTCAAAGCATTCCCTGATGATTCACCTATGCTTTTCCTATGAATTTCTTTATTCAAGATTACACTCACAACATCATCCACTTTTAAGATTTTTGAAGTAAACATAGTATTACTAACTACCATTACCAAACTCTCCCAACTTTTAGGTAATGAGCATAAGATTAAGAGAGCCTTAATTTCATCATCAAAAATAATATTGACTGAATTTAACTAGTTTACCAAACCATGGAAATCACTAAGATGACTATGAATAGATCCACCTTCCAACATTTGCAAATTAAATAATTGCTTCATAAGAAATACCTTATTCAAAGCTAAAGGTTTTTCATATAAATTTGCCAAAGATTCCATCAACTCTACCGTTGTCTTAGCCTGAGATAAGTTGGAAATCACAGATGATGCAAGGCTCAACCTTATAGATCCCAGAGCCTTCTGATCAAGAACCTTCCATTCTTCATCCTTCATATCCACGGGCTTGCATGCAAACCCACCCAATGGTAAGTACAAATCTTTTTGATATAGATAATCTTCTATCTGTATCCTCCATAATTGATAGTTCTTGCCATTAAACTTCTCCATTCGTAGCTTACTTTCTTCTACCATTGCTATACTCCCACTCAAATAGAAACCCCTGTGAGTGACCTGTAATCAACAAACACTAACCAGATCTGATACAACCTATTAGTAACCCAACCAAAAGCTCTAATACCAATTATCAGGCACCTAAAACCACAAACCTAGCTCTGATACCAATTGTAAGGTACCTAGAACATAAATGCTCTGATACCACTTGTCAGGATCTTGCTCCTTAATAAGAGCACAATATGATTACCTTGTATAAGCAACTAATCATAGCATTAAACCAGAATTAACTAGTAACTAGAATGTACAAATAACACAGAATATGAGAGACAATACACAATCTTGTATTAATACTCATGCCAGAAGGAAATATAATGAAGATGCTACAATCTTCCACACCTCTCAGATGTACAGATCTCTTTCCCTCAAGAGTTCACTCTCTTACCAAAAATGGTCCCAACACACAACTCAAACATAGAGTTGGTGTTCACCTCCAACCAGTTAGTAATAACTCTGCTAGTACCAACCACTCAAAAGTACTTCAAGTAGATCTCCCATAAACTTGCAACAACTTGAAACTCAAATGATCTTACTTACCATGTAGAACTTCCTCCTTGATCTTGCTGCCACCTGCAGATCACCCTGTTCTTACAATTGGAAGGATCTCTTCCTTACCTTCCTTGATTACAATACATGGCAATGAGTTTATAAATAGATCCCATACTAAAAAATAAATTAGACTTCTAATTTACAATAATTAGACACACAGCTCAAGACTCGAAATAGTCTTTACATGCAAACAACTGGTTCAACAAACTAACTATTCATGCAACGAGCAGTTCTGGAACCACACATGTGATCGATGTCAGTCCCTGTCTAACTAGAGATGACTGATGTTAGTTGACTCCTATCGATGTCAGTTGCCCTTCCATTCACCCCTAACTGATGTCAGTTTCATTGCCGATGCTGGTATCCCTGAACTCATCAACCTCCTCCATGTTTGCAAACAGTGAAGATTTTAGCTCCATAACCTAACAAAATTTGGTTAAGTGTTATAAACTTGCTCCTTTTAGAGAGATAACCTATTAAAGCCATTAAAACCATTGAACCTATTGAACCTTGCTAATTTCAAGCCTACATAGTCCATAGTTTTAAGCCTGTAGAGTCTATAGTTTCAAGCTTGCATAGTCTGTAGTTTCAAGCCTATAGAGTCCATAGTAATCTAAAAAATCTTGAATACTCAAAACAAAATTTGAAAAGAGAAGAGATGATTTTGGTTTGTTAAACCAAAATAGTTCATATGTTGTCCCAAAATGAGTGACATATTTTGGGAACAATAGCTGGCTCTAGTTGGGGAACTTCCTTCAGTTGAAAACTTGGAATAGCCGAGGGGAGTAGAAACTAGAATCTCTAGTGCCTTGAAGTATGCCATTGGGATATGGATTCATGCTGCCCAAAAAGAAAGGTGCTAAAAAATGAAAATGAACAACACAAAATATAACTAAAGACTACAAATATACATATGTACAGGTGAACTTATTTGATACTTCAAGAATTGAAGTACTTCAGATGCTACCCATTATGAGGTAGAGAGAAGGGTGTGCCATCTTGATATTTCAATAGGAAACTATTTTCACCATTGAGCTAATGGATAGTAAATGGGCCTCACCAAAGGGAATCAAATTTCCCATGCATCCTCTTTGGTTTTCTTCTCTTGTCCCACAATAGTACTTGATCTCCAATCTAGAAATCATGGTCTTTTGCTTTCTGGTCAAAGATCTTCTTCACCAAACTTTGATGAGTAGCAATTCAGTCCACTACCATAGTTTGCTACTCATCTAGCTCAGTCAAGAACATGATACTCTTATCAATGGAGCTTTCATATGTTTGATCCTCAACTGCCTTAGCCAACTTCAATGCTGGCAATTCTAGGGTGATTGGTATTTCAACATTGAGCCCATAAAGAAGTTAGAAAGGTGACATACCAATTGCCCTCTTGGGTATGATTTTGTCTGCCCATAAAGCATCAACCAATGCTTTATGCCATGTTCATTGGTTGTCATCCACCAGCTTCTTGATGATGGTCACTAGGTTCTTATTGCTTGATTCAGCTTGGCCATTCCCTTGTGGAAAGTAATCAGAAGAGTGAGAGAGGGTAATCCCATAGTAAAAGTAAAATTGAGTAATCTCTTGGGAAGAGAAATAAGCTACATTGTCTATGACAATCTTGATTGGGACCCCAAACCTGGAAATGATGTTCTCCTTGAGGAAATTGCACACTACTTCTAAAGTAACATGCTTGGTTGGAATAGCTTCCACCCACTTGGTGAAGTAATATATGGCTATGAGGACATAATCATGTCCAGCACTTGTAGATGGGTTTACAACACCAATGAAATTGATTCCCCGTTGCTAAAATGGCTCTTCTATTATAACTGGCTTGAGAGGCAGGGCGGCTAGCTTTGGTCTTCTAATGAACTATTGGCATAGTTCACATTTTCTTACTCATTTGTAGGTGTCTTGGAATAGAGTAGTCCAGTAATACATGGCTCATAGAATCTTATGGGCAGTTACACGAGTAGAAAAATGTCCTCCACAGGTTAGATTATGGAAGGCTCTCAAAAGTTGATTATGTTATTCTTTGTCCATGCAACGAAGGAACACTCCATCAAGGCTCCTCTTATACAAGCCATTGTCCCAGAGGACAAAATTGGTAACTTTTAGCTTGATAGTCATCCTTTATTTATGAGATAGGTGAGTAAGACACTCACCATAAGTAAGGAAATGAGCAATATTTGAATACCATTCATTTTTGGTGGAGATAAAGAGGACTGTTGGCATGTCTTCTACTTCTTTTTCTTCATGCTCTACTTCCTCTAGTCTATTGTTAGCAATCAATTAGCATAGGCATTTTCCCTGCACCAGCTTCATTGGTTTTATGACTAGATCGAACTCCTAGATTTTAGCAATCCAATTCCCTCTTTTGGTTCTAAACTCCTGCTGAGTTAGTATGGATTTGACTATGGTGTCAGGAACCAAGGTAGTAGTGTGTGAATTTAGGATGTAAAAGTAGAAATGTTTTACTACCTTTACCACTACATAGGCATGCTTCTCCAGGTTTGAGTACTTTAGCTCATGAGCTTTGAGAGGACAACTCATAAAAGATATGGGAGATTCCATACCTTCTTCATTCTGTTGAACTAGAATTACTGAAAGTGTGTGCTTGGAAGCATAACTATATATAGTGAAATCCTTGTTATAGTCTGGACAAACCAAAATTGGGGTGTGGGCAATAGCAGTCTTGATATCTTCGAATGCTGACTTGCCTTCTTCAATCCACCAAAAAGCAACTTTGCCCTTCATCATGTTCATAATGTGGTGATTATTCTTAGCAAACTCTTGGATGAACCTCTATAAAAAATTCACCTTTCTAAAGAAAGAGTGAACTATAGTCTTACTTGTAGGCAGGGTAAGCTCCTGGATGGACTTGACTCTTTTTGAGTCAATTTTTATGCCTTCTCTAGACACAATGTGGCTAAGAAGTTTCCCTTCTATTAATCTAAAAATATATTTCTTGGGATTCAAAGAAATGCCATTCTGGCAGTAACATTCCAGCACTTGTTGCAAGTGGCGTATATGATCTGGGCGATGATTAGAAAAGATGGTCAAGTCATCAAGATATACTACAATGAACTTACCCATTTCATCTTTGAAAGCAAGGTCCATTTCCCTCTTAAAAGTGGTGCTAGCATTTATCAAGACAAATGGCATTCTCTAATAGGCAAAGGTGCCCCAAGGTGTGGTGAAGGCAGTCTTATGCTGGTCTGCTTCACCAACTTCAACTTGATTGTACCATGAGAAGATGACTAGCATTGATAACATTTTTGAACTAGTGACTATGTGAAGCACTTAATCCATGATAGGCATAGGATAGTTATCCTTTAAGGATGATTGATTCAAATTCTTGAAATCCACATAAAGGTGAATTTTGCCATTCTTCTTCCTCACAGGGGCTATGTTTGCAATCCATGTGGAATGATGGATTGGGAAAATAATCTTAGCATTCAACATTTTTTGTATTTCAGATAGAATAATACCTGATATTTTTGTATTATACTACCTAGATTTTTGCTTGTAAGGTACTAAATCACTCTTGAGAGGAATGTCATGGCAAATTTCACTAGGCTGAGCAACTTCAAATCATCATAGGAGTATGCTAGGACATCCATGTACTGATGGAGTAGAAAAATTAACTTAAATCTCTCCTCAAGTGTGTAGCATTTTCTAATGTTCACCATCTTGGGATCTTCTTCGATACCCAAATTTACTTGATCAAACTCCTGGGAGGAGCTTGAATTTGTCTACTATTGTTTGATGAATCTATCATGCTTGTCAAATAACTTCTCAAGGGAAACTAGGGCTTTTAGGATTTTATTCCCTTTAATTGTGGGAACTCTTCACCTACGTCTGTACTTGATTTAAGAACTGGTTCAAGCTTCTGAGGCTCACTACCTTCATAATGAAGCTATTCAGAGTTGTCTTTTTGCTCTACGAAGGCAATGATTTGGTTGTCATTGTTAAACACCTACCAATGACTGGCATTATTAGGCACACTTGGTTGAAAGACTAGTTCAATAGTGTACCTATCTCCTTTAAATTCTAGGTGAGGAATCAAGAGACTTTTGAAATCGCTAATACATTAGCTCTGTCATTGAATTCCTTGGGTATGGTAGAGATGTTGAAAGCATCAAAGCTTTCAATTTGATCCTAGACTAAATTATGGTAGTGGCACAATATTTCATTTTTGGTTTGATACAAGTTTTTCACTTGAAAAACCACTAGTTTAGCACCTCCTTTGGCATGAAGGAGTTTGATGCCTTTGTCTCGAGCAGCTCTCAACCCAAGCAATAGAGATTCATACTCAGCTATGTTATTGGTGTTACTAAACTATAACTTGTATGAAGAAGGAAATATATCTCTTTGAGGAGATATCAATACAATCTTAGCTCCTGAATTGGTAGAGGAGCAACTGCCATCAAATTATAGAATCCATACCTCATCAGACACTAATTTCTCTTTGGATTCTTCTTCATTTGGAGGAGAGGATTCCTTTACACTTATACTACACTTTAACCTCTTGTCTTCTGTTGTTCCATCTGAAATAATTTTTAAACTATCATTTTCAGAAGTTTGTTAGCTGAAACATGAACATCCTCTATGGTTAAGAAATAATTACCCATGCCTGAAGACTCAAATAAAATTTGAGCTTCAGGCACTGATGTTTGAGTAACCACGTATTTTTCTTCCTTTTCAAAGAGTAGCCTCTTCATGATGCCTTTGACAAGGATCTTGGCCTTAGACAAGTCCATGCTCAACTCACCACCAACATCCTTGTAAAAGTTTCACCCAAGAATGATGTCGTATGAAGTTGGGACGTCAGCCATTAAGATAGTCATCTTGATTCTCTTATCTAAGAATGTTGCAAATGTAAATTAGGCATCCTTGATTTGTCCCAGTAGTGGTACTTATTTGTTTTCCATGGAGAAACATCTCCTAAATGTCTTAGTCAGTGTGAGACTAAGGGATTTTGCCACTTTGGCAGGCATGACATTGTTTGAAGATCCAAAATCAATGATGCAATTGCTCAGTTTGTGACTATTTATCAATAGGGAAACATAGAAAGGCTATATTTTCCCAAGGGTAGAAGGAGGAGTAATGACCAGATTATTTGAGATGGACATGTTCCTTGGGGGATCATGAGTTACCTTCTTATCATCTTGTCTCTTAGGGATGTTTTGGTTCTTTACACATTGAACCAACTTGTCCAACTGATTAGGGTTGGATTACAGGAATTCAAATTTAGACATTTGAATTTTGGTTTTCTTTATATGGTCAATTATGTCAAATGTTTGAAGTGAGTTAGGAATAGAGAATGGGAGTTCATCCTTTTGGTTTTTGGAAAGGGGAGGACTAGCCTATGAATTTAAAGTAGAAGGTGTAGGGATGTTTGATTGACTTACCTTTTTTTCAATCACTAGGTCCTTTGGCTAGAAAGGAAGAGTGGTTCCCCACTTGAACATTGAAATTGTAGGCTAAGCTTGCTCCTCTATCTTCTCTTTATCAGCTATTGGGCTAACTGGTTCTTAGATCAAGTGAATACAACATATGATCTTTCATTTGTTTTCCTTTCACTTTTGCGTTCATCTTGGTAATTTAGGAAACCAATGTTAGAGTTGCCAACTAATTCTTCTTCTCCTTTTATGAAGAGATTAGCATCATCTTCTAGGTTTAATTTAGGCTAGAAGGAGAAATCTGATTCTACTTCAAGATATCCAACTACTAAATTGGTTAGAGGTGCTTCAATGGCAAGGTTATTCCTCTAAGGGGGAAGGAGATGATTTACTTACCCTTGATTCCTGGTAGCATTGCCTTGGTATGACTGATTAGGAAATGTCCTCCTTGGTACATCTTTGTATGAAGGAGTAGATGACATTCCTTACACCATTTGCTTTCTAAGAGATAGCAATTCATTTGCCAGCTTCGTACATTGGATCAGTAGTGGTTATAGGTGAGTATTTAGAAGATGAAAAAGATTTACCTCTGTTAGGATCTCTCATTATCTTTCCTACCAAGATAAGGTCATCTTCCACCTCAGTAGCCAAGTCTTGAGTAGTATCAAGGTCTATGTGGCCAACACGTCTTAGCAGAAAACTCACTTCAAGTAGCTATGAGTTAATGAAGAAACATTTGAGGTTTTTAGGCATTGGTTGAGCAATTGCAAGAATTTTGTTCCTCAGATTGTCAAACTTGGCTATGAAATCCCTCATAGGCTCATGAGGCTCCTTCTTCATCTATGTGAGCTAGGCTAGCAAGGCATGTGCATCTTTTTTAGGCTTGAACCTAGCTTCAAATTTAGCTTTAAGAGTGTCTCAAGTAGTCATTGATCAAGCTTACAGATGGTAAAACCAGTCTGTAGCAGTGCCTTGTAGTGTTTCCACGAATAACCTAACTATAATGTCTTCATATTCCATTCCTATCACACACAGGATATGCTAAAGGCAACAATATGTTCATCAGGATGAACTTTCCCATCACCAAAGAATTTGGGAAAATTCTTCCTTGAACTACGTGGAAGTTCATGTAGAGGTGGAGTAAGATTAAGTGGACCAAAAGAGTTACCCCAGGGGCCTTGAGCCACCATGATTAGATTATGTCAAAGGGGGATAATAAATATAGGTGGAGTATGTATAGGTAAAGCTCTTCTAACAATAGAAAAGGAAGCTCTACCTTGTGTTGATGACCTGGTATGGGTAGGAGGAACACTCTTGGATCATTAAACTTGAAGTTGTGAAGAAAACAAATCAAAATTTCCTTGCTATAGCAACTCAAAAATTGGGTCAACAACACCTTCAACTCTCTAGCTTCTTGTATAATGTGGAGTTTCTAGATTGTAGAATAAAAATGGAAAAGAACTAGTCCTACTTCAGCTTGAAGCTTGAGGCTTCAAACTGCTTGTTCTTTCCTCAGCAGAGTCACCAAAAAGTTGTTGGGTGAATATTTTGTCAATTAGCTAATTGATGAGCAAAATATGTCTCTTCAACGATAGCAAGGGAAGGGGACAAATCTCTCCTCTCATCAAGGGTAGGTTCCCTATAAATATGAGGAGCTATATACTATATAAATATGCAGAAAATAACACTCAGGCATAGGACAACACCATCCATCTCTCTTTTTTTAGAGATGATGTTCATAAATAGAGGAGAAAACCTAGTGAAAATACTGAAGGCACTTCTATTCTTTTGTAAGTGATCTTTTAGGAAACAATAGGAGTTCTTTCAGGTGAGTAAGTAGTAACTAGTAACAGGGGGCATAATAACCAGTAGACTGAGATGTAGCACAAAGTCTCCAACTCAACTACCCAAGAGTGAAATATGAAGGATAATGAAGGCACAAGGTCATCCCAAGGTCCTTTACATAGAACAAGAAATAGAAAAACAAACTAAAGTCAATTGTGGTATCACAAAGTCTCCCACAGTTGGCTTCAGGACACCTTCCTGATTACTTCCACTAGTTCTACTTATTTCCTTCAAATGAACAAGAACACATTCAAGAAATAGACATAATAGTAATCCCATAAATGATATAAGCTATAACAACACAAATTCTGAAAGTAACCTACTTTCTCATTCAAACAAAGAAGTATGATCAACAATCTGAGCTCAAAGTCTCAGTAATCACCTTTTAATTTTGGCAGAGTTTTGCTTCTATACTGGAGAGATATCCTCTATATAAGACTAGAGATTACAATATATAGCTGCCCCTAGAAAGGTTTGGCACTTCTTTCCATGAAACAACACATGTTGCAGTCAATGCCTTCAAAGCATTTTTAGTCCTATCGAGAGACCATGCTTGGAATAGTGTATTCACCTTAACTATGGCATGCTAATTCATTTCATATGTCTCCTCCCTAATAGGGGTTGTCTGGTCCTTTTCCTAATGTCTATGCAGTTGTCCATTTTACCTTTACTTCATGGAAGAAAAATAGGCCATGTCCTTAGTTTGGCATGCTCAGATGACTACTTGGTGAATTATTTCACCTACTAGAAATAACTCCCTTGTATATATTTCTGATCTTTTTGTATTGTTCTTCTCTTCCCTGTAGCAATTTGGGCTCTTAGGCTCTCTTTTTAGTTGATCACTTGGTTAATTTTTCAAATTCTATGCCATATTCAAATATTAACAGATATTCCATTAAATTAAATTTGACATCAATGGGGACATCAATAGTCACTGTCTATTTGAACTAGATTGAACCATGAACCTTTGAACCTGTGAAAGTTCATCAATTCATTGGTTCAATGGTTTAGGTGATCTTTGCTCTCTGGTTGAACCATTACTTTCTTTGAAATTGCCTTTGGAATCATCTGTTTGCTACTTCTTTCTTTGCTTGAGGCTGTCTTTGAACCATTGAACCTGTGAACCATTAAACTTTGAACTCTTTTGGTTCAAGGTTTAATCAGTTCATTGGTTCATTATCTACTTTGGTTCAATCGCTACTTCCTTTATCTTTCTAAGTCTCTTTGAGGCCTTGAAAATCTTTCACTTTGTGTCCTTGGAATGCCCTGAAGGGAAGGTGTCCCTTTGGGCTTTGATAAAGGTCCTTTTTATTGGTGCTAAGAGCCCCCCCGCAAGCGCACATACCCTTCAGGGTCCTTCGAGTGGCCTTCGGGCTTTAATTCCTTCAGGCAGGCTTTGTCGGTTCTTTTCCTTCAGACAAAATGTCTAAAGGAATTCCTTCAGACAATTTTTCTGAAGGAAATCTTCCTTGGCTTTTTTTGTTTTCTTTTAGGTTTTTTCTTTCAGGCTTTTCCTTCAGACAAAAGTCTGAAGGAATTCTTTCAGACTTTTTGTCTGAAAGAATTTGCCTTTGCCTTATCTACTTTTTTGAGGAAAATCTTTTCAAAGGAATTCTTATGATTCCTTCACTTAGTAATTTCCTTAGACAAAAAGTCTAAAAGAAATCTTCCTTTTTTGGCCTTCTCTTTATTCTTTAAACCAATGTTCCCTACCCTTCGCAAGGGCACTTGCCTTTAGTTCATTGCCCTCCACAAGGGCACTTGTTCCTTCATCTTTAGGGCAACCTTTGAACCAACCATTTGAACTGACTAATTGAGCCAACTTTGGTTCAATGGTTCAATGGTTCAATCTTGTTTGAAGCCTTTTTTTGGTTTAAGTCTTTTGACCACTTGAGCCAATCGTGCATTAAACCTATTGAACCATTGAACCCATTGAACCTTTGAACTAAAATGATTCAAGGTTCAATGGTTCAATGGTTCAATCCTTCTTCTTTTCTCCAAGTGTTTTGAAGCTATTGAACCTTGAAGCAGTTGAACTTGATGAACTTTTGACAAAGTGCTTAACTCTTTAAGTTTGCCAACTACATTGAACCTTTGAACCCGTTGAACATGTGAACCGAAATGGTTCAAGGTTCAATAGTTCAATGGTTCAATCCTTCCTCTGAAGCTTGCTGATGAACATTTATGGTTGAACCAAGGCATTGAACCAATCTTGAATTTGGTTAAGTGCTATAAACTTGCTCCTTTGAGAGAGATCACCTGTTGAAGCCATTAAACCCATTAAACCTATTGAACCTTGCTAATGTCAAGCCTATAGAGTCCATAGTTTCAAGCCTATAGATTTTGTAGTTTTAAGCCTGTAGAGTCCATAATTTCAAGCCTGTATAGTCCATAGTAATTTGAAAAAGCTTGAATAATGGAGAATTCAAATACTCAGATCAAATTTTGAAAAGGGAAGAGAGGATTTTGGTTTGTTGAACCAAAATAGTTCATATGTTGTCCCAAAATGAGTGACAGATTTTGGGAACAATAGGACTCAATCTTCTAAAGAACATGAAACTATTCCTCTTAAAGCCATGTCTAATAAGGAGATACAAATTGACCATGAAATGAAGAGTGGGAATTAGTATTAAGTATGTGAATATGTTCAAAAGAGGAATATATCTACATTGGAGACTTATTTTAAGATGATATACTTAATATTAGGTCAAGTGAAGTGCTAAGGAATAGGCCTGATCTACAAAGCATCCAATTCAATGAGAAACATGCTTGACACTATAATCCATCTCATCAAGAGGATGATTCAAGAAAATTTCCTTTTGATCCTAGAAAGGAGGTATGCTTAGTTCTTAATTGTGCATATTAGTTTGTTTTTTATTCCCCTAAGTGCCTTGAGCACATGTGTGTGTGTGTGTGTGTGTGTGTGTGTGTGTGTGTGTGTGTGTGTGTGTGTGTGTGTGTGTGTGTGTGTGTGTGTGTCTTGTTAGTTTATTGTGTTGTTTTATGTGTCATTGCTTTGTGTGGTTGAGGTGATAAAGTGGTATTTTATTAATCAAAGCCTATGGTTAAATTATTTTTGTTTGTCTCAAAATTAATATCACTCCCTAAGCCCAATGGATTGATAAGGTTACTAGTCTAGTTAGTGTAGCAGGCATACTACCCCCATGAGTCACCAATTTGTTGACCAAATTTGTCTTTTAGGTCAAATTAGGGAACCCCTAGGTAAAAAATTGATTTTAGGTGTTTTATGGGTCTAATAAATATGTCACAAGGTGATTTATAGGTTAATTAATGTCATTTAATGTGATACTAGCCTTGGTCCTTAGTCATTTTACTCATTTTGGGTCATTTTGAGGTCAAAAAGATGAATTTAATGACTTATATGGATTTATTGGGAATTGTGAATATTAAAAAAGATTATTTCACATGAAATGTGTCCTAAAAGGTCTTAATCAACTATCAAAACTAAAAAGTGGTAGGTTTTTTAGAGGAAAGGGTAGTTTTCTTGGGAAAAAGGTGGGTTTGGTACTTGTACGGCCCATGGGGAAGTGTGTCACATGGAAGAGGATCATGTAATGTATATTAAGATTCCCTAAGCTTATTTGCACTTTTAAAATTCTTTGAAAGTGCCATTTTTGGCCCAAAACTATTTTGTTCCTTTTTCACCCTTTTTGGTAAGCAAAACCATTCTTCAGGTTTGTACTTGGTACAGTTAGTAGGGGAATTTTTAGATGAAATGAATTAGGGAGGTGAAATTAAAATTATATAAATTAATTTAAATTAAAATATTTTGAATAATTGTGGCTTATGATTTATGAACCATCCTCATGAAACTGACTATATTGTTTTGTCTGCTTTTTTGTGCACCCTATAGGTTTTGCTTTGGTTTGGGAATTTAAATATAATATAGTTGGTTATATTTTTTATATATTATTTTTTATTCATCATAATATTCTCTCCATACTTGGTTTCAAGTTTTATTATGTTTGGATGAGTCAAGTAGCTTAAACTTTCAAAAGGATACACCTTTCTATGTTACGGGCAATTTGAACCATTTTCAAGAACTTCAGTCTTGTTCATGGATTCATAGCATTGTGATACGTATTTAACCATGTATTTAATTTATTATTTTTACCATAATATTTAAATCTCATTCTCTAAGGAAAATTCTCCATGAAATTTCAATCATGTGTAACTTACCAATCATGCAACCATTAATGAATGTGTACAGATGCCATGAAGGAGGAAAATCAAGTTGAAATGGATCTTTTGAAGTCGATTAAAATATCATATAAATTATGAGAAACAATTTGGTAAATTGGTAAAGAGTTTTTGTATATTTAAGAGGAATAAATAATGCACATTGTTCCAATCTTGCTCACTACTTACCTGCAACTCACATTCATCTACAGGTGCCTTCACAAGGAATTTCAAGTTGAAAAATATGTGTTGACATTTTATTAAAATAATTACGAGTGTGAAGAGTTAAATGGAAGGAATTTAGGTATTCCTAGTACCATTTTAAATTCAAATACAATACACACTACCAATACTCACATTGTTTCCTGTGTATGACAGTGGTCACCTACAAGAAACCTTGATAGAGAGCTGAGGACCCCTTATGAAGTGTTGAAACAAGCAATGGAACTATTTATAAAGTCTTAATTTGTTGAATGGATCCTATTAGACATTTTTTGAAGATTAAAATACTATAAAAATTTGAAATTCACTTTGAAGGAGATGACTGTAAACTTAGGGACCTTTTTCCCAAAATTGCCAAAACAAAGCACCTAGCTCTTTTGGAATGATTTTATAACGTCATATTCACCTTTGATCACTTATAGTGCACTAATATTATGGATATATCATTTTTTAAATTACTTGGAAAAGTATAGAGGGTAGTTAAGTAATGTACATTGGTTATTGAGATGCTCTAACTTGTCAATATATGTACTGATTCTAGGCAATAAAATCTATAGGGTTTGAAGATATAAAATGACCTTGATAGTTCAAGATATTTTAAGGCATATTATTATGTATTTAATAGCATAATGAAGTTTAAAATATAATAAATTGACATGTATAATTTTATCAATGATGTTTTAAGGACTAAATATGCACCTACAAGCCTTTTAGATCATAAATATGCCCTTACAGGGTGGCTGCAGGGTCACCTTGAGGAGTAAGCTTGATAGCCTTGATGGCAAAATTCTTTCCAAGAATGAAAGGAAAAAATTAAGATATAATATGGTTTATATAGCTTCAATGTAGGTTAAATCCTTATATATAAGGCTTGGACCATAAATAACACCTACAAGACCTCTCATAGTCAACTGAGTTTACTGTGAGAGGCAAAGAGCAAAAGAGAGTATGTTTAATGAGGCCTAGTCTATAAAAGGTGGACACAAATTATAAAAAAAGTTAAAATATTATTATAGGATACATATAGTATGTTAATATTTTTTTCTCAAACTAAAACATATAAGCATACCTACAGGTTACCCTCTTCTATGGCAAAAAGGCACAGTCTATTGTAACTAGGTAAACAATGAGCAAATTTAGTAATTGAGAGTGTGAAGGAAATAAAGTATGAATTAAAGGGTAAAATATAGGATAAAATTAACCTATGGTATTATGGAAACTAATCAAAGTTTTTTAAAATCCTAAATAGGTAGTGAGCACTTACAGGTGCAATACAATAAGCAAAGACAAAATTAGGAGCTTGTACATTGAACCCTATCCAGTCAAGATATGGGAAGAGTTTAAGAAAGGATGGATTGAGAAATAAGGGATAAGATAAATTTAAAAATAATAATAAAAACCTAAAAACATCCTCATAATGGATTAGAATTCAAATGGAAGGCACCTCTAAGTGCAAAACATAGTCCTCATGAAGAACCCTGCACAGTCTGTCATACAAGGAGTTTGTCTTGGGTCTTTGATGATTTGAAAGGGAAAATGATGTCACAAATGAATAAATTTTGGTACATAAAATTTTTTAAACTTGAAGAGGATTATCCAATATTTATTTTTAATGATAAAGTAGGGTAAGTACCCTTTGTTTTGTCTCAAACAGAGGGTACTTTCCTTTATGCTTAAACTGGTAGATTTAGAAGATTGGGTAAGAAGAGTAAACCAAAAGCTAAGGATATCCTTAAAATTGGTTTTGAAATATTAGGGAAAAATATTAAAATCATGGAAACCAAACACAAAGTGATTAAAATTAATAAAGTGTTCTAGGTGGCTAGAGTTGTAGGCAAGCCTACTAGGCAGGTTTTGGCCTAGTCCCCAAATGAGAGGTCAAAACCATTTTTAGCATAAGTTAAGATATATAATCATTTGAAAAATATTTTTGAGATAATTTTGTATGTTCCTAATATTTTTTAATATAGAGTAAGCATAAGGATGTCATGTTTTGAGCTAAAATTTAACTCAGGCCTGTTAAACAAGGTTCAAGCCAAGGCCAAATGAAGAGTCATTCAAAATTCTAGCTTTAGGTAGACCTTATAACTAATTTTTAAATGTTTTTAGGGTGAATTAAGAAGTTTTAAAGCTATTTATAAGTAAATTAAACCCTAATAAATAGATTTTTGTCCTAAAATAAACATTAGGCCTATGCAAGTTGTAGAAAAGATCTCGATAGGTCAAGTTTTGATACTCATATCTTCTTGGAGGCTATGCACGAAAGACAAAGGAGATTATAGGTGCTAATAGGGTCATTTAAAATAATCATTTTGTAATTTTTTTTCAAGTTTTATGTCATATATTTATGAATAAATCTTAAGAGTCAAAATAGGATTAAAACCCTTGTTAAACCCTTACAAAGACTAGTATGAGGAAATAGAGTTAGAAAGATAATTTGATGGACTAGTTTGTATAGTATGATGATATTAAATTTCAAATAAATATCTCAATCTACTTCTTATGCTTTTGGACTATATGGAACTATACTAATAGAGTGTAAAATAGGGTTTTATTGATTATTTTGTGTGTTTTGTAAACTACAAGAGGTTTCAAGAGATGCCAATAACATGGGAAGGAATATTAGGAATTAATATAAATCCCCATGTAAATTTAATTCCTTGTAAAAACTTTTAAGTTCCTTAATTAGGTGCTTCATCTCAACCAATCAAAATTGGCATAGTGGACAAGCTAGAAATAAGGGTGGAGAACTTCATGTGGGGTGATTTTATGGTGTTCATAATTCCTCTAGGGACATGGAGGGTATTTAAAATTTTAATCCAATCCCTCCCATGTATTTTCATGATCAACTAAATCCAAATTTTATGCCAAGTGTGTAGGGTGCATGAAAGAGGAGTTTTTTGGACTGTAGATGATGATGGCTCATTCTTAGATGATTCTAGATGACTAGGCCTATAACCAATGCATAGAGAGGAATGTATAAAATCCTTAAAATTAATTCTAATCATTTTAATTATTCCTAGTCAATTATGAGGCATTCAAGAAGCACAAGTCATGAAGGTAGTTTTCTGAGCCAATTAAAGGAATTTTATGCCACTTTACAAGAGTTTGATGACCTAGATGGACACTAGGTCTTCCTAAACTTTCATGGTTCATCCCAAATCATATTATAATGCATAATTAACTAATTTTATTATCTTTAAAAGTTTCCTTATGATCCTTGTACTTCTCTCTTCTCCTCTCTCTCTCTCTCTTAAGTTCTATAAGAACTAACCATTTTGGCCATTATAACTTATGCTCCACCTGAGTATGGAGAAGATTTGATTATTTTCATACCATTTAATCAATAATACTACTGATTTTTACCTATCAATTACTATTAATAAGTGTGTTTTACTTAGATGATGAATCTTGCTTAGTGAAGACTATGGATTCCTTAATATGTTGTCTCATTCTTTCACCCTATTAGCAGTTGGAAAGCTTATTATTGTAGGGCATGTGAAGTGTTCTAGGAAATGTTAAGAATTGAGTGAGTTATTATATTCACTAGTTCCATTCAAGGCCTCTTGTCTAGTCCTCCTAGCTTTGCACATTCATCCATAGCCTCATAATGTAACATTGATGTAAAAAGATGCAGATTGGAGTGTATGTTTGGCTAGTCCTTTGTTCTCATGTGTAACATGTTATTGGTTGGAAGTCATACTATTATTTGGTGTATCACCTCACTTATAATATTTTTCTTTCAATTATCTCTCTCCCTTTTTCCCCCTAAATTTTAGGTGTAATTGTAATCCAAAGTGGTACATCAAGGGAGCTATCCCTATCTAGACATTCACCTTATCCTTAGGCTACCCACAAGCCTAGAGATGTTTCAGTTATTCCACTTAGATGACAAGAGATTTTCCATCTCCTTAAAGGGTGAAAATCCAAGTGACAACAACTCCACTATCAACTATGTAGTTATGGACTAGCTTGTCACCCACTATGAGAATAAGATAGAATGGAAAAAGTTTCTCAACTCTAGTGTATGTTAAATAATGGTATTATGGAAACTTTCAAGGAAAACATGACTTTGAATTTTATTTGAAGGAGAGACACTAGTATGGATAGAAGATAAATATTTTTTTAGGAGCTCTTTTTGACCAGACATATGTAGAACATCCTAAAGGGAAATGGATGTTTAGTACTCTTCAATGAATTTATAATTTTTTAATAAGCCATACCTACTTTATATTGGTTTTTTTAGTCAAAGTATTACTTGTAACCTAAGGAATATGAGCAGACCTTACCATATTTTGACTTGATGGTGGTGTCGAAGCTTTTAGAACTATCATACTTGTGGCTATGTCTTGCTACTTTTTAGGAGGATTAGATGATCCTATGGGAATACTACTACCACCTCCTAGAGTCTTTCTATTTTCCCTTGTATTATCTATGATAGAGGCTCCTTGATTTATCACAAAGGTATCTTTAACCAAAAAATTGGTGAAGATATATCCTTGAGGTTGCCAATCCTCATTAACTTGCATCATCACCTCATCTTCATTTGATAGGAGGGGAGTAACTCCTCCTTGAGATACTATAGCTTGCCTCCATTATCATTGACATCCATGAACTAGTCTTGTTGCCAATCTTCTCCCTACACCAAATTGCTATGGACTAGTACCATATATCTAGCATTAGTGGTATAGTTAGGATTATAGTCATTAGTAGGCCTATTAGGATTAGGATATCATTGGCTTATTTATCTTCCATATTGTTGACCATATTATCACTAATAAAGATTTAAATTTTTATAGGTACCTAGTTTTATGTTAGCTTGCCTAAGTTGAGATCTTAGCATTTGAATTTTTGCATCTTTGTCCATGACATTATCCTCCATCTTAGGAGTAACTCTGGGATTGGTATTGACATTAGTAGTTTGATCCACATTCAAATAAATAGTAGAAACATGAGATAATGGAGGTATAGATACTTTGGGTAGCAATCTTCTAGATTGGATGAGATTATTTTTAGCTTTGATAACAAGATCATATGCTTCAAGGAGGGTGAAACCACCCATATATTTAAGTAAGATAGCAATCTCAGTACAACTATATCTCTAGTAGGTTAAGACCACAAAGTTGGGAGGTGGCATCATAGGAAGAGGTAGTCTATTCCAAGTCTTCTAGAACCTTTCATTAAAATCATGGACTATTCTTTGGCTCCTCTTTTGATTACCTTAAGTTGGTGTATAAGAGAGTCATGGTCACTCTCATTTCTAAATCTTATGGTCAAAAACACTCTAAATTCATCTCATGACATGAACATCCACCTTACAGAGTCATATACTAGTAAAGAGCCTTCCCTTTAAGGGATCTAGTAAGGAGTTTAATGGCAATATTCTCTTGAGTGATATTATGGAATCTACAGAAGTTAGAGACATCTCTAATATTCTAATTGGGTGTAACATGACTCTCACCATTAAATATGGGCATACTTTTTATGGAATTAGGAGGAATAACATCATATGATTAAAGGTGAATTGGATTCTCTATATTGAAGGTGGGAAAAGTATGAGTTATAGCCACTTCTTCTTCAAAATATTCAATTTATTCAACTTGTTCACTCTCTTGACTTCCCTATCTATAAAAATCTTCCTGATCTTTAAAGTGCAAATTAAGAGGAGGATATTGAACTCCAAGGGGAAGTTTAGGTTGAAAGAGTGGGTCAATGGGATTAAGAACTCTTCTAAAGGATGACATTGTGATAACCATGAATTATGAGAGCAAGCTTATATAAAACAATGTCCTTAAACTATATTTATCTTCATGGAGTTGCCAAATGCTAAAAAACACACTAATTTATAGTTGATGTTATCAAGACTAGCATGTATCTTGAAAAGTTGTTTTGAAGACAAGGTCTCACTAGGCATGACATATATGTTGTCAATAAATCTTTCACCCTAGAAGAATTTGGTCAAGATTCTTCTAGATTTTGGAAACATGGGAACATTTCTAGGTATGTGGGTATACCTATAATGGAAATGAGTCTCTATATTTAAGGGCTAGCTCCTTAGATGTATCTTGAAATGATCTTATTTCTATGCTAACTGATTACTCATGGGAAAAGGGTTAGAGATTACAATAATTGAAACTACTCTAAAGGAAGGTGATGCACCAAGATTTTTTCCACGAGACTATCATACTCCTTCACAAAGAGACAAGGCATACAACATTAGTCTTAAGAGTGATAGAATGTATTAACATTAGTGTTTCTATATGAAGGTGATATACATGAAGACTATCCAAGGTAAGTGAAACCATAGATTAGTTGTAGATACTAAGGCTCATTTTATACTTAAGGATAGATCCATACACTTAACAACACTTCATATGACCTGCTAGGATGGAATCACTTGCATCAAACATGGAAGGACTAAGAGAAAGTAAGGATAAATGAATATCTCTTGACCATTAGTTATATATCTCTTCACATGATTTGATAATCTGATATATGAACTTAAACTAGATTGAATTTATTGTTCTAAGGTAAATCACAATGTCAAAACTAGTAGGGCTTTTCCATACATGGGATGATATATTATTACAAGGGCTAAAATGGTAGCTACTTATAGAACTTTAGAGAGAGGAGAAAAGAAATAAGTTCAAGAGCCACTGGAATACATGTCCAAGTATGAGAACTAGTTATGTTTTAGGTGAAACTAAGTGTGAAATGGACCATGAATGCTTATTGATCCAAATGTCTACATAAACCATGACAAATTTCTCCCAAAATGGTGGAATGACTCTTTAACTAACCTTTGTGAAACAACTTCCATCATGCACCATCTCTCAAGCATTTGAAACTAAATGAAGAAGGTTGATAAATATTTTATAATAGAAATATACATTTTATTAGTCACTAATTATCTTCTATATGAATGCATTTATCATCTACAACTACTCATTACTTTCTTGGACTTCATTTTTTACATGTTGAAGTCACTATTCATTCTAGTCTTCGATTGAGCTTTCATGGTGGCATATGAGTTTAAAGAGATTGATTTGATAAGGATTCCTTGATCCTACATATTTTTCCATGTGGTCTTCCTTTTCAATGTTACTCATTCCATCCTAAAATATGCTTGTCATTGTTCGGACATGTGTTCATCTTAACTATCTAGAAACTAGTCAGATTTGACTTGTTGATCTCCTCTAAAATATCTTTGATTTAAATTTCATCACTTTATATTTATCATTGGTTCAAAGTTATAAGATTATGATATTTTGTGACATTGCATTCAACCTAATATCCTTGACATCTGACGTTCACTGACACCATTAGATATAGGTGTATGATTGAACATGAGTCATAGATCATGATCTAGTTGCTTGATTATGATTTGACCCTAAGATTCATTGACATCTTTGAATCTAATCACTCCATTTATCTAATTTTATATGATCATCTACTCATCATTAATCCTTATAAGATTCTTGATCTTTATCTCTTGTAAAATGACTAAGTATGGAGACCATTGCAACTTGTCTGAAAGGCTAACTTTGAACCTCCATAACATTTGATGCACTTAGATGCATGTTTAGAAATTTAGACCATATGTTCTCATTTAAGGTAAGGATACAACCATGTATTAAGTAGCTATTTAAACTTTCATATGTTAAATATAAGAAGACATTAATATACCTGCTCATAATTCTCTACCATAGAGCCAACTATGTCAAAAAACTATTTAGAGGGCCAACTTTGCACATGTATATCTTTTGATGTGCTTCATTACATGAATTTAAACTTAGTGAATATTAACTAGGTATAAAATTTAAGTAAACCATATGATCATTTTTCATTGACATAATCATGCATGCAAGATATAACCTCATCAAACTACTTTCTCGGCTTTGTTTGAACTTGGATAACATAGTCAAACTACCATGGGGGTCAACTTTGCACCTATATATATTTTGATGTATTTCATCACATGATCTAAGATTTAGTGCATATAAACTAGGAAAGAAAATAAACATACCCATATGATCATCTTCTATTTTAAGTGCCACACAAGCAAAATATGGCTACATTAATGTGCTTACTTGGCTCTATTTAAACTTAGAAAATTTAGCTACGTATGAAACTTAGCAAAATCTATTTGAGAAGCTAACCTTAGACCTCAATATATTTTTTAATATGTAACATCTTAACCCAAAAAATTGAACTAGAATCTATACATGCATTGAGATACCCCTAGGAGCCTTATGCATGCAAGATATGCCATCGTCAAACTACCTACTTGGCTTTCATTTAAACTTAGACCCACTATTTGAATTCCAACAACTATTTCATGGGTCTTAATTTTGACATTTATGTGAATGCCATTTGACATCCATGTATTTGTATTTGATGTCCCATAGGTCATTACATTTTAGACCTTAGTGGTTTTATTTCCAATCTTAACTTTGACACTCATGTGAACATATTCATCTATAAATCAATCTTTGAAGGCTTGTATCTTGAGTTAGAAATCTCATCAAGACTTGACACTTTCATATATGACCCTAAAATGACCTCTAAGATATGAAATAACACAAATACTAAACTAGACAATGAACTAAACTAGAATTACATATGAAATGACATCAAATGAATTAAAACACACCCTATGACATTATAATCAGACCCTATTTAAGGTTTTAACTATAGGGGTTTTGACCCATTTTGACCATGGTAAAATTGCTCAATAGGTAACTTTTGTATTATATAAATAAAGGGTGTTGTATTAGAAGACATATTTAAAGGCTTTTCTACATATTCTATTATTTTCCTAAGAATCCATTTTTGGAGGATAAGTTTGATGTTCAAGGAATTGGATGATGTTTTTGTACCATGGGCTTTGTCGAATAGTGATAGACTCAATATGAAAAATGAGTGAATCATTTTGTTGGATAGAAGAAAATGATTTTTTTATTTTTATAATGTATTGGGAATCATTAATTACTTGATAAGGATGAAAGAGAGATGTTGAAGAAGCAAGATAATAAACTATGAAATTTTGATCTCTTAAAATTGGCTCAATGGTAAAAGAGTCAAAATATTTGGCAAGTTTGGTTTCCATTTGATGATAAGAAATGGTATTTTCACTTTTTCACTAATAATCACCATTAACCTAGCACCAAATAATTTGGGAGTCACCCAAATCATGTAGATATGGGATATCTTATTCAAATGTTGTTTTCATATCTAAGATGAGAGCTTCATACTTGGCCATGTTATTAGTAACATAAAAGGTTAACCTAAATTCTATAGGGATGATCTTAATATATGGGTTTGTTAGAATACCACCTACCCCATTTCCTTGGAAGTATTTGGTATCATTAAAGTGGAGGGTATAACTGTCTTCATTAAAATTAATGGTAACTTCAGGAAGCTCTTCGATAACTAATTTGGACTTAGTATTATCAAGAATGATATTGGTATCTTCTTGATTTTTTGACTCTAAATTATCAATTAAATTATATAAATAATCTTTAAGTGAGATAGCCTAGTTCAAACCATCAATATAAAGAATGTTTTCATTAGGATATTATCTTGAAGGTGACTTTCCCTTTGATAGATTTTTGGGTGAAATTTTGAAGGTTAAATTCCATCAAGAGGACCATCTATTGACCAATTCTATCTCTTGGTACAAATGTTTTGAATAATAAATAACAAAGTAGATCAGAGTGGACAATTAAACTAGTAGTGAAATTATTTAAATAATATTTGAGTGAGATATCCTGGTTGAAACCTTTAATATAAAGAATGTTGTCATAGGGATATTATCTTGAAGGTGATTTGTAGTGGGTACAAGTGTCACTATAATTTGGTCAATGATGATTTCCCTTTGATATATTTTTGGGTGACAATTTAAAGGTCAAATTGTATCAAGAGGACCATCTATTGACCAATTTTATCTCTAGGTATAAATTATTTGGATAATAAATAACAAAGTGGATTAGAATGGACAATGACATAAGTGGTTTGATAAACATATAGTGACAAAGAATTTGAGATATGAAGTAGATAGCAAGACAATGACATTTTGATTTAGTATAACATTTTTGTAGTCAATGAGGCCTCAAATAATATAGTAAATAGCATATTCTCTTTTGGTATCATCTTATTGGGAGATCATTGCCCCAACTAATATGGGAGTAGAACATATATATAAAATTAAATGATGAAATTTAGAAGGGGGTTAGAGGGTATAATGATGGATCAAATATTATTTCATGTTATTAAAAGATTTATGACATGGATCTATCCTTTCTAGAGCATTACCTTTTTTAAAAACTAAATTAACAAAGTAGATATGGTAATCCATTTATGGGATGAATTAATGAATTATCCCAACCTTTTCAAGATAAGTGTGAATGTCAGGAATAGAATGAGGAATGGGCATGGTGACTATAGTGTTGATTTTGGTGGGATAGTCATCAATACCATGAAGAGAGACTATAAATCCTAGAAGTTTACTAGATGTTATGCTAAAGACACACTTATATGGGTTAAGTCTAGATTTATATTTGATTAATCGATCAAAAACTCAAGATAGATCAGTGAGGTGTGTTGTGAGACTCTTAGATTTGGAAATGATGTCATTAACATAGGCTTCAATAATATTTTATATAAGATCATGGAAGATATGACTCATGGAACATTGATAAGTGGCTCTGACATTTTCAAGACTGAAAGACATTTTGACATAGTAATAAGTGAACCATTATATAATAAGTTTTGTTTTGTATTGGTCTTTAGGGGCTATGTGAATTTTTATATAGCTTGAAAAACTATTCATAAGTGATAACATTTCATATCCAATAGTGGAATTTATGATGACATTTATTAAATGTAATTGGAAATTATCTTTTGTACACATGAGCTTAAGATTATGAAAATCAATGTATATACAAATGACCATGGTGACTTTTTACAAATAAGAACAATGTTTGATACCCATTCAAAATAGTCAACAGTTTCAATAAATTTTGCATCCAAAAGTTTGATAATTTATTTAAGGCATAAGGTGGAATTTTTTTTTGTTTTTGTCAGAGGTGTTTTGCATCTGGGTAGGTGATGATATTATGTACAATGATACTAGGGTTGATACCTGACATATCCCCATAAGACCAAGCAAAGGTTTCAAGATATATATCAAAGAATAGGTTAAATTTTTCATGGTCAATTAGTGTTATTTTTGTAGATACAGTGGTGGATCAAGGACATGATGGTGTACCATATTCTATTATTTTTATTTCTTAAATGAGAATACAATTTTTGTCTTTGAAATGATATAGAACATTAGGAATATAATAAATAGGATTTATTTTAGGGTCTATGCTAGCAATGAATTTATTAAAAAGATAAGATTTTTGTTTGAAGTTTCCATGTTTATGATGTTTCCATGGGAGTCAAGGTTCTCTAACATGGAGTAATTCAATTATATATTCATCATGAGGGAACATGGGTAAGGGTCCATAGTAATCCATGTACAAT